>JBCFYV010003508.1:48447610-49047610 GCA_039000515.1 Timema cristinae | reverse complement strand
CGAGAATAAAAGATTACTTCATAACTTAATAGTTTTGACATTTTCTGTTTGTTTTTGAATATTTAGTGGCACTTTTTTTAATGTACTCCTCCGATGCTTTAAGTTTGAGAAAAATGTAGACTACTTGAAAAATATCTTCTTTAGAAAAATCTACTGTAAAACCTTCCATTTTGGAAAATTCACTGATAAAAGAACATATCCTATTTTATATCTGTAAAAAATCACTATGCATGTATTTAAATGTAATGCATGCACTCAAAATGTTGAGTTCAACAACTTAGACCGGCTAATCTCTCATGAGGACTCTAAGAGTGCATCATAGCAGGTCTAACTCGGCTCGTGCGAGGTATTAAGAGAGTTAAATAGAAAAGACCAAGATATGCCAGAAATGTAAGCAGTACATTCGTATTTGAAAGATTACCCGACATTTCCTGCGGTGACGACGGGAGACAAAGCGATAAAGTTTCTTGTTAATAACTACAGTATGTCCCTATCATGACAGAATGAAGATTTGAGCATCTGTGAAGACATTCTAAAATGGTCAAAACATTTTTCATCCAAATATAATTAAATATTTCAATAATGTTCAGTATTAGGAACATCTAATAGTCTTCATCTCCCTTGATGTTCAATCAGAAATGGTCCACGTGCAATAGTGTTTGTGTAACTGTATTATTTCTAGCCGGTTGTATCACAGAGTTGATTGGCGCGTGATGCACGATCTTGACAAATATCAAATTAGTTCCAATAAGTTAGAGGAATTTTTAAAAACAGTTCACTTTTAAAGATGGTTTTCTAAAGAGACCAAACACACATCTAGTGCCAAAAAAGATGCTTTCACCAACTCCCACACGAGCCTACTCAGACTGCAAATTACAAAGAAAACGTAGAATAAAATAGTACCTTTTGTTCTTTCGAGTGAATTGTCTCTCTGTAAACAATATTCCGGGTTCGAATCCCTGGCGCTTCCGAAATGTATCTGTGAGTCATTGGGTTTGGACCAGGTTCACCTCAGCCTCGTGAGGACAAATGTGGGGATACTTTAATAAAGATGTAGCTGCTACGGTTTAGAAAACTGAGATTAACGGTTGGAGGGTTGGTTATGCAGACCACATGACACCGTACATCCTCAAATGTTGGCACTATCGTTGTTAACAGGGGCGGCCGCTCGGTTGGTATAGCTCGCTTGGGATAACTTCCTACTCATATGGCAAGTAATTCCTTTTGCAGAAAAGTTGTTGACAAATATAAAATGGGACAAAAGCACATTTTTTCATTGTTATTAACCCTATGTTTATCATAGAACTGTGTTAGTGACGATCATTGGCACATCCAGGGGGAGGGGGGAGGGTCAATATGGTAGGTAGTCCCCACCCTACCTCAAATCGATTTAAAAAAATTTGCCTACAAAGGACCACTCCAAATAACTTCTACAGCACCCATTGGGGGAAAAAAAATCCGGGGGAAGATTACTATAAATATATCTTAGAGGAAACCTTATTTTTAAAGAAATAATTCAGGGTAAGGACTATTTTATTCGAAAATCTTCTAGAATCAACAAAATTAACATTTTGAAGGGAAAACCCCTCCAAATAGCTTCTAGGACGATGGGTCAATTTTTGATGCAACATTTTCCTGGAAAGGATCCTTAGACTCCTCTCTATGTTGGAGGGCAGAACTCTTTATTTTTCTGACGGCTCCTCCTCCTCCACACCGCTGCTGATTCTTCTCTTCGAGTAAAACACTAAGTGTTCCGGATTAGGGGGGAAATATTATGGTAAGCCTACAATTAACACATGTAAAAAGGGCCCTTAAAGCTACATATCGATCAAACTATCCGCTAAATAGCTTTGGCACCCTGTATCTAAACTAAGGCCACGCCCGCTCTTAATGTTTCACTTCTCTTTATGGTATTTAATAGTGATTTACTGTCCCTGACTTGTTTGTCTGCTCGACGTGACTGACTGTGTTGTGTCTGCTCCGGACGTGATGCTGTGTTTGTCTGCTCGACGTGACTGACTGTTTGTGTCTGTTTCAGACGTGACTGACTGTTTGTGTCTGTTTCAGACGTGACTGCTGACTGTGTTGTGTCTGTTCAGACGTGACTGCTGTGTTGTGTCTGTTTCAGACGTGACTGCTGACTGTGTTGTGTCTGTTTCAGACGTGACTGCTGACTGTGTTGTGTCTGTTTCAGACGTGACTGCTGACTGTGTTGTGTCTGTTCCAGACGTGACTGCTGTGTTGTGTCTGTTCCGGACGTGACTGCTGTGTTGTGTCTGTTCCGGACGTGACTGACTGTGTGTGTCTGTCCAGGCCCGCCGCCATGACCACGCCTCGCTCCTGCTAGCGATGCTAGAGAAGAGGCGGTCGTACGGGGCCGGTCTCCCTCCGTCACCCCTGATGGCCGCCACCCTCACCGCCCTGGTCTGTCTGTCTCTGTGGCACTTCTCCTCCTGTCCCGGTCCCGTCTCGACCCCGCCGTGCTCGCCCCCACCTACCTCCTCCTCCTGCCGGGTAACGCCACGTCCCTGCCCCCTCCTTATCCCTTGCACAAGCTCTCGGCCAGGGACCGGAACACCCTCATCGACCTCGAGAACTTCGACTTCCGGTTCAACAACTTCCCTTGCAACGAGACGAGCGCCCCCTTGCTGCTGGTGCTCGTCCACTCTGCGCCGGAGAACGCGGAGAAGCGTCGCACGATCGCGAGACGTGGGCGCAGACGTGGGCCACCACCGCGACGCCCTCCGCGTCCTGTTCCTGTTGGGTGAGGTGGACACCCTCTCCGAGCAGCTGGCGCTCGAGGAGGAGAACAGGGAGCACAGGGACATGGTGCAGGGCAGTTTCCGGGACGCCTACCGTAACATGACGTACAAGCACGTGATGGCGCTGAAATGGACCTCCTACTTCTGCCCCGGGGCGCGCTACTTGCTCAAGACTGACGACGACGTGTTCGTCAACTCTCCCGCGCTGCTCGACTTCTTGTCCCAGGACCTGTCCCCGTGGGGCGCCAGGAGGCTCATCCTCTGCGCGCCCTTCTACTACTCGTACGTGAAGCGGTCCTACCGCTCCAAGTGGAGGGTGTCCCCTCGGGAATACCCCGACAGGGTGTACCCCACGTACTGCGCCGGCTGGGCGGTGCTTTACTCCCCGGACGTTGTGTTCCTCCTGTACAACGAGGCGCAGCACGAAAAGTACTTCTGGATCGACGACGTGCACATCACGGGCACGCTGGCGGCACGGGCGAACCTCACCCAGACCGCCCTGGGGTCGCTGGTGCTCTCTGACGACCAAGTGAACTCTCTGGTGAGAGGCCAGTCCTCTGAGAGTGACCCCGAGGTGCCGTTCCTGTTCGGCTCCCCCAACCTGGCGCTGTCCAAGATCCACCGTCTGTGGGAGCTCGTGTTGGAGAGGAGACGTGCCCACACTCCCCCCTCTTGACAAACCCCCGCCCCTAGACGGACCACTCCCGAGCTTTGGCGTCAATTATTTATTTCTCGCTAGCGTTGTAGTGTGATCGCGTAGTGTGTGGCGTCCGTTTCTCTGCATTTTGTTTTACGACGGGAAGCAAAATACAACAAACAGTTCGCGTAATTCTTTCTCTGGAATGTTTGATTACCTACGATTCACCTACGTTACTATCCTGCGTCACTTGTGACAACAAACACTCATCTTGTTAACTAAAAACAGTTTCTTTGAGACATGAGAAACCAATTTGAAGTTAACTAAGTTTCAGCTAGGCCAATCAGCTTCATTTTTCAATTAGGTTTGATTAAACCTTATTTACAAGCTGCTACAAATAAGACAACGCATATTAATATAGTACAATTGTGTTTATAAAATAATGTTTAAAAAAGATAATGGACTATTAGGTATTCAAACAAGATATTACAAAATTCAAATATCTTATTAGAAAACTTTATTATTTCCCTATTTTTAAAACAAATTGATTGTTTTATAACTTGGGTGTTTTAGAAGGACTATTCCACACGTCATTTCAAAGTAAGTTTTCCTTAGTACTCACTATTGCATAATATTATGCGGAGTAGGCCTATCTTAAATAAAAAAGCTCTCATATTGGTGGCTATTAATATTTTTTGTTTGTTTTGTATTCAGTGTTATTTATAACGAGATGTCTGTTCCTGTTAGTTATTTGGAGAGAGTATAATTCATTTTCATGTGTTTATAGAATAATGTTTCCAATATATTTTTTTGAATTTTTAGCAGTCTTGGAATTTTTTTAAAATAAAGTTTGGTCATATATCTTTGCCTCGCTGCAAGATTATTTTTTTTAACCAAAGTGCCTTCATGTTTAGTTTAAAAGAGGGACAAATTATCATCATTATAAACAAATTGAGCTATTTTTCTCATCTATATTACTATTCTATATAATGTAAACATAAATTGGGGTGTGCATGTTTTATGGATGGAGAAAGGCTAGTGAATCTATTCATTTTCTGATTTTTGAGAAAAAAAAATATATAAAAAATCTTACGCTTAAAGAGTGCTGAACTATTATACACATAGGTACTTAAAATAACTATAGAGAATCTATTGAATGAGATTATGTTAATATGTGAAGAGTAGTTAAAACAAAATTCTAGAATATATAAATTTAAAATGTCCTAATATTCATTTAGTCTAAGTATGTGAACAATGTTGCTGTTGTGTAAAGTGGTGCAGTTTTTTTTGCACATATTTTGTATCGAGTCCGGAGTATTGATACCTAATGATATTGATTAATTTTAGGTCTATAAAGTATGATAATTATAAAGGTACTAGGGAGTTCAATATGTTTGAGTTGTCTTTATTTGTTTTAATTTGAAGAGAAAATTAATTAGTGTTATAAGCTTAATCATATCCAGACTTATGAACTGCCTGATATTTCTACCCTTAAAACAATCATGCTAGCTATTTTAAACCCCACAGTAAAAAATGAAACTAAAAATATTTAATCAAACAAGTTCCTTTTAATAATAAAATCAATGTAAAAAGAATGGTGGCAATTTATCAGTGATTGAAAATTCATGATTTAAGTACAACTAATATTGAAATAAAATTACATGAATATAAACACATTTTATACAATTTCTATTCGGTAGCACATAATTATTTTATCTATATATACAGTCACTCCTAAGATATGAATATATATTCATATCACTAATATTAATCACTATGTGAGAGTGTGCAAATCAATGCAGATTTTTCAATAAGAAGTAATTTAATATGCTACATGAGTGTAATAATGAGAAATCTCTCTTAAAGCCCATCCCCCATATTATGCATTGTTGATTTGGTGGCTATTTATTGTCCTTGACAAGGGTAAATACAAGAATGATGTATGAAGTTGATCCAAACTGATCACATATCGTATGTTCTGAGATATGATTATAATAAAACACATGGGTCTTAGTCTATATTTGTATTAGCATTTCATGCTGCGATCACATTTAACTTAACTGAAGTAATTAGTCTGCCATAATACATCATATGGTAATAATGTAATGTGAAAGTGTTAGTTTGGAAAGTTCTTATTGTTACATCACATCATCTCTACATTCTTTGCACAGTGATAGATTCACTTTTAAAACTATGTGGGGGGACCTTTTTATTAACTCATATGTAAAGATTCTGGCATTAAAATTGTGCAATCAAAGCATGTTCAAACTTCTTAAAACTACTTAAAACATTGCTTTCTTTCTTTATGTTCTGTTTCATTGCTAACATCTTTGCAAGTGATGTACTAAGATTTAGTAGAAATAATTCATTTTAAATTATTATTTTAATTCCTCTATACACTTTTATTAAAATATAGTAAACATTCTTGGTTTAACAAGGGTATATTATTTAAAGTGCTTCACATTTTACTTAATGATTTTAACATATTTAATGTGTTTTTAGGCTAGTATTTAGGTCTAAATTCATTGTTTTATTTAAATTAAAACTATATGATAATATACAACCATTGACAACTCAAACATAATTGGTAATTGTCTATCTAGATCAATTGTTGGTATAAAGTTAAGCAGTTTGTGTATCATAAACTTTTAACAAGTAGCCACACTTTGATAATTATCAACTAATTTACTTAAGTTTAATGTAAGAATGTAAAAAAAAACCATTTCCACACTGGTAATTTTCTTTCCTTTTGTTAATATTTCCACCACATTACATAAATATATTTGGATGTTTAAAGCCACCTTCTCAGAAAATTTCTATAAAAAGGGCTTTCACATTTAGCTGTAAACTATTTATTGTAAACATTTTAATGTAAAAATGGATTATCTTACTTTACTTGTCATTGATGTTATTCAAGTTAGACTCAAGTTGAGAGAGAAATTTATAAAGTTGATTAAATTGTTTAACTAATTTTTACTAAAATAAATAATATTGTTGCACAAAAATGATATTGTTTAGTAAAAATATGAGCTACGGTAATTAATTTCACTAGCTCAATAATCAGATAAAATGTAGTAGGCACCTACATTTATTAAAATACTTATTTATCACTAATTTTTCTTTAAGTTTGGTTTCTATCAAATTTGTAGCTAATAATATAATATACTTAATTTTATACAAACATAATAAAACTTTTGAGTTTCATTATACATTTTCCGAACTATCTTTATTATTCATCAGTTATAATTAGCTATCATCTGGTTTATTTGCATATTATTTTACTACCTCATAATGTGTGATTAATTATGTTTTGATGATATATCAACTTTAACAAATCTTCCTCTCAGCTATGTGAATATCTGCTAAGTTATATAATTACATAAATTACTATTAAAACTAAATTATAGCACAAAATATGTAGATAGTTTAAATATAACAATTCATTATAGGTTTATCAAAAGTCGGGCAAAAAAGTAAATGCTTTACCAACACATTTTAAAACTGTTTCTTTAAATTTAAACTATATTCACAATTGGAACTAATGCACGCTTTTGTTTTAACATGCCACTAAATAAGTTTGAATGAAAATAAAATACCATACACTACATTAAACTATAATATTTTTAAAACTTGCACATTTCAGGCTGGTAAATCTTTGTCATCATGGCTGGTTATTTGATGGATAACTCTTATTTGAATTATTTGCTGGCAACTTCAAAAAATCATAATTTTCAAACTTAATATATAATATATGCAAAAAACATACAAAAACATTACTTCCATAGAAGTTAGTTTTAATTTTTTAAATTTGAGTACTAATATTAGGAAAAAATGTACCTATAGGATAGGCCTAAACCATACGATTTAAATTTACTGGATAAGACAAAATATTTAATAAATAACTAAAAGCTAATTCATAATTTTCTTTTGGTTCTAATTTTTTTATTGCGAACAAAGTTTATTCTCTATTATATTAATATATTCTTTAAGACCTTCACTATATATTCTTTGTTTATAATAGCTGTCAATTTCAAAACAGTTAGAGGGATCTTAGTTGTGTTTGTATCTTAAGAATGAACAAAATATCTCCCCTAAATTCACTGATACATTGATTTGATAACATGAAGAGGGCCATCTTAACACATATAAAGGCCTCACTTTACTCAATATATTTGTACAGTTTTTTTTATTCAATAATCCAAAAGCAAATATTGAGGAAAGTTTCAACTGTCCTTTATCGCAGCGAGCGCTGCTACAATGGCCGAATATGTGTTATTATAACAGTTTTGTTGGGTATATATTTTTTATAAATATTAAAATTAAAAAATGGTTACATTAATTGTTTAGAAGGTTGGTGGCTGAGATTATAAAGTTCCATGGGTAGTATGAAAATATTAAAGAAAAATATCAAGTGAAATCATGATTTTATTGATGTTTGTTAATCCAGCAAAAATTTATTTTTAATTTTAGTGTATTAATACATTTTATTAAAGTTTGAGTTTTTTTTTTATTCTGAGAAGTTACAGAACCTCTTAAATACCTAGTATTATATGGCCTGATTGTTAATTGACCCACCATGGCTTGAGTTGGTGATAATTTGATTTATTGCAGACTAATGTTTTAGTCTCTTTTTATTTCTTGTGAAAATTTGTCTGTTAGAAAAGAAGTGACCAATCCAAAATAACCTAAATTCATTAGTTTCAGTTTTTGGTCCTTGCCTAAAGAGATTTTTTTTAAACTTATAAAATCGGCACTCATCATTTTGGTAGCCTTAGTGTCCATTTTCCTCAATGTGGGGCTCTATATTTTCAGCACCAACATTAACATCTTCACACGCACTCAGTACAATGCTTTGGCCAAATTTGTCAAAAAGTTTTTGAAAATCCTTGGCCTTTTTCTTTTACTTGCACTATTTTCAAAACTATACAAAGTTATTAAACTCTTTTTCATTGAAATAAAAACTTTACACATTGGTTAGTTAAGTTACAACTTTGCACTAATTACAATTACACGTTAAATATAGTATACAATCAAGTAGTTAACAGCACAAAAGGCAACAATTGAAACATTATTATTATCATTATTATTATAGGTACATTTTCATATCAAACTGTCTAAACACAATCACGTATCAATATTTACTTAACTGAATTACATTTAGCTTAATGCCCGAGCACAATTCAGTCAGATCTATATAAAAATATATCAGGTCGAAAATGATGACATCCTATATAGTTTAGGTGTCTCTCAACTTAAATACTCTCTTTATGTCTAATAGTTTATAAATATTTCTTGTTTTGTGTTTTATTTTCTACTCCTTTGGGTTAGACCCTGAACAAGGGTTCATATACGCCCCCCATCCCCTACATATTTTGCACATAAACGCACATGCCTTAAGACATCTCTGAATTTGATCAAAGTTTTACATTTTTGCCCTTATTTAATAAAAACCTCAAGTAAGCTATACCCTTTCAGAATGACAGTTCCATCTTGTCATCAAATAAATAATTGTTTCTTTGAAAATAATGTTATTAAATGTTCAAATTATAAGCACAACCATTATTTTTGTTATTTAAACAAATCAAATGATTATTTGATGATATAGTTATATTTGTTAATTTGAGCTAAAAGTAATTATAAAACTACAGTACTCAATTTGTATGGTCATAAATTTTCCTTTATTAATGTGATATTTCTACTTGAAAATAATATATAATTTACTGATTCATTTAGGGATGTCGACTAGAATGTCAATGCATTTTGAAAATATACACTTAAATATATTCCATAGCCCTTTTTTTTATAAGATTATGTGGTGGATTATTTTTTAATTTTGTTTTTGAAATATATTTTTTTTAATAATATATTTTTCATAGATGTTTTTTGAAAGTTAATATTGTCTTTAATTATATTTTTTTACCTATTATTTTATGAAAAAAACATGGTACTGATTAATATAATTAATAATATTTTGTCTTATTTATTTCCTCTTGCTCTTTCAGCTTTCACTGTCATTAAGTTCCAGGCCAACTAGTGCTTTCTTAACGTTACACTTTATTTATCTCTTTTAATTTGGTTGTGATATAAGTAGCGGGGAGAATATTTTTGTGCCAAATAAAATTTAAGCCAGATTTAGTGATTTATTTTTAAAAGGCATTTTGAAATGTTACAGACACTGAGTTTTAAATCTATTATTAATACAAATTGTGGGGCCTGGTTATTTTGGTTGTTAAATTAAAGGCACTTTTAAAACTATTCACACTAAGATAAAATGTAACTTTTAAAATATAAAATAAATACTGATTATTTCCCCTCACCCTGCCCCCCACTTTTCCATACTACCTTCACACACTCAATATTATGGATACAATTTAAAACTAAAAAAGATTAACTTACATTGTTCTTAAAATATTTGTCACTCGTGGAGTTGATATAAATTTGTTTTTGGAATAAATAAACTTTTGGATAATGTATTAGTTTAGGCTAAAAGGTCAAAGTTTATTTGTTTAGTATTTTTAACAGTCAGGAATTTGGCATTTTCAAGGGGACGCAAATAAAATTTTCAATTATAATAAATTTGTTAAAATAACCTTAATGTACAAAATAGGTATTGAAATTGAGAAGTTTTTTTTACTGTAATCAAAATGTAATACAAATCATTAGACATCTGTCTCTATTTTTGTCTGAATATAATTGTAGTTTTGATTTCATCTTTAAATAAGATTTTTTTTATATACATGTGCAATGCAAATATCACCTGTAATAACAAAATTAACAGTGTTTATATTATGATCTCTTACATGTATAAAATAATAACAATATCGTTAAACCATCTTTGATTCTATAGCTTACAAAAAAAGACCAAGGCATCCCATTAGTACTTTGAAAAGTGAGATTTCCATGTTGACGAGGGTCCAATAATTTGGTTATTCACATTCCAATCCACATTTCTTTCATGATAAAATCATTATAGTGATATTAATAAATGTGTTTATCAAGCACATTAAGTCTTGCATTATTCCAATAAGCTCTAAATTCTTGTTCTGGTCCAAATCTTCAATTAAGAAAGGTTTATTACTGTCTATAATTATCTTCCAAATGGTCAATATGTATTTTTAAACACCTTTGAATCCAATTATGTATGCTTATCTTACGAATTGGGTTTTAAGTTTTGCTCCAATTTTTAACTCCATTCTTCCATGTACCTAATTATAATTATAATATAAATGTGTTTAATGAAATAAACATATTTAATTATATAAAAAACTAAATAGTTGGCTACTATACCTTATTTCAGATTCAGGAGTAGATATAATTTTCTTGGCTATACCTAAAATTGCCTAAAGACAAATAAACTAGAAAATATGGAAGTGAGCTTGAAAAGATTATGGTCATGATACAGTGGTAACAAATTTCACCTCCAACATTGCTTAATTTTCCATGAAATAAAGCTGCAAAATAAAATTTAAAGTCTGTATTAACAATTGTAGATATGTAAATAAAATTACCCTGTTATATAGTTTGTGTCAATAATAAATTCAGTCACAAGAAAGATAGTACCATTTATAATCTATTATTTATTTAAATAATTAATTAAATCAAACAATATTTTTTATCAAATATTTGTAAAAAAAAACTTTATTTTACATTAAATTACTAACCATTTGTAAAAACTGGAGACAGGTGTTTGCGAAACTTAGTGGTTTGACCTGAGAAACTAGCATCACTTTCAAATTAATGGCGTTCATCCTCTAAATAAATAATTATCTACATCACTAAGATAATTACTGTAATATACATTTTATAATTTTACAAAACACCATGTATGTGGTTTTTTGTAATACATATTTAATCTTAAATTCATTTTTGTAGTTTATAAAAATATTGATCTTTGATGTTTTGTAATTTTTCACAGGTTATTTTAATATAAAAGATATAATACTAATTTTCAAATTTTTAATAGTACCTCCCGTCAAGGTCAGACAGAGTTAATTTCTCCATCGCAGCTATATTTTATAAATTAACCTAAGACCAGTTTTTAATTAGGTTCTTCAATTGCCTAAGTGCCAAAACAGCTATTCCAAGGAAATCGAGTTTAAAAAAATTACACCTATAATGAATAAAGTAGTAACCTCAATTTTTTTATGAATATTATTATAAAGTGAAATTGAGTAAGCTTTGCTCTTAAAATTTTATTTATGTTTAGAATATTGATAGTTTATGATGACTAAACTTGAGAAGTTAATAACACCTATGAATCGCCATCATCCACACATACAAGATCTAAATGCCATGCTTTTATAAAAAAAATGTCACCATGAGTCACACAATAAAATCATCTTGACAATCAAACATGAACAAGAACAAATTTACACATTGGCAAACTAACCGGCTCGAATTTGAAATATAAGTGTTGGCACCTAAGGTCCTTTAAAATGAACCTACTCATTAATGAGAGATTGGTAAAATGATTTGTGTGTCATCCCGCAAGTATGTAATCATCTCAATCAAGTCTCTTTTTTTTCTCTCTCTTGGGAAATCATATTTGAAGGACACATGCTGGGAAGTTAGTTCTTTGTCTTATCTTTGTCTTTGTCCAATGAGCTTTAGAAATTTCAAGTTTCTGTAGTATTCATGAAAGAGTTGGCTGCCTGCTTGAAATTTAAAAAATCCTTCTGACATCATATTAAAAGAAAAAGAATTTACTTTACAAACACCTTCAATCATGCTCTTAAGATCTTTTGAAACCCATTTTTGATTCTCTTTCTTCTTTAAATAGCTGCAAAGTGTGTAACATGAAAGGAAAGAATTAGCCGATACTAAAAACTTGTGTTCTACTGTCTAAAATACTCCTATCACTTAAAGATAAACCTAGAGAAACAGGAACAGTTTATTCTTATTTTGTCCACAGCTATTGTCACTCCATATGATGAGTTTGGCTTTTAGGCAGGTAAGTGAAACCATTCTTTATTGTTTGAAAAACACTATCTATTTCATTTCCCCCTCTTCCAAATATTATCTCATGTCAAATATTCACAACTGATGAATTATTGTCCCCAATGTGTACACAGAGGCTGTCTGTTGACAGCTGCCAAAGATAAAACTTGTAGGTTTCCAGGCACAACACATGTATCACTTGTAGGAAGTTGAGCACTCCATGCTTTTTCTGCTTTTAGGTGATTTAATTTCTGTTGGTTTGTAAGTCAAGTCCATTCTTCTTTTAATGTGGCCGCACTTATTTCTGCATCCAACAAATCACATTTTGCACAGGGGTCTGTGTCTACGTGGGTGGGGGAAAGATAGATTTGGCTTGGTTGTAAATGTCTAGTAATAAAACCGATTTATGAAACAGGGAATTTTGTTTTGTAAGCAGAGTACAGAAGTATATTTAGATTAGGTGAAAGATTTTCTTTTTATTTCTACAGCCGTAGTGACTGACGTCCCTGGAATGGAATTTATATGGGCATTCACACTATCCATCAACCAGAAGTGGATTTACACTACAGGCACGGGCCTAGGGGCGACACATTTTGGGTAATATTTTTATTTCAATTAATTAAATTAAATTCTTATGTTTATACTGGAGAAATATTTGATTTATTTTGAACATAATTAGTTTTGCAACTCTTTCATGATATTGTATTAATTACTATTTAATAAACCATTGAAGTCTAACTCTTTTAATGTCCAACCCAAAATTTTAATTAACTACTAAAGAAAGAAATGTGGAAAGGATTTAGAAATGTGATCCTATCGTTATTGCTATCAAGAAATTTGTATATTCATGTTTCAAAGTTGCCAAATTTGTTATCACAGAAAAATTAAATCAGTAGTGTTATGAGCTATACTTAAAAATATTGATACATATTTTCAAATCAAGACTAGTGAAGCTAAGGATTTAACTTTTTGGAATGAATGATAGTGCATTTAAACTCTTAATAATATTTTTGATGTTACAACTATGTATAATATCATAAGATTTATTTATTGTAATATATTTTTTTGTGTTTCAGTCAAGCATGTCACATTGTATTGTAAAGAGAAAAAAAAAGATCTTCTGTAGACTGAAATATTTTACTGTAGTAGTGAAGTTATTTATTAAAATTAATTTGTTGTTATACTCTGCAACATGACTTAATAAAAACATACTGCCCTCAATGTTTTGACCTTTAACACACTTGTGTAGAATCCAATTAACCATGTTTTATCTTAGATTGATCTTATTTAAACTAAAATTGTAATGAACATTTCGTTTGAATGTATTATTATAGTTTCAAGGTGTGCGAATATGCCATTTAATTAAGATAAACTTAAATGAGATTTAAAAGTTCTAGTTTCATATTTAAATTGTTGATACTTTATTTTTAAACTTTTCAAATTTTCGAAATTTAAATCTATTAGTTTTTATATCAGTTTTACTTTATTAAATTAATTATTAGGTATTGTTAAAAATATTACATAAAGCGAGTAATTAAACAGTTGATTTCAACATAAAAGAAAATTGATGTGTCCATGCATTGTTAGGGATGTGGTATCCATACTGTACTAGTATCGATAGCAGTAAGTATTGGTATCGAAATTTTAATCTGGAAAAATATTGTTTTTATCAAGTAATAATTTCATCCTTTGCATAGTAATAATTGTATTTTCATATTTATTTAAACACTGAAAATTATAATTATTAAATCATATTATAGCATATTTAGGTCTATTACCTCTGTTATGTGTTGGAATTTGGAAGGTATGACCATATTGTATCAGCTCTCAAAATGTCTATGAAAATGTAGCTGATGGTAAGTTATTTAATAGCTAAGATTAGTAATACATTTTTTCAATCTATTTGGGACCCTTCTTTAACCATAGTAAATATTTAATCCAAGCATGAGTGTGAATAGCAAAAAAGTTGTTTCTTTCGATACAGATCCGATACCAGTGTGAGAGTACTAATATCAGTAAAAGCACAAAGTTAAAAAAATGACTATCGAAAGGCTAATATTGATATTAGTAAAGTATCGATGCTTTTTTCTCATCCCTATGCGTTGTATTCAACTGAATAACAAAAGGGCCACGAAAATAAAAATTTTAAAATTAAAGTTTTAATTTTTTTATAAAAAACTTGTTACTTTATGTATTCAAGATAATTCTTACGACCAAATTACAAACTGGTTTTTAAGGGTATTTGGAGTGATTGCTCTGAAATCATTTAGCTCAGAACATGACTTAAATCTTACCTACAAAAGACAATACCCAGTTATTCAATAATAATAATAATAATAATTTATTTTAGCACCTTGTCTTGCTACCGGCTCGGGTTACATGATATGTATTAATTATACTAATGTGTTTGGGAATAAAGGCCTCATTTAGAGGTAGTGTACCTAAATTTGAATGGAGGGAAGATGGAAACCTCTTTCCTTATACCCTACCGGTATTCCAACCCTTATCTCTTGTAATTGGCAGTCTATTCAAGGAATGACGCCAAGTGATGAGAATCAGAGACCATTCAAACACCGAAGCAGGGGGGCAATTAATTCATCACTTTGAAAGGGCAAGTCCCAATGTCACCAATGTTACATTTTTAGGCATTCTTTAAACCACGCTCTGCACTCTTTTAGTTTAGTTGGAATGCAGTGTTACGACACATTCATGTACTTGGCTGCATCCATATTCATCCTCAGACCTACTTTTTTCAAAATTGTTTTCAAGCTAAAGCTTTGTATTGTATTCCTTTCAACTCTTACCTTATTGACACTCACCAAATCCACATACATCATCTGCATCAGTCATCAATCAAGTCACACCATTTGATGTCAGATACCAGGAAATCATCCACACACAAATTCATATATAGCTGTATGTCTTTGCAAGGATGTTTCTAGTACAAGACTCCTTATTTCAGTTCACAGCCTGCAACCTTTCTTTGGACAATATGACACTGCTGAATGAGGAGTCCCCTTATTTCAGTTCACAGCCTGTAACCTTTCTTTGGACAATATGACACTGCTGAATGGGGAGTCCCCTTATTTCAGTTCACAGCCTGTAACCTTTCTTTGGACAATATGACACTGCTGAATGAGGAGTCTCCTTATTTCAGTTCACACCCTGTAACCTTTCTTTGGACAATATGGCACTGCTGAATGAGGAGTCTCCTTATTTCAGTTCACAGCCTGTAACCTTTCTTGGGACAATATGGCACTGCTGAATGAGGAGTCTCCTTATTTCAGTTCACACCCTGTAACCTTTCTTTGGACAATATGGCACTGCTGAATGAGGAGTCTCCTTATTTCAGTTCACAGCCTGTAACCTTTCTTTGGACAATATGGCACTGCTGAATGAGGAGTCTCCTTATTTCAGTTCACAGCCTGTAACCTTTCTTTGGACAATATGGCACTGCTGAATGAGGAGTCTCCTTATTTCAGTTCACACCCTGTAACCTTTCTTTGGACAATATGGCACTGCTGAATGAGGAGTCTCCTTATTTCAGTTCACAGCCTGTAACCTTTCTTTGGACAATATGGCACTGCTGAATGAGGAGTGTTGGTTTCCAAAGACACCAAGAGGTCCTTTGTGGGAAATAATTTTAAACAGTTGAGGTTTTTTGCCCCCCTCTTTTAATAAATTCTACTTCTAGAACCTTTCACTATTATATCCTTACTTCACCCCCTAAACCCTCTCTCTCGTCAATCTTAAAAGTTTCCAAGAAACCAGAGAGGTCTATATTAAATGGGCACAGTGCCCATGAACATTTTCATTTAATGACTGTTGTGAGTGGAAACTCTAACTCTGTTCCTTATCGCTGTCCTTACAAGTCATATTTCCTCCTACAATTTAGCAAGAAGACACAATGGCCAAACAAAGAACAACAAACTAGGTCACAAAGAGACTCGGTAGATAAAGGAGACGTAGAGGAAACTAGATAAAAACTGGGAGATGCAGAAAGACAAGTCGGGTACATTATATTGGAGCGTCTCAGATTGGACAGTTTTGGTAAAGAGCCAGAGAAGCTAAATTATATTGATCATATCAAAAGAGTGGGAGGGTTGGGATTTTTACCACCCCCTTCTTTTTTTATACTTGTCCGACTACCTAGCTATGCATATTTAATTACATTAATTGGGTTGGGATTGTGTAATTAAGAGGATGAAGATATATTGGGAAACCATATAAGGAAAAAACCCCACCTTCGTTACACCTGGCAAGGATTTGAATCCCAACCTCTACGCAACCGGTGAACTATATACCCTGGTAGGAAGCCCGTTCAGGAGGGCCCCACTTCGTACCAGAATCCTACCCTATAAATATTTTGATACATCGGTGGAACAACTGACGCTCGCCCAGAAAGTTCTGACTGTGGGACACTTTAGAACTTTCCGCTGGGGTCTCGAAGCATCTGTAGCGTGGACATCATGACGTGGTCTATCCGAGATAAGCCCCGCTGGCCCAGACCACTAGACTCGGTACTCGCTTCAGTCTAACGGGAACATCGAGGCAGTCAAGGCGGGACAATTTGTTTAGGTACAATTATTTAACAATCTTGTTTGTAACAAATCCATGTACGTTACAGTTGAGCGAAGATGCAGTCCCAATGACGTGGTGAGGGTAAATAATATTAATTTAAAACAAAGAACACATCCAAAATATATCTGCAAGTTTATGATATTTTCAGTCAACAACACCTTTTAAATACTTTTCCGCAATAGCACATTGATGGCAAACACTTGTGTTTTGGTTGATCAACGTTGATGTGAGTTACAATAGTGTTTGGAGGGAAAACCATTTCCTCTCCAACGGATTGTCTAACCTAAGTTAGAGGCCGTAGTTCAACCCCCCTCCGAAATGTTATGATCAAAATGTATATGGCTTTATTTATAGTTCAAACAATACAAACATTAATGTAAAAGTACAAATTATGGGGGGCTGTGTTACCATAAAAAAAACTCCTGAAAGCTTCTAGAGTTGTTTAGTATTTAGAATTTGTTCTAGCTTTCAGCAGTTAGGGGGTTATGTTGCCATAAAAAAAAACCACTTCAGACAGCTTCTAGAACTCCGATACCTCAGCTAGGTCAGCTGGTAGCGTGTTTGCCTACTGAGTTAAGGGTCCCGGGTTTCGATTCCCCCATAGGCGAAAAATTTACCAATAATGAAATGTTGGTTTCCCATTTAATAGTGATGAATTAACAGCCAGGGGTTGGAATAAGTTCGTTTTAATTACGTGAGCAAGTCAATAATATTATATTTCTGTTGCTTATATATGCAAGTTAATTCGAAGTTTACTCTGACATATTATCGAATTATAGTTCACTTTATCTCTACTTCGTCCAAGCCAGCACTTCGTTAATAAAACTATCAGAATCTATTTCAAACAAATCCGCAACGATTTTCATGAAAGCTCCTATTTTTTTTCTTCTAGCAACCGCGATAAAATATCACTCACACGAGAGTTATGGCCACGTGACGAGTTCCGAACTGAATTAAGTAGGCACGAACAAAAAAACAACTGATTCGTGTGTCCACAACTTTATTTCGAGACGATAATTGGAGGTATAAACAACACTCAAAAGTCGTCGACGGGGTACTTTGTCGACGTAGAAAGTAATCTCTGCTATACACAAAGGCCGCAATTTAACCGTGATCCTACTTTGATCTAATGCTAAAAAAAATCCACTTCAGCTTTTTAAGTTTCTGTTTATTAAATATTTCCAATTATACGCAAAAATATTACTAAAGAAAAAAAAACCTGTAAAATATCACGGCATTCACAGCCCCGTATATTATTTAATGTGTACTAAATATTTCTTAGTAAATATGTTATGACTATAAAAAATGTATATAATATATCATGTTCATATTAAACATATACTTGATGCTCGTGAATACATGTTGGAGGGGTTACAAGTTTCAAACTTGAACTAAGCCCATCTCTAGTGTGGATATTTAATTTAGAACTGTGGGAATAGTACCGACCATAGCCACATTTTCTTAGGAAGGCTCTTGTCTGAGAAGTTAATAATATACTTTCACGTATTCATACGCCAGGCTAAGTGAACTGTATCTGTCACTTCTGATAGATAGTATCAATACATAAAAAACACTACTCACGGAATAGGAAACTCGCTCGTCTCGAGACTTGTAATCAACAGAATAAACTAGCTCGTCTCGAGACTTGTAATCAACAGAAGAAACTCGCTCGTCTCGAGACTTGTAATCAACAGGAGAAACTCACTCGTCTCAAGACTTGTAATCAACAGTAGAAAATCGCTCGTCTCGAGACTTGTAATCAACAGAAGAAACTCGCTCGTCTCGAGACTTGTAATCAACAAAAGAAACTATCTCGTCTCGAGACTTGTAATCAACAGAAGAAACTCGAGACTTGTAATCAACAGGAGAAACTCGCTCGTCTTGAGACTTGTAATCAACAGAAGAAACTCGCTCGTCTCGAGACTTGTAATCAACAGAAGAAACTCGCTCGTCTCGAGACTTGTAATCAACAGAAGAAACTCGCTCGTCTCGAGACTTGTAATCAACAGAAGAAACTAGCTCGTCTCGAGACTTGTAACCAACAGAAGAAACTAGCTCGTCTCGAGACTTGTAATCAACAGAAGAAACTCGCTCGTCTCGAGACTTGTATTCAACAGAAGAAACTCGCTCGTCTCGAGACTTGTAATCAACAGAAGAAACTCGCTCGTCTCGAGACTTGTAACCAACAGAAGAAACTCGCTCGTCTCGAGACTTGTAATCAACAGAAGAAACTCGCTCGTCTCGAGACTTGTAACCAACAGAAGAAACTCGCTCGTCTCGAGACTTGTAATCAACAGAAGAAAGAATGAGACGGTAACAGGCGAGAATTGAAACTATTCCTTGGTGCTCTATAAAGATACCATTAAATTAGACGTGAACTAATTAAAGAGCCATGGTAGAAAGTTATTAATCTCGTTAAGTACCTCGCACATTGTTTACCGGTGCAAAGCTCATTACTCGTCCTCTTTTCGTCGAGACATTCATTCTGGAGCTCTTCTCGCAAACTTCTCCATGGATGATTATTTATATCTACTGAACGGATTATTTATCAACACATTCTTTTGTTTTTATTTTTAAAGTTTCTCTAAAATGTCGGGAACAACATCAGTAGCCTATCAATCCAATCCTATCTTTGGGGAGGGGAAAGGATTTTATCGTGCTTTTTTTAAATTTATAAACTGAGTGAACATTACACCACGTTACATCCGTACAAACCGTCTGCATATTTACACTAAAATAGGATAGGTATAAGGAAAGGAGGATTCTTAGGAGGTTAATCAAGATATTTGAATGTGTGTACGTAGATACATACTAACTGTCGCTATTGGCCATAACTACTGAATGCGCCTACACCACTTCTCACTATCTACAACAGTCTCAACTTACTATTTATTCTACATTTAACTAAGGAAATACCCACTTCGGTGGCCACATGGTCTAAGGTGTTACTCTCGCAGTGGACTATACTGCCGATGACGAGGAGACCGGGTTTCCAACCCAGTCGGGTGCACTGAGTTTTTTCCAAAATTGTTTTCCACTTTCCATTCGACTAAATGCTGGTGCACATCCTCTAAATTAAATATTGCTTATCCCTAACATAATAGTGTCGTTAGTACATAGGCATATATCCCGAACGGGTAGTAAGACGTGGTGCTAAACAGAACAACCTAAGATAATAATTCATCCGTACTTAGTAGACACTGAACTCTAGTCCCTTATGCCACTCTTACAGGTAGCATTCTAATGCCCGCGCCCAGTCCTTGTCACATGCAATTTATATAACACACAGCTCAGTGGTATCTTGTTGTCCGCCATAAAACCCTTCGTGGAGCCCTTGGTTATCTCAGACTTCATGATACAATTTTGGAATAATCTTTATTTGTTTTGCATGCTGTAAAATGACATCAGTAGCTAATTAGAATTGCCAATTTGTTCAAATATGAATAATAGACATTTGCAAAAAAACCAAGGGCGTAGAAAGGTGGGAGTCCGGACCCCCCGGGATTAACTGGACCCCCATTCTAGAGTCTAAAGTTTTAATTGTATATGTCATAAACCAAATAATAGTTACCACGAATATTTTAATATTCACCTTGTAGAACTTCCGGTTGTAAAATTAGCTCCTTCAACATTTCAAATACTCGACTTCTTTTCTCATACGTTCATATGTTGTTGGAAACAAAGGATGTTTCTTGGAACGAGCCGGGAATTGAGGTAAACATCGCTAACACCTGTAAGATCCTAGTTGAGGAATCTCCCCAAGATAAGAGCAGCCTAAACAACAGAACAACTGTCAGACTGCTAACTATGGAAGGTTTGAAAGAAAGGGCAGGGAAATATTGTTCTAGGCAATGCCATTTTTTACTACACTTTCGGGTTGTATGCACATGTCATAATTGCACTAATGTGTTAGAGATAGAGAATGTTAAATTTAGAGGAATTGTACCCACATTGGCATATAGGAAGATTAGAAAACCATTTAAGAAAAAAAAAGCACTCTCTGTAGACCGGCCCTGGATTCGAACCCCAATCATCCCGTTATCTGCAGTCCAGTCTATTGCGAGAGTGACGGAAGGCATTGTGGGTCTAATCCCCTGGAAACCACCTTGGCAAATATGTGAAAACGAATTGGCCATAGAACATATTGTACATGCTTACAGTTGAATTTTATGAAATAGTAGTCAAAAATACAAATAGGAGATTTTTAATATAGATTGTATTTGCTTTTTATTATCATCTAGATTATGATTTATATTAAATTACATAACCAATTATCCCAATTTAAACGACAAGTGTGTCAGAACTTAGGTAAATTTGCTTAGGTTGTGTTCGACCAGCAAATGATTAGGGCCTAATTTTTGTCAAATTATATAAAACACTATTTTAACACTTTACTAATAAAATAAAATTTGCTTTACTTTGGTTATTGTGACTTTATTTACAGTGAATGGCACTTAATTGCTACATCTGATGAATAGAAAACGTTAATATATCTACTTTCACCTCTTCATACGTCAAGTCATGTGATCTGAAACTGTCATTTTGATATTATCAATAACTTATAAAACACCACTAATATATAAAAAATATTATCAATGTTGACCGCAAAAAATAGCTTTGTATTTTCTAAAACTTGCTCAACTTGCATGTTAAATATATTTTAGTGTATGGTGTTTGAAAAACATGAAGGGAAAATACAATTCATCTTGTAACTTATAAAATAAAATCGACTAGTGTTTACTACTCACCGCTAAAAATTAAAACTAAATAACAGTTAATAAGAGTAAACTACGTTTTGAATTTAATCAATTAATTATTTAGAGTTTGTAATCCAGTAATTTTAATACTATTCACGCAGTGACGTCATGAAGTCAAAGGTGTTTTTAAGATTGCATTACATGTTATTGGACTTGTTTAAAGTATTTTTGGTGTAAAAAGCTGTAATAATCTATTATCTACAACTTGTGTACATTAAAAACTAGTCAAATTTGGTTGACGTATTATCTGAATTATTGTGTTCATGATATCCTACATTTTATAACCCTCCTTGGTAGATGACAATATGTCACAATTATGGTGGAAATTAGTGAAACAATATATCGCTATATTGATGTACCTTGCCACACGTGAAAGCGCACAGCTGTGCCATCTGTGGGCGAGATAACTAAACGTAGCTACCGCGCAACGCTGGGTGAGGCCTACCGGCGGAGACAGTAACTACAGAGAGCGCTTGTGAGGTCAATAGAGTTCAACAATATTGTTATTGAGCGACCTGTGGCTCCTCGATATTCAACCATCCTAAACAGTTGGTTGGCGTTTGACTTGAAGTCAACAAAGGAGCAGCGGTATCGTCAAACTCGTCACCCTCAACCTGGAGGTAAGTTAATTAATATAAATTTCAACACAAGGATATACTAAGAAATTTAATCTACTTGATAATATATATTTATGTGTTATTTCAAAGTTATTGGAATGCGAATTGTTGTATTATATACACTAACATGCACAACAATATAAAATCTATATATTGTAGCAATCGTCAATCATGTTCTCTTTTCAAAATTCCTCACTAACATCAAAACTATTTGTACTATTGTAATTTTATGGCAATATATTTATGTTATTAAGTGTGTGCGGTATCGTCAAACTCGTCACCCTCAACCTGGAGGTAAGTTAATTAATATAAATTTCAACACAAGGATATACTAAGAAATTTAATCTACTTGATAATATATATTTATGTGTTATTTCAAAGTTGTTGGAATGCGAATTGTTGTATTATATACACTAACATGCACAACAATATAAATTCTATATATTGTAGCAACCGTCAATCATGTTCTCTTTTCAAAATTCCTCACTAACATCAAAACTATTTGTACTATTGTAATTTTATGGCAATATATTTATGTTATTAAGTGTGTTTAATATACTTTTAAAACTACTTTTGTTGATATAAATTCTCACAATATATAAATAATAGTTTAATTTTCTTTTGTTGCTCCTCACCGAAAATGTATTATACCGTAACAATTTAAAAGGTTTACTAAGATTGATCTATTTTAAATGGACCATCGTTATATATCAATAATTTATTTGTTGTGCCCTACGTCTTTCTATCCGTTTGGGGTATGTATCTCCATGTTAACCACAATTGGGTAGGCTTGAGACAGGGGGAATTCAGCCGAAATGTACCTGAATTTTCGTGGCGCGAAACCATTTAGGACGAACCCCTTAGTAGCCAGATCTCTCAGTGACCGGCAGTCTTAATTTATTGCGATAGTGACGCCTTAAAATAAGTTATTTCGCTAAATTAACATCGTTGGAGATTTCGAAGCTATTTCGCGAACCTGGTTGTATTTTAACTTGACGTACCTAAACACTCTTAAAGGCTAAGTTCACGCCAAAATAGTCTAGTCAAATCAAATCAAGACTGATTGTAGGTTTTTGTACGTCTTTACGTCTTGTGTTTACTTATATCGATCTTTGTTTCATTTCGGTCAAAGTTTTGATATATTTTAAAAAATAGATGTTGAAATTCTTATTATATTTGTTAAGGGTCACAGTGAAGATGTAACACATCCGGAGCATCGAAATAAAAAGGTTATTGGTCGTCATAACCATCTGTTTCCAACCTGTGTCCGGGTCAGTTTAGTAAAATGCCCTCATCTACCTCTTTCCCTCCACCATTCTTCCTACTTTGATTGCTTCTTGTTAGTAGTAAATGAGTAAAATCAGGAAAGGGATGGTTTGAAAGAACCGAACGGCGCCTCCTTAGAGGATGCACCCGTAAGTTTATTTTATGATTTATCATTTTTTTTTATGAATGATCCATGAAACATCCACATCCAACTCGTACAAAACCAGGTTCGTGGAATATAAAATAGTTGTATCAATTTGTCCCATTTTTAGTTAAGTCTACGACTGATTCGATGTGAAACCCCTCGACTGCTGTGATTTGACTGGACTGGACTTGACTGGTGTGAAATTAGCTTAAACACTATCACACCAATGTGCGAAATATAAATAGAGGGAAGAAAATGAGCAGTTCACTCTGAGAGGCCTCTTGTTTATCTACTGATAACACTTCCCCTCTTCCTCTGACGAGTTTACACAATCACTGTAGTATTTGCTCCTTGAAAACATTTGACTCTCTTTTTAAAATTACTTTTTCCTTGTTTCCTATTCTTGACAGACATAATTATGCAACCACGGACATTTTTAATCCACATCCTGGCAGGAAGACTCCTACATATCATTTTTGTAACTTGAGTCGGAGAGGATTTATAAAAAATAAGTTTTACAAAAAACTACTTCAAGATAAAAATAATAATTTTGTGACATTGTAGGACTATTTTTAGAATTAATAAAGAATTTATGGCTTTTGTTTCAACGTTATATCTTTAAAACTCGCCGAACAAAACATAAATTCACAAATCATGGGAAATCCTACTTTTACCTGCCGTGACGTCACATTGCAGTAGCGTACGCAGGCTTGTGAGGTAGGGGGGTTTAGAGGGAGGAACCCCGAATCGCCGAAGAATTTTTTTTGTTGTTACCATTATATACACGTTGAAGCTTTTTTTGGAAGGTTTTTATCGGTATTTTTTAACTTGGTAATGTATAATTTTACTATAATAAATGTGATAATCTAACAAAATAATAAACAAATAGGTCTAAATTAAAGTTGGCCTAACCATCACATTGGCCTATTGTCACAAAAAATATATAAAAAAACACAATTATTTATGATATTTCAATGTCTAGCCACTGTGCAACTTCTCAATGGAACTACGGAAAGTAACGCCTTTGTTTGCACGTCCACAGGTGTGGGTTTTTAGAAAGAAAAGAAGTTAAACTTTCTTTTTAAAACTGTCAGATGACCGATTGTTTCACCAAACCATGTCCTTATAATCACAGATTTTTTGGTAAATTACCATTCCTTCAAAAACTATCAACAAATTTAGTACATAGTGATTTGCTAGAGATTATTTGATTCACACGAGGAAATTTAATCAACTATACAGGTGATTTAATAAAAAATTAATGTTAAGAATACAAAGAAAAGTAAATTACAAATATTATTTTTGATAAAGGTCAAAGAGAGTAAAGAAATCGGAAAAACTAGATCACAAAAAGCACGGCTATATAATAATAATAATAATAATAATAATAATAATAATAATAAATACCATTTATTGGCCTGGAAGCTACGATCAAAAACATAGATTTTGGCTTGCTCCTGATAACTAAGCAAATTAATCAAAATGAAATCTATCTAAATTTTTTCCACTTCGCACTAGAAGTATATATTTATATTTTTAGCACCGCTCGGGTTATACGCTTTAAGTACTAATTACACTAATGGATTAGGAATTGGAAAGGTTAAATTAGAGGAAGTGAACCCGCATTTGCGTGGAGGAAGAGTGGAAAACCATTTAGGAAAAACCACCCCCAGTTCACCCGACCGAGATTCGAACCTCGATCTCTCCGTCCTCAGCAGTCGAGCTCAACATGACCACTAGAAGTAAAGATGTTAAAATTTTATAAAATATATTAAGAAGGTGCCAAAAAAATGTAATATTTCTTCTCATTGATACATTTGGCTTATCTAGTTCAATAAATGATTACTTGTTCATGATTAAAGCCATATTAACACTATTTTCTTTCGAAAGGAAACTTCGAGTATTACTAATATAATAATTATGGTTGTAAAAGGTCGCCATACCACTAATTTGTAGGTACATTAATTATTAGTGTATTTATGTTTGTATATTACTAACTGAGGTCCAGGAGAAATGTTTTTGGTTTAATGATTAAACGTGGAAGATTGCTTTAAAAGATAATAATACTTAGCACCGCGTCTTACTACCCGTTCGGGCTATACGCTCAAGTATAATTATGCTAACGGGTTAGGAATTGGGAAAGTTAAATATAGATTAAGTGAACCCGCATTTGCGTGGAGGGAGAGGGGAAAACCATTTAGGAAAAAGCACCTCTAGTACACCCGAGTGAGATTCAAACCTAGATCTCCCAGTCCACGGCAGTCTAGCTCAACATGAAACTAGCGGGTTAACTAACCACGCCACCGAGGTGGGTGTTACCTTAATGTTAGTTTATTTTAAGCCCGGACAGACAAACACTCTTTTCATTGTAATACATATGAATATAACTAATAATAAACAGCGCTCAAATTGTGATATTGTGAGCTTAAACAAGTTTTCATCCACTGTCTAGATCTATCTATCTATTTATATATAACTAGCAATCCCGCGCGGCGCTGCCCGGAGCCCACTGTGGTGTAAGTATTATATACCCCCCCCCCCCCCCCCCCCCCAATGGTGCACGATTTCAAATGGAAACTTAATTCTAAACCAGATTAAAAATAATTTTTTTCAAAAATTTGTTAAAAATAGCCTAATTAAAAACCTAATTAAAAATCCTGCCTCGAGGTGCATTCGGTCCCCCTCCGTCCCCCTGTGTTAAAAATGTCAGATCTCTGCGTGTCGTAGATTTGTCTGGACATCACAAACAAACAAACAAACTAACAAACAAACAAACACTTCCTTTTATTATCATAGATAGATAACGTATTTCGTTCCGCGGTTACCGTGATCAATACGTCATACTTAAAGTAATCAAAATGGTATGTTATTGTAAAAAGCACAGGTAATCAACCCCCCTGTACCCCCCCCCCCCCCCCCTTTTTACTCGGTAACCGCCTCCACCTAACAACTTGGAATCTATGGTAAGTTTATTGTAGGAAGAAACCTTCAGAAAATACAATTTTTATTTTGTACTATTTAGTATCGATAGTATTTTATGTTACTGGTATTATTTAATAGGTATGTATACATAACTTATGTTATCTATCAAAAGTGACGCGTGCATGTCCATGAATTGACTTATGAATATATGAAAATTGTTCTATGTAAGTTTACATTTGTCAAAAAGTCTCTTTCTTTTTGATTCTGACTGTAGTTTCTAGCGTGAAATGTCAAAGCAGTGTGTTAGTACGTACATGCCAAATAGATCTTTTTTCTGATAGCCACACACTCCCCTATTCTCACCATATCAAGACACGAGGCTCGAAGTAGAGACCAAGTAGAAATATGTCTCGGGTAAACGATGTGTAATGGAATTTTATCCAAGTTTTGGTGGAAAACATATGCCTGCTTTAGTTATGTAGTTATAGCATGAAATGATGCTATCAAATTTATTCATCTAACACAACATATTATTAAAAAAAAGGCATTTTAAAACGCAACTTATACTTCAAAATAAATTAAGTGAAACTTTTTATATCTAATTAAATTAGATTAATTACATTAGTATAGCCTAAATATTAAAAAAAATATCAACATATTGAAGTGTGATTAACCAAAGTTATAAAATATGTAAGAAAATATTATGTATGACACAAATGACGTACAGGTTATATAAACTTATAATAATACAAAACTAAGAAAACATTTAACACCACGTTAAAATTACATATAATTACCGTAAGATTAACCGATTACATGTTTTATTAGTTTTGTCATACATAATATTTACTTAAATAGTTTCATGATTTTGTTAGTTTACACTTCGATATTATTTTGAAAATGTTGTAGAAAATTTACTTAATCTATTTCAATTTTTATACAAAAAAATTTCACCTAAATTATTTTGAAGCATATGTTCCTTAACATTAAAATATATTGTGTTCGTCTGAAATAAAAAAACAAACTGCTTTGCTTCTAATAAACGGTAAATTTATAATTTCTACAAACTGCTTACAAGGGGAAATCATTGCTGTGATGCGTACATAAACATTATTATTATGTGTTCTGTCTTACGACGGGTCCATTTATTTTGTCAGGGATTTAGACCCACCAATGCCCTGTTCTCTGTATCCTCCTTCAGCTCACAGAATTTTCTTCTTTCCTTCAAATAATCCGATATTTGAATCCTCCTCCTTCCTAAGCTCCTCTCTCCCTCAACCTTTCCTCCTATGACGTCATACAGAAGACAGTTCCTCCTAAGGATGTGTCTGATCCAGTTTGCTTTGTACCAAAGAATCACATCCAAAATGGTTCTCTTCTCACCCACTCTTCTCAGGACTTGTTCATTTGTCCCCTGATCTTCTCACCCACTCTTCTTAGGACTTGTTTATTTGTCCCCCTGTCTGTCCCCCCGATCTTCTCACCCACTCTTCTCAGGACTTGTTCATTTGTCCCCCTGATCTTCTCACCCACTCTTCTTAGGACTTGTTTATTTGTCCCCCTGTCTGTCCACCTGATCTTCTCAAGTCTTCTCCATTTCAAAGCTCTCCAAGTATTTCATGAACATACATTTACTCAACTCATATATCTACAACACATATTTTGTATATAAACGTCATATTTCCAATACATGAATTATTTTTTTTAAGTATTTTCATTTTTGTATAAATAGTGTTTGTAGGTTTTGTGTTCCAAATGTCAAGTCTTGTTAAGTCATATACGTGTGAGTACATTGGTGATTCTAGATAAAGTTCAAATTGTATTTTTCATGTCTTTTTGTGACGTAAACTTAACATTTCTAGAAACTTTTTATGTTTGAAATAATTTAGTGGCAGCCTACCCTTGTAAAAAACTGATTTCTTTTTTCTTTTTAAATATTCAAATTGAGACTTGTCGAAGTTTTATTTTTTTAATCTTTGGAATGTTCTTGAAACATCTGTTGTAGGCTACTAGTGGTAATCGTAAGCTAACCTAAAACACTATTTTCTTTGTGACCACTAACATTACAATCTGTATTAATTGTTATTTTCTTTATAATGGGATTCACTCACAAGACAGAGTGAAAATACTTAGTGGCGTCATACATCCACTATGGCCGCAAAGGTTTGGTTTGTTTCTTCAGAATTTTGTAAAATATATTGACTTAACACATCATACACTTGCTTTTTGGTTTTTCCCCTCAGCATGATTTTCGACCCGTTTGGGCTATCAGCCTTTAATCTCGATAGTGAGATAGGGATGAGGTTCGAATCTCGGTCGAGTTTACTGAGGGTGGTTTTTCCACTCTCCCTCCACCAAAATGTGGGTACGCTTCCTCTCAATTAAGCCTTTCTAATCCCTAACCTTTAGTGTAATTGTTACATAGGTGTATAACCCGAACGAGTAGTAAGACGCGGTGCTAAAGAAACTTGTAATCGTTTTAGAATGGAAGGTTAG
The DNA here is from genome assembly GCA_039000515.1 of Timema cristinae. Lineage (NCBI taxonomy): Eukaryota > Metazoa > Arthropoda > Insecta > Phasmatodea > Timematidae > Timema > Timema cristinae. Next base: position 49,018,490 of record JBCFYV010003508.1, on the reverse strand, counting down.
GTTAAGTTAGACATGGGTGCTCATAAATGGGTGATAAGGGGTTAACAATTTGAAATATTTACTTTTTTACTATTATTTTACCAAAAATCAAACTGTGTATTGGTATTTGGCTGCAATTTACCATTAACAACTTAGAATCATCAATATTCAAGTCAACAGATAAAGATGATAAAATGTATATTTCCTCCCATTCCCTCTTTAACAACTTTAACAACTATATTGGTGACCTGGTGGTCTAGGGTAAGGTGTCAGACTTCTATGCTGGCGGCCGGGGTTCAATCCTCGGTCCCGGCATCAGATTTATCTGATTTCCAAACCCTTCCTTCACCTCTGACAAGACATCTTGTGAATGTGGGGAATGCCAGGCCTCCACCGTGGTTCGGATCCCACGTTAAACTGTAGGTCCTCCATTTCATCTCACAATCACCCTACCATTACACATTAGCGTAAGTGGTATAACCCGAACGGGTAGTGAGACGCGGTGCTAATAATAATAATAATAATAATAATAATAACTTTATTTATTTTCATTTTGTTCTGTTCAGTAAACTTGTGAAAAATAGAATGGTTTTTTTTCAATGATACCAGCTAAAGCAAAATTGTATTTTTGTTGCTAAAATTGGCTCTTTAAACATATATAATTAGCTCAGAATTAGGTTAAGATGTTCTAAAATCCCCTCCTACAAGGTTAAATTCCTAAAATTTTCTCTCAAGGAGGGGGGGGGGGGCTAGTGGTGACAACCCCCGGAAGGTGGGACTCCAATCCACCCCCCCATTTATAAAACTCACATGGGGGCCCTCAAATTTAGCTACAGTAGCCCATGACTTTTTTGGTGCTGACTGACATATGTTGGCTTTGAAAAGCTACCAGACCAAATTATGTATCCCTACGCCGAACCATATGATCTGAAAAAACATGTGTTGAGCACTGTCACTCTGACAGTCAACATTTAGGTATATATAGTACGATTTTGGTAGGAAGAACAGTAAAAGTTAGTTACGAAAGTTACTAAAACAATTTTAATATATTCATACATCAAGTCATGTGATTTGAAGTTGTCACTTTTGATTGATATTATCAATACCTATAGAATAACGCAAATAATATAAAGAAATATTATTGATTTTGGATGCAAAAAAATATATTTGAATTATCTCTACTGTTCTTCCAACCAAAATCAGGTTTTACCTAAATGTTGACTGCCAGAAGTGAGCTGTGAGCTGTCAGTCAGCACCAAAGAAGTCACGGGGCTACTGTAGTTTGGGTTAGTTTGATGTAATATCTTTAAACTAATATCAGTTAAGCTTGTAGTGGATAGTACGGTAAGTTACAGTTCATGAGTTGCCCAATTCGTAAAATGGGTAGTCTCACTATTGTGGTGTAATATTTATATATAAAGATTACTAGGTCGACAAATAGAATGTCTGATTAATCTAAATGGTCTTTGCCGGTGCACAGAGTGGTATGACCTTTATTATTAGTTGTGCACGTGCGTATGAATATTAACTAGTCGTGCAGACTGTAGTCCAAGGCCTGTTGTATTATTTACGTGATGATAGAGGATTCCTCGTGGTCGGTTGTGGAGTGTAGGATTCCCCGTCCCAGGGGAGTGTCTGTGGCGATGTCAATAATTCACCTCTGAAATGGAGAACATATTTTTATGCCTCTGAAACAAAGCTCGTCCGTTGCGCGACTGAATCGATACAATTACTCTACTTTCAGTCACAGTCGTCAACTAAAGTACGAACAATATGTTGAGATAGTTATACACATTTTGCGTAGGTCATACGTCAAGCAACGGCGCACCCTGAAACTCACTTTTGGGGTGAGGAAGCCCACAATGTATTTAAGCTATTATATTTTGGCGTCTTACTACCCGTTCGGGATATACGACTATGTACTAATTACACTAATGGTTTAAGGGATTAGGAAGGTTATATTTAGAGGAAAAAGTACCTGCGTTTGCGTAGAGGGAAATAGGAAAACCATTTATAAAGTAAAACCTTAGTCCACCCAACCGGGATTGAACTCCGATCTCCCCGTCTTCGGTAGCCCAGTCCAACACGAGAGTAGCGCGTTAGACCAGGTGGTCATAGAAGCGGGCAACTTTTTAATTTAAAAAAATACTCAAAACTCCTCTGTTTGGACCTAAATTACTGCGATTACAATAAAGTGTGATTTATTTTCAACTCTTTAGTTGGATTAACTATTATTATTATTATTATTATTATTATTATTATTATTAGCACCGCGTCTAACTACCCATTCGGGTCATACACACTTACACTAATGTGTAATGGTAGGTTGATTATGAGATGAAATGGAGGACCTACAGTTTAACGTGGGATCCGAACCACGGTGGAGGCCTGGCATTCCACACATTCACAAGTTGTGCTTAATACACGTCTTGTCAGAGGTGAAGGAAGGGTTTGGTAATCAGATAAATCTGTGCCGGGACCGAGGATTGAACCCCGGACCTCAGCACAGAAGTCTGACACCTTACCCCTAGACCACCAGCTCACCAGTTGGATTAACTCATAATAAATTTGGTTTATTAAAAATAATTCGTTTAAACAATTTGTTTTCTGTACACCACACTTTACTAACCTTCCGGGCTATTGTCATTAAATCACACTAATAGCCTAAAGAGGATGAAGGTGGAATTTAGAGTAAAATGTACTCGAATTTCCTCTAGAAAGAGGGTGAGAAAATTGAGGAAAAAACACCCTCACCAGGCTATCCTCAACTGAACTCTGACCCAGCCGCCACCTCCGTAGCATACTAGATGAGTCGAACATTTAGTCTGCGTGTTCACAGATGCGGGCTATTGGAACAATATCAATATTTTTGACAGTCAATCGCCAACTAAGGCGTTTGTCTTGTATGCTCTGGTTTACCACTGACGGGGAAGTCGGGGCTTAAATCCTGGCTGAGTGTTCTGGGCATATTTGTACTGAATGGTTTTCCACCCTCCCTCCCCGAAAATGTTGGTATATTTCTTCAAACTGTATTATACCAGGTCTTATACCTGTTATTATTCACCATAGGTCGGGTATCGTGTGGTGGGGGAAATATTCACCACAGGTCGGGTATCGTGTGGTGGGGGAAATATCACCATAGGTTGGGTATCGTGTGGTGGGGGAAATATTCACCACAGGTCGGGTATCGTGTGGTGGGGGAAATATTCACCATAGGTCGGGTATCGTGTGGCGTGGAAATATTCACCATAGGTCGGGTATCGTGTGGCGGGGAAATATTCACCATAGGTCGGGTATCGTGTGGCGGGGAAATATTCACCACAGGTTGGGTATCGTGTGGCGGGGAAATATTCACCACAGGTCGGGTATCGTGTGGTGGGGGAAATATTCACCACAGGTCGGGTATCGTGTGGTGGGAGAAATATTCACCATAGGTCGGGTATCGTGTGGTGGGGGAAATATTCACCGCAGGTCGTGTATCGTGTGGCGGGGGAAATATTCACCGCAGGTCGTGTATCGTGTGGCGGGGGAAATATTCACCACAGGTCGGGTATCGTGTGGTGGGGGAAATATTCACCACAGGTCGGGTATCGTGTGGCGGGAGAAATATTCACCATAGGTCGGGTATCGTGTGGTGGGGGAAATATTCACCACAGGTCGTGTATCGTGTGGCGGGGAAATATTCACCACAGGTCGGGTATCGTGTGGCGGGGAAATATTCACCACAGGCCGGGTATCGTGTGGTGGGAGAAATATTCACCATAGGTCGGGTATCGTGTGGTGGGGGAAATATTCACCATAGGTCGGGTATCGTGTGGCGGGGAAATATTCACCACAGGTCGGGTATCGTGTGGCGGGAGAAATATTCACCATAGGTCGGGTATCGTGTGGTGGGGGAAATATTCACCACAGGTCGTGTATCGTGTGGCGGGGAAATATTCACCACAGGTCGGGTATCGTGTGGCGGGGAAATATTCACCACAGGCCGGGTATCGTGTGGTGGGAGAAATATTCACCATAGTCGGGTATCGTGTGGTGGGGGAAATATTCACCATAGGTCGGGTATCGTGTGGCGGGGAAATATTCACCACAGGTCGGGTATCGTGTGGCGGGAAAAATATTCACCATAGGTCGGGTATCGTGTGGTGGGGGAAATATTCACCACAGGTCGGGTATCATGTGGTGGGGGAAATATTCACCATAGGTCGGGTATCGTGTGGTGGGGGAAATATTCACCACAGGTCGTGTATCGTGTGGCGGGGGAAATATTCACCATAGGCCGGGTATCGTGTGGCGTGTAAATATTCACCACAGGTCGTGTATCGTGTGGTGGGGAAAATGCCCGAGTCGTAAAAATAACAATAATTATTTTTATTTTGTGTCCGAGGTTGATTGTTTTATTCTGTGCGAGTCACGTGTAATGACGTAAGAGGTTCTGAGTCGGGCGAGGCCTGTATAATATTGATATCTACTTTGACACCAAGAGGCAGAGACGGGGAGGGGTGTTATTCCACACAACAGACACGCACACACCAATTTGTTTCGACAAATAAGCCCCGCTTTGGTGACCTTATGATCTAACGCGCTACTCCCGCAGTGGACTAGACTACCGATGACGGTGAGATAGAGGTTCGAATCTCGGTCGGGTGTACTGGGGGTGGTTTATCCAAAATTGTTTTCAACTCTCCCTTTGCGTAAATGCTGGTATACTTATTATAAATATAACCTTCCTAAACCATTAACGGTTTTGTTTTAAATATATTTTATGGTGGGAACGCGAGAAAAGGCAATTTTTTTTACAGTTTTTATATCAAAACGTTTTGGTCAAAATAAATCCAATATTGCTCCAGTATAAACATAGAGAGTTTTAGTTTTCTTCACATGTTGATATCAACATTTGTTGAATATCTGTGAAGGGTGTCCTGGAATTTAATGACAACTTTTTATCTTCATTCAAAAAGTTTCTTATCAAGTACAGCTATGTTCGTGACAGATATTCAACATTAGTGTTGATATCACCAGCTGAAGAATATTAAACTCTCTGTTTGTACTGGAGCAATATTTTATTTAGTTTGACCGAAAGAAAGTTTTGCTATAAAAACTTCCAAAACCCTGACATTTCTCTGTCCCCTAAAATCCCACCTTTAGGAATGTCCACAGCTTCTGTCGGTGTTCTAACAATCCACACAGTCTGCTCGTTGATCTAACTTAGATGTTCGAATCCTGGTCGAGTCTATCGAGGCGGGTTTTTCCTGAATTGTTTTCCACTCTCCTTCCAGGCAAATGCGAGTAGATTACCTCTAAAAATGCTTCCATCTTCATCCCTGCCCCATTAGTTTCCATATTTACGTGTAACCTGAACGGTTAGTAATACGCGGTGATAAATAAACAACGATCAGAAGTGTTGCAATACCAAGTGGATATAAACTACACGTGATAGGTGAAAAGGATCTACCATATTGAGGTCGCCATACTACCCCCTCCTTTCCTGGTCACATTTAACTTTGATGTATCTATTTCTGACATGTCGAGTGTTTTTCATGAAACAACAACATTCCCCATACGCACTCCGAGGAGCACACACGAGTTCATTTGTTTATAACAAACTCTGAATCGCCGCGAGGTTAGTTGTACACAACTAATATCAGTCGATATCCTCAACCTTTTTGCAAGTTCAGGTGATACGTGATATATATCGGGTGGCGTCCTGTAAAAACAGTACGTTAGGTCAACCTAAAGATACCGTGGATCCACATGTTCGCCGATAAACTAACGAGGAGCAGAAACGGGGTCACGTGACGCTCTCTAAGCCAATCACAAGATTTCCTCTTAATTGGCGTGAGCTGTTCTGCTGAAGTTCAACTCTTCTCTACTTTGTCCGCTCTGCCCGAGATGTTCGGCTCGGGTGAACCAATCAAACATCAGAACCAACCATTTCACATCAGTGCGCATGCGCTGTAGAGCTAGAAGCGAGCAGACAGCTCCGTTGTCCGTTGTGAGGAGATTTGTAATAACCCGTTAATGTAAAGCTTGTATCGATGTATTGGATTGAGCCCCGACACAGCGTTATAATTTGAAAACATACATCGGGAGAATGATCTAGAATATATGTTTGTTTACTAGGAGATAAAACATGTTGATAATCAGCTGTTTAAAGTTTGCGTTGCATCATGGGTCAACATGGAACATGTGAGTTGCTGTCTCACTCAAGCAGATTCTGCAGCTCTCTATTTTCAGCGAACGTGTGAATCAGGCTATAATCCTTGCTACCACGGCGGTATTTTGGACCAAGAAACTTCTAGATTCAAGACATTTGCGTTGACAACCCGAGCTTCCTCTAAATGTGTCGTACGTTTCAAAGCGACTCTCGCTCCCCTAGCGGCTGACGACGGGAACTAAGTCACACAACTCGTGGCCCTTGAAACAAGGTGCTGGCGTGACAAACCTTTCCCCGTCACCAATATTTACCATTTTTTTATATTCGTGTTTCTTTCATTCCTATCTCTATTTTTTTTTAAATCTACACACATGAAACAGAGAACTGGGTCAACGTAAACAAAAATAGATTCATCAATATCTCGTTTTGTGACGAGTGCATACCGTAAATAATATTTTGTCACGTCTAACCCATTATTTTATGAATCAGAATCTTGGGGAAAAAATATGAACATAAGAGTAAGTAGGAATATAGCAGAATAGTAGAAATAGGAACTAAAATATTTGTTGCCAAATTTAATTCATTTCACGCGCACTTTATGAACTGACTGAATATATCAAACACAACACCCAGCCCCGCAGTCGTTAATTTATCAATGTGAAAGGGGGAAAGCCCAAATTACACCATTGATAAATGTTTCGGCCTTGCCGAGAATCAAACCCGTGACTCGGTTAAAAAGACATACTACTTGCTACCGACTGACAGCTGACTCAGTGTTTGGTGAGCTGACGCTGCTGACACAACTTACAAACTAATCGCTGGTATCGTTGATTCTTTTTGTGTCAGCTTAGTCGCATTTGTATACTAATCAATTCACAATAGTTAAATCAAGCGTACCTGTTTCGGTGGCAGCATGGTCTAAGGCGCTACTCTCACAGTAAACTAGACTGTCGATAATTGGGAGATCGAGGTTCGAATCTCTGTCGGGCGTACTAGGTGTGGTTTTTCATAAAAAGCGTTTTTCCCTCTCTTTACGCAAATGTGGGTACACTTCCTATACATATAACCTTACTAATAGTACATAAGCGAATAACCCGAGAGGGTAGTAAGACGCTTTGGTGAGAACCGACACTATTTGAATGGTGAGTGTTCCGATGCAAGAGAAGTGTTGTCACGTGGTTTGTTGTCTTCTCAGGTGGCGGTCAACGGGAGTTTTACACGTGTTGGTCCTAGGACAGACGTGGCCATGATCAACCTCAACAATCACCGGGCGGAGACCCGCGACAACGTCATCGGAGGTGAGAGACCAGGAATTTAACAAACTAATATATCGTGGGGTTAATATTTCTTTATTTATTTTGTTTTTAATTAGTTTAAAAAAACGCCTTGGTGGCGTAGTAAGGGAGCGCCACCATTAAGGTAACATTTGGTATAACGATTGAATTGGGTCCAAGTTTGCTGTTCTGTATTATAATAATTAAAAAGGGATGATGTCTTATTCTATAAATTAAAAGTTCTGGTGTTTTATAGTTATTTTAATTTTAAGTAGATAAACAGTTTGTTGCTAGATATTTCACACGTTATAGATTGTAATAAAATCCCGACTATTACGTTATATGCATGATAATTCCCGACACGTGAAATTTAGAACACAGATTAAGATGTCATAGACTCTACCTACACGGCTCCTCGTCAGGAAGGAAACTGAAGAGATGCGTACCCTGAAGGGGTATATCTAGCGACATTCCCTTCTCGAAGCTTCCTAAAAGAAAAAAGATGTGGTCATCCAGGTGCGTTTCTGTCCACAAAACTGCGTTGTCTTTTTAAACAGAGACGTAGAAGGATGTCGCCATAACTTGCAACTTAACAACTTAACACAATCAAATCTTACTATCCGCTCTCATTTAAATATCGTAATTTTGAATATAGATGTGAATAATTAATTAGTGAGATGTATAATTCCATATGATTACAATCTTCAAAGTGCACATTTTTGTGCATAGAGGATACTATTTTTAAAATGTCATACCTTTACGTGCGGTAGATATCACACAACACTAATAGCAGACAGATAGACTCTTCATTGTATTCATATTGTTGTTTATTAATATAGTGTGGTAGATATCACACAACACTAATAGCAGACAGATAGACTCTTCATTGTATTCATATTGTTGTTTATTAATATAGTGCGGTAGGCTTTACTTTGAATAACTCCTTTCCATGACTTATGTTTTTATTGAAATTTATACATGAAGATACTGCATTTAAATTTTAAACACATTCGGACTAATAAACCAGAGTTTGGATAGTATAGTTATAAATGATTATGAGTAATGTATAGTATTTACTAGTAATCCCGCGTTGACCGTGATCCACTGTGGTATAAGAATTGTATAAGCCCCACCCCCCCGTGAAAAACATTTAGAATTACGGTCCATTTTTTCCTCGAGGAGGATGCGGCATATTTTTATCACAATTATCTCTGAAACGTAATTCTAAACCAGATTAACAATATTTTCTTCGTTAAAAATAACCTAATTACTAAGTGAATTAAAAATTTAAAAGTCTGGCTTCTAGATACATTCTGACCCCCTTCCGTCCCCCTGTGTTAAAAATATCAGATCTCTGCGGGCCGTAGATTTGGCTGGGCATCGCAAACAAACAAACAAACAAACAAACAAACACTTCCTTTTATTGAAACGAGATTTTTTTTCAATTTCAAATGCTTTTTTAATTGATAGCAATTATATCACAGTAAAGTGTTGGATAACCCATCGTACTCTCCTATGACTCGCCCGTCGCTGTGAAGTGAGACAAATTGTAATCAGCCATTGCTCTCAAAGAAGTCGCACTGTACCGAGCAAGGCGGGAACTACACGGCACATTTCAGAAACCAAATTACGTCACGTGTCCACCAATGTTCCCATGCCGGATAAAAAGACATCTATCTATAATAATAAAAGGAAGTGTTTGTGTGTGATGTCCAGCCAACGCAGATACCTGAAATATTAACACAGGTGGACGGAGGGGTGTTAGAATGCACCTAGAAGCCAGACTTTTAAATTTATAATTAGCTTTTTAATTAGGCTATTTTTAACGAAGAAAATATTGTTAATCTGGTTTAGAATTACGTTTCAAAGATAACGTGTCCATTTTAAATCAGGCACCATTGGGGAAGGGGTTGGGGGGCACCACAGTGGGCTCCGGGCAGCGCCGAGCGGGATTATATCATTAATAGACGATGTATTTCCCAATGAGCTTAGTTTATTTATATATCCTTAAAATAATATTCTTTTAAATTAGAGGGGGTTCTCAGAACCAAATGGTGTTTGGAGGTCTTCAACTGATTTATCCCACACTTAATATAATACATACAGTTATAGTTTATACACATAGAGATGTTCACGCTTTTCTTCATTTACTTTACGTGAAAGTTCAGCATCTGGAGGTTGTTTTGAGTCCTCGGGGTGGAGAAAATACATAATTTTGTGTCGGTGCGATCTAGCGGGTTTTCTAGACACTAGTCGCGCTATCCTTGATGGTCTCGGTGGCTCGGTAGGTAGTATAGGAGTCTCCAAGTATGGTGGGACGCGACAGAATGTTTATTACATACAGTCCAATTTAGATTTGAAGGAACTGATTTTACAGTTACTAAAGTTACAAAAACAATTTTCATATATTTATACGTCAAGTCATGTGATTTGCATCTGTCATTTTTCGCAGAAAATATCAATATCTAATACCAATAAACAATACGATTTACCACACATAATTTCTTTATCTTTTATCTTAAAATAAATACATTATTAAAATCTCGTAAAATTTGTGAAACGAAATAATATACATTGTTACGGGAACATGATAAAATAGCATAATGATCAATTCAACATTTTCACTTTCATAAGAAAATAAATACGTTTGCTGTTGTCTCAGGAACTGTTGGTTTTATAGATAATAATATTTAAAATAAAATATAATTATTTGTTATAGAACTACAACTTTACGATTATAAGTTTCATATCTCTAATAGTTGTGGAGATATGGTTAAAATTGGTTATTTCCATTTATGTAGGCCTGAAGTGCCGGTACCTTAAAGTAGTTCATGGAAAAACAAGAGGGACATTTTGATTGTAATATTAAACAGTGCCTGGTACAAAGTTTAGTTAAAATCGCCAAAGTGTGCTTTGAAAAAATCCGTTTTATTTGCCATTCAGTAAACACTTTAATTTTAAGTTTAAATTTCTAATTACAAAAACCCCTCGGAGGGGGGTGGGGGTGACCCTATGAAAACCCCAAATACCAAGTTTTAGCCCAATCGGTAAAATAGTTTTGGCTCTAGTCTCAGTAAGGCAGACAGACGGACGGACGGCTTCGCAAAAACACTTTTTTCGGTTTCACGGTGTCATGAAACGCAGACATTTATCAACATTTCTAGTTAGATTCTTTAAGAACGATCACAATACTTCTCTCTCCGAGAGTTTGAGAGCAAGTAAGAATATAAGACAATACCAATGTCGATCACAGAAAATATATATTTGTTTTTTCCCCATAAGTTCCTTCCATTCCTACCTTTACTATTATAGGTGGACAAACTTGAAATTAATCTGAGAAAAGTATTTATAATGAGTATGGAAGTTAAATTTGGTTAAATACTAACGAATGGGTTCTGAAGGAATGTGGTTTTAGAGGGAATCCAACAGGTCGACGATAAAGAAGTGTCTTACTTTGATTTGGTTATCTTAAAGAGGATGAGTGTGGATCGAGGACAAAACAAATATATGAAGGTAGAGTGTGTGGATCAAAGGGAAGTAATATACCATGTAAGACGTGGCTAAATGTTGTAGACGAATGTGTGACAAAGAGAAACATTAATAGTTTTAAAATAAAAAGCATGTGTGACTCGGTGTATGGATGTTGTTGAAGAGAAGGGAGTATGTAAGGATAGGGAAGTGGGTAGCTAGTTAGCATTGCCTTTTCTTCTTTTGAAGGCGCCCCTAAGGTTGAAAGCTTGTGAAATGTGTACAGCGTGAACCAGCAACAGTTGTTGTCAGTCATCCTGCGTGCTCCTGCATCTTGAGGATGTGTGTATTTATAATAATATTATGTAGGGTTATTTTAGATAATGTTTATTTGAGTTATATGTTTTAATACTTTTTGTAACTAGGCTTAATATGAATAGTTCAATTCAGGAGCTTAAGACAACGAATATTGCAAGATTAACTCTTGATCAAAAAAGAGAATTGAAATCATTAGGTAGGCCATGTCCTGAATTTTGTATGGAACGAAGGAAAAGTTCATTAACTTAAAGGAGAGGCGTATAGGACTTCTTATATAAATAATGTCTTTGTTTATTGCGTTCTAAGTCATTCCTCGCAAGTGTAAATAATGTAAATATAGTGTATCCTACATATTAATGTTGTGAACTTGTGAGGACATTGAACATACATACTTATATATGTATGCACATTACACAGCTGCAGAGTTTCTACAACACATCCACGTTATTTGGGGTGAGATTTGTTTTTATCTTTGCATGTTGTTTGTGATATTAATTTTTGAGTTTAACTAAATGAATATTTAGCAAAACATATTCCGAAATTTGCGTCTTCTTTTAAATTTATTATTTAGAAATAATTTATGAATTAAACAGGCTGCGCCCTCCAGCTTCTAAAGTGACGAGCCGCCACTGGTGTAAGTCCCGGTTAGGTGTAGTGAGGTCAAGACGGATGAGCTATAGGCCTACATTCCATCCTCCACCTGCGAGATCGTAAAACATATAAAGTACAATCAGTATAAAATAAAGTATTGCATAGGCTACATTTACTTGTACAACCACACACACTAATTGTGTCCCTAGAGTTTACCTTCTTGGGAAAGGACCGGAATAAAAGCTTCATATATCCTTCCTATTTGCAAAGAAAATGTCTAAGTGTGACACTACCTAAGATTGGTTTTTTTTTCTAAATTTGTTACCCCCTCCCTTTACAAATGAAGGCACAATTCCTATAAATTAAAAGTTCCTGCACCAACAACGTATCTGTATTGTTCATTTCATAAAAGCAAAATTGGGATTAGTTTAGTTTGTTTTATCATTTTAAAATCATGATTTTTAGAGTTTTTTTTAATGTGGTAAAACAGTTCTACCGACCTCACATCCATAAAAAAAAACCAACAGAATACCGCCCCACTATGCTACGTCTGGTTTGAGCAGTATTACTACTTAGGAGAGTGGAAAACCATTTAGGAGAACCACCCTCAGTACACCCAACCAAGTTTCGAACCCCGATCTCCCCGTCGTCGGCAGTTAGTCTACTGCGAGAGTAGCGCGTTAGACCATGTGGCCACCGAAGAGGGTTAAGTTAGGGTTATTCGTGGAGTGAGACGGGCTCTTAAACTTGCGGATGGCCTGTAGGGCTGGTAAAACACAAAGCACGTAAAAACAATATCATAAAAGACTGCTAATTAATATCGCTATTAATACGAGCAGGATCGATATCTTGTGATAATCCTTTCATAAATATTAGATCGGTCCTATTCAGGCATCGATCTCCTGACAGCAACCCGGTAAACTGTTTGACCTCGGGGGTGAAACGTTGTCCTCCCTCCAGTCTGGCTGATGTTTAATTCAGAGGACGTTCGTGGCCTGGCCCGATGACAGGATGGTTATAATATTCCTTTGAGAGGATGCCGTGTCCTTTACTGCGGGGGAGGGGAGGGGGAAGATACCCGGAACTTCCCACGGGTGAACATTTGGAACATGTTCTTTAGAAAACCCAACTCATTTTGCCGCGGTTAACATTGAGAACATTTTAATATATTTTTAGAATTGTGACCCGCCTCGGTGGGTAGTTGGCTAACGCGCTTGTCGTGTTGCGCTCGACTGCTGAGGACGGGGAGATCGAGGTTCGAATCTCGGTCGGGTTTAATGAGGGTGATTCTTTCCAAAATGGTTTTCCATTCTCCCTCCAGGTGAATATGGGCACACTTATCCTAAATTCGGCCTTTCTCATCCCTTACACATTATTGCAATTAATACACATGCGTAAGCAGGAATGGGTAGTAAGACGCGCTGCTAAAAAACTGTAATAATAGGCCATCTGTGGCTCATTTGACCTTGTATAGAAATGGATCAATAAAGGGATTGTGTTGTGATTGTTAGAAATAACATTATGTTAGTGTAATTATTATAAGTGTTGGTTGGTTTGTTAACCTCTCTCTCTCTCTCTCTTCTCTCTCACACACACACACAACAATGCATCAGTCGCCAATCAACATTTTTCCTAATGTTGGTAATGTAACATGTAAAATTCTACCAGGTGCTCCTTAAAAACCACCTTAACTTCTAAGGATCAAGGGACTGAAATCACAGTAACAATTTTGAGATAAAATTAAATTCTTAATTTTACCACAACTTTTTTGAATTATAAATTCTTCTTGTTAAATGAGATTTATTTAAAAATGTCAATCCCGCCTGCTGACCAGAATGTTATTTGACTACAAATTTAACTTATTTTGTGTCAAGTACAACATTAACTGATTCACTTATAACTTATTTTAAGTGTATTCTTCAAATACTAATATCACACAATAGTACATTTTTGTTTTTTTAATATATTTTATAATACTTCATTATTATGTCTCAATTTATTTTTAACATTCCTCCATGTTTATTTTTATGATTCAATAAACATGAATTTATTTTTCCTTCAAATATTATCTTATTCTCAATGTTTTAATTCTAACTAATTTACGTTAAAATACTTAAATAATTTAAAATCTAGGAAGTATAAAACTTAATTTCTTAATTTAAATTAATGAACATCTTAATATATTCTATCTATTTATGCTTATTTCTAAATTGTTTTATGTAATTTAACTTTAACTAGTATTTTAATTCTTAAACACTTTTTAAAACATTTTTCCACCTACCATTTTCAAACTACATTATATTACATATTTTGTCAATCGTTACACTTGTCTGTCTTTCTTAATCTTTTCATATTTTTTTATGATACAATAAATTATAGATTCATTATCAGGTCTTATCTTAAGGCTATGACAATATTTGTACTTGTTTTCATTTTAAAACCATTGATAATATCTATAATAAGCGACGTCTTGACGTATGAATAAGTGAATGTAGAGCTAGTAACTTTATCTAGCTGTCATATAAGGCCGTTACTTATGAAAATTGGATTGTATGTATATACCGTTTTAAAATGCAGCAAGCTTATTTGTCAGTAACGAATGAGTTGCTTACGTCACTAGCAATAGGTACAAGGATTGATTATCCATCAGAATTATGAAATATTAATATACATAAACGAAAGCCCTGACTCACTGACTCATCACCGCATCGAACACTGGAGCTGTAATCTTGAAATCTGGCAGGAAGGCTCCCTTCAGGTAGTAGACATCCGATAGGAAGGGATTTTAAAGGGGATTGGGACATTATAAACCATTTAATAAAAGCCATGTGATGTCTATCTGTCTGTCCAAAGCTTTTCTCAAAACTTCCCGATAAGTTACGAGGCTGAAACCTCGCACACAAATTACTTAAAGTGGGTTTAGTGAGAACGTGAGAAAAGCTAATTATTTACATTTCTTATATAAAACTTTTTTTTTGCCGAAATAAATCAAATAGTTCCCCAGTAAAAACCTAGAGTTTAATTTTCTTCACGTGTTGATATCAACAGTTGTTGAATATCTGTGAAGGGTATCCTGTAATTTAATGACAACTTTTTAACTTCATTTAAAAAATTCATCTAATGCCGCCATGCTCATGACAGATATTCAACAATTACTGTTGATAACACTACGTGAAGGAATATTAAACTCTATGTTTGTACTGGAATAATATTTAATTTATTTTGGCCAAAAAGGTTTTGCTATAAAAACTGAAAAAACACTGTCCTTTATTTCGCAACGCCTACATCCTCACCTTAAGTGTTGTATCTACTCTGAAACATATAATATAATATAATATATTATATTATTATATATATATATCGTGTAATATCACGTGGCTAGAGTTATAGATAGTCTTGGTCTATCTTTATGAGGGAAATCACATAAATCCCAAAGCCTTGGACATTAAAACTAGAACTACTCTGGTCTGTTCTCGCTGGAGGTGAGGTCTGGATGTTGTAGGATGTACCACATCTTCTATAGCCAAACGGTTATATAAAGGGATATTCTTAGGATTGTTGTGGGATATTTAAAATGTGGTTCGGATAATGTCGAGAATTTGGTTTGAGTGGGTAAGCGACCTCCTATGGTATTCATGAGCCAGGAAAGCTTGTTATATAATCTTCCTATTTATTTTTATTTAGTTTTTTTATGAAGATGGAGGAAGGTGATTATCAACAAGTTGGCAATCCTATTCTTTGAGGACTAAGTGTGAATATAAATATTGAAAAGTGTTTTTAAAAAAATTGTTCAGATATATGATTTTTTTAAATAGTTAATATTTTTTGTGTTTAGATCTGACAACATTTTCCACATAAATGCCCTTTAGAGTAGTTATTAAATTACATTACCTTAAAAAACTAAAAGACTAAAGAATACAGTGTTGTAACATATTAATACTTACTATACATGTCAAAGTAATATACAATGATTCTTATACATGTTTAGAGGGTCACACATTAAAAATTAACCAATTATAAGTGAAATGGAAACTATCCAAGTGTTATTTGTGCGTAGTAGGCTTCTAAAACTATCCAATACTGACAAGGATTAGGAGGCAGGTCAACCTTGTATGTCCATCAGCTTGATACGGTCAAAGTGTCCCAGTTTAACTTGTCCATAGGGATTAATATCTTAACTTCACTAATAATACACCATTTAATTTACAATAAAAAAGTGTTACCTTATTTATAATGAATGCAGTATGCGTAAATTATAACAATAAAAATATATATTTAAATATTCAGCATTAACTGTAAAGAATTATTGTTACTTAAACCGTTTATATTTAGTATTTAACGTGAACTTTCTGAACCAACTGATTATATCAGCACACGACTTATAAACCAACTTAAAACCTATAACGAACATAACATCCCCACCCCTGGCAAAAAAAGAAAAAGAAAAATACCATTCTATCTGTTAAATTAAATTCAAATCAATAGTTTGAACTTTGAACAGAAAAGTTACTTCACAAAACAAGCAAATAGTTTTTATCAATTTTACGATTTAAAAAGAAATCAGTTATAAATGTTGAAATTCTTGAATTAAATGTTAAATATGTTGAAATTCGTGATAAAACAAGGGGAAAAAAATTTTTGTTAAAATTGGCGTTATTAATAACTATTGAAAAAAACAGATTCTAAAGTCTAAAAAAGTTGTTTAACTAGAATTTAAAGGCATTTTTCGCGATCGTGTAAATTTCAAACATTGTATTGCGCAGGCAGGCGCCCAAAAAAACACGTCTTATTAACGTTGTTGCGTGCTCCGTGAAGACTATCAGAACAGAGTGTACATAAATAATAGCAATCAAGGTTTAATGAAACGTGTTCCCTTATATCTCACTCAGTAACACCGACCATCAAGCGAGTGACTCTTTTTATCCTGCATTAGTGGACAAACGGTACAAGTTTTAAATATCGAACCACGTTGATCACGGAACACTACATCGGTCAACCCAATATGCGCCACCGGCTCGAAAGAGCGACACATCTGCGCAAGTCGGTAGTTCCAGCACTAACTGGTCGCCATATTTTCATTCGATTATTCCAAGTCTTGAACATAACAACGTAAAAAAACCCCGTTTTTAGTCTCTCTCATGTTCGTGTGATATGAAAAGGTTCGTTTTGAAGTCTTTCACTTACCAGCGTGGGCTTATTTAGGTTTTTATCGTTTTCTTTCTAAGCGTGGTATCTCGAGGTTAGTTTTAATGCCGCGGATTGGTAACGAGGTAATCAAGATGGAAGGCCTAATCCCTCCGCATCCACCGCCGACGGATACGCATTCTATGTACAGTCACGGTAAGATTACAATTGTAATATTTTATTTGATTGAGTTGATAATACGCAGGCCCTATAGCGAGCATTATTTCAGCCTCGTAGGAAAATTAAATATGAGATTATTCTTTAGTTAAAATTGTAAGATAGCTATTTTAATTACTTTATAAACATTAGTATTATAATATTTTATCATTTAAAAATCAATACTTTAAAAATATTATTTCCTAGAATTTATGGTGATGTAATATCATAAAAATAAGGTTTTAAATAATCTTCTACTTCAAACAAAAACTTATTAGTTTGATAAAGGGGATTGTTTTTATTTAGCGAAAATTAGTAATTATTGTTTACATCTATGTGAAATAATTGCAGCCAAATGATTTATTCGTAATAATTTTACTCACACACATCGGTAAACAAAATTATTTGAATTACTGACTTTAACAAAAATAAAACACATTTTATTTTTATTGGAATACATTTATTTATTATTTAAAATATTACTAAACTAAATATATAACTAAACAATAATAGTCAATAATGATAAACTTTAATTATAATTTTAAAATGAGACACGATATTTGAAAGTGTAAATAAATAATTGATACGGTAGCTAATTACTTAATTATATAACCCGGAAGCAGGTGCTTTGGCCAACTAATTACAAAGTAAGACATGAATGTGTACATAGTATTAAAAAAAATGATGCAAATATGTGGTTTGTTTATTGTGATTAATTGATAAAGAGTATTCTTACAAACAGCAACACTAACGAAGTATCGGATATTTTAATCACGTGGACACACTTTCAAGACGGGACATCAGATAATTTGTATCCACTACCATTAATTTTGCACACACACATTTCCATATTAAGTGGTGTATCGTTGAAATTTCACACGTTCTGTCATTGCAAGAGGAATATATCATGAAGAGGAATATATCATTGAATGAAGACAATTCAAACTTGAATTGTATTTATTTAGGACTGTACCTTGGTTTTTATTCTTCTTAGTTACATATGAATTAGGTAAAGTGAAACTACTGCGATTGTGAAAAAAGATGCCTTGACATTTTATTATATATTTTTATGTGCCCCCAACCATGAACCCCCACCCCTCTACAGTTTCTGGAAATTAATTTGTGACATGTTGCATTTATTTGTATGTATGTATGTATGTATGTGTATTGTATGTGTGTATATATGTGTGTATGTGTGTATGTATGTATCTATGACTATTAAGTTAAAACCCTTAAAAATTTGTTTATTTCTTTAAATTTGGTTCTGAGGAATGTATCTATCCAACATATGTGTGAGGGATATTAATTAATCCATAAACATAGTGGAAAAACTAATGATGTTTCAATCAGATAAAAAAAACCACTAAATTTGCTTAAAAAACGTTCAACGATTGGGATTTAGTTTCACAAATTTTACATAATATAAAATCCAAGGTCAAAGTTAGCAGGTCAATGACCTCAAACAATAAGATGGTATACGGACTGTTTTATATTTGTTAAGGCGCAGTCTGATATAGCGCCTATTTTCATCGGGTTTAGTATATTTAAAATATATTATTGCATCTTGGAGCGTGTTGAACAAAGTTTCTTCACCTAAAGAAACAAGCGAGGCTCGAATATCGGCTGTTTCCTTGATGGGATTCATCAGTCTGGTTTTCCCGTCCCTCCTTCACGCAAATGTTGGTCCACTTCATCTAAACTACCATCCTCATAAAAAAACACTCTAGTCAGGTAGCTTCTATATATTTTATTTTTTAATCACCTTGTCTTACTACCCATTCTGGTTATATGCGAATGTACTGATTACACTAATGGGTTAGGGACGAGGAAGGTTGAATTTAGAGGAACTGTACCCGCGCTTGCGTGGAGAGAGAATGGGAAACTATTTAGGGAAAAATCACCCTCAATACACCCGATCAGTATCGAACCACGATCTCCCCATTATCGGCAGTCTAGTCTACCGCGAGAGTAGCGAGTGGCTTCTATTTGATCGCCATTTATATAATACACTGTGGGGCTTAATGTCTTCTGAATTACAGAATCAATATTCAGAAAATGGTTAAACTATTTTTCTGACATAAAAGTTCTGAACAATAACACAATTGTATTATTTATTCCATTGTGTATATTTGTCAATGCTCGAAGAGAGTTTCGATCAGTTTATTTCTGGAACTTAATAAGGCACTGCTATGAACATAATGGACCTTCCAAGTGGTTCATCATTCAAAGCACTCTCGCAAACTTTCGATCACGGCGGCTCATTTTATTTAATGTGTTACGTCACTAAAACAAGTTGAGATTCCACGGCCAAATACAGAGAATCCACATAATTATTTAAAATCCATGGAGTGTCTATCTGTCTGTCCGTCTTTTCAGGTTTGTTTCTCCCCTTCCCGATAATAAAGAGAGCTGACATTTTGTATGGAACGTGCAAACTTTATAAAAAAAATTAAAAAATTGGAAATTCAAGATGTTGGCTGCAATGTACAAAGACTCCTGAAGAGCTGACATTTTTCATGGACATTATGGAACGTGCAAACCTTATAAAAAAAATGCTAAAATTGGAAAATCCAAGATGTTGGACGCAACTTATCCCGATAGCTTAGCAGAGCCTGTTATGAAAAATCTAAAAATCAAAACAACAGGGAACAGTTTTTGGGAAACTGCGCCTCTAGTATTATAGTATATACAGAATAAAATAAATAAAGTAAAACATAATATTTGGGATATTTAATGTGCACTTTCTAAACTGATTTTATCGGAACATCCGGCCAGAATTTGAGCCTCGACCTCATCGGTACGGGCAAACCAGACTGAATGAGCTTCACGTTAGACCGTGCGCTCACCAGCGTGGGTAGGACGGGTTGTAGACATACAGGCGTAAGAGTAACAGTAACATTTTCTATAAATTGAAAACCGACACCTGTGCACTGGAATCAAACCTAGGACCTCTCCACTTAACTAGCCAAGAGTCGTCCCGTGTCCAGGGTAATACTTCACACATATTTTCAGATTAAGGGCCAGTTTCATAGTCAAATTTAGTACGCCTCAAGTGCGGCGCTATACTAAGTACAAGACGACACCTACCTAAACCAGAATGGAATGGGCCAGTTTCCAATGCGAGAATGGCCCATTCCATTCTGGTTTAGGTAGGTGTCGTCATGTACTTAGTGTAGCGCCGCACTTGAGGCGTACTAAATTTGACTATGAAACTGGGCCAGAGTTTGTGATAGACGTGTGGGAATTGTCGGCTACATATGAGTGATCAATTAAGATCACGAGTTGTCAAATAACTCGGAATGAGACTGTTCCTGGATAGCTCAGTGGTTAAAGCATTGGCGTACTAAGTCAAAGATCCCGGGTTCGATTCCCGTGTCCAGGTGTAATTTTTCAATTTAGAGAATGTGATGTTTAGATGCGGTCATAACAGTAACTAACAAATATAATAATAGCGTGGATATAATAATAATAATAGTAACAATAAACACTGCACACACGAACGAAACACAAAGTCAAAAATAGCAAAAAACCTTTGGAAGTACAGTCACATCACAAAAGGACAACTGTTTCTCTTGCTCGCGCTAATTAGCATCATTGATCATTTTAATGTTTGATATTTTATAAACCATAATGTATTTGTAAATATTTAAAAGATAAAATATAATAAAATTCAATTTTCATTAATTTATTTCAATTTGAGAAAACACTTATAAATAATATCTCATTTTGAATGCTGCGCGAGACTGAAGCATTAGACACACATGAGCGTTTCTGTTCTGTTTCCTTTGATTCTTTGACTTTCAAATACAATATGAGAGACTTGGCTAGTTTTATTAGTTTACACACATGTAATAAGAAAAAAAAAAGATGATGACATGTCCTCATAATTGTCTACAACCACAGTAAAACCTCGACTATACGAAACCCAGATTCAGATATCTTACGAATCAAACTGGTTAAAGTCGGTTTGGTTCAGTGAAGGAAACCCCGCGGCTTCCGCAGTTTGCTATCCGGAATATTGGATCGTTGTATCTTGAAGATAAATGGCTTCTTTTCCCCTTTCTTTGTCTATTCCGAGACTTGAGTACCGTTCTTCTTCAAGCGGGCTACAGACTAAGTGCCTGATTTCATAAGCTGGTTGTTGCTTCTTACGGTGGACTCGCATGCTCGCTGAAAAACTAGCGCAGAGCAGAAACGTGGTCACGTGACACGCTCTAAGCCAATCACAAGATTTCCTCTTAATTGGCGTGAGCTGTTCTGCTGAAGTTCAACTATTCTTTGTCCGCTCTGCCCAAGATGTTCGACACAAGAGAACCAATCAAATCTCGGTGCCAACCATCTCACATCAGTGCGCATGCGCTGTAGAGCTAGAAGCGAGCAGACAGCTCCGTTGTCCGTTGTGAGGAGATTTGTAATAACCCGTTAATGTAAAGCTTGTATCGATGTATTGTATTGAGCCCCGACACAGCGTTATAATTTGAAAACATACATCGGGAGAATGATCTAGAATATATGTTTTCTACTAGATAATAACATATGTTTGATAGTCAGCTGTTTAAAGCTGCAATGCATCATGGGTCAACATACAACGAGTGTGAGTTGCTGTCTCACTCAAACAGATTCTGCAGCTCTCTATTTTCGGCAAAGTGTGAATCAGGCTTTATGATTGAGATCGCGCTAACAGCAGACGGTCGGACGGCTGATCACCCGACCTGATATTGCGTCTGATCTGTCTGACAAACTCATATCGTGTGTAGCTGACTTTAGAGGGGCAGATGGTTCTGTCACCATCGTCAGGAAGCCACAAATATGCTAGGAATGGAGAAACCATTTCACAGATTACTCTACTAGGGTATGTATGAGGAGGGAGGAATTTTAGAGCTAATCTACCAGCATTTGCATGGAAGGAGAGTAGGAAACTATTTAGGAAAAAAATCACCTTCAGTATACCCGACCGCGATTCGAACCCCGATATTCCCGTAATTGGCAGGCCAGCATAACACGAGAGTGACGCCTTAAACCATTTAACCACCCAAGTGGGTTAATTTTTATTAATAAAATGAAGAGTCTATTTGTGTGTTTGTTGTGTGATATTTACCACAAGCAGAGGTCTGGAATTTTAACATTAGTACCCCCTGTTTACAAACATGTGCACTAGAAGCCGAAGTTTTAAATTTTTTACTATATTTTATAAATTGATTAAAACTTGGGTAGTAATAGATAAAATAAAGTTATTTTTTTTCAGTCTGTTTGAAGCGATTGCTCAGCTACCCCGGGTAGCGCTGGGTACCCATGCAAGTAGTCATAAAAACAAAGCATTTAGATAAAGGAAGCCCCGCTCAGGATGATCGATAATTTGTGTTTGTATGTTTAGTCGTGTCTCTGTCGCTAAACAGTATTTAATTCATATTCGATGTCGGGTTGGGAATACACGTGGCTCGTCTGGAAACATGACTCGATACAGGGTGTCCATAGCCCGCTTCAGTGGCCTTTGAAGGTCCAAGGGCCGATGTCTGTCTTTTGTTGGCTCGCGGGTCGCAATGCCGTACCCACAATATTTGGATTAATTCCTTAGTATATTATTATTCTATTTCCTCGGTCCCGGCACAGATTTATCTGATTACCAAACCCTTCCTTCACCTCTGACAAGACATTTTGTGAATTTGGGGAATGCCAGGCCTCCACCGTGGTTCGGATTCCACGTTAAACTGTAGGTCCTCCATTTCATCTCACAATCACCCTACCATTACACATGAGCGTAAGTGCGTATAACCCGAACGGGTAGTAAGACGCGGTGATAATATTATTCTATTGGCTTTCTAAGTGGCTCATCTGTGATGAGCGAACACGAACACTCCCGACTATGTCCGAACACTCCCGACAATGTCCGAACACTCCGACTATGCCAAACACTCCCGACTATGTCCAAACACTCCCGACTATGTACGAACTATGTCCGAACACTCCCGATTATGTCCGAAAGCACCCGAAATAGTACTTCTGGTCCAAGGCGTCACACCTCGTAATAGATTAGACCACCGATGACGGGGAGATCGGGGTTTTGATCCCGTTCGAGGCGTACTGAGGGGTTTTCCGCTCTCCCTTCGCGCAAATGCGGGTAACTTCCTCTAAATTCAACTTTTCTAATCTCTAATATATTAGAGTAATTAGTAGGCCCTACTTAAACGTATAACACGAATGGGTGATAATACACAGTGCTAAAATGAAGTGAGCAATCTAAATTACCACAGTAGATCCTATTTACATTGGCTGCCCAGCTAGATGGGTTTAAGGTTTGACTGTGCCTGCAGCAAAATGGTCAAAATGGCGCATCTTTTCACTCTGGTAGGCATTTCTCAATCGAATGGTTCAGCTTTCAGACATTTCTCAATCGACCGTTTACGGAACGTTGCTCTTAATTTCTTTAGGATCACCTGACTATCCTGGAGTCACATTGAGTCACAAGATAAATGACTATCCCTGGAGTCACATTGAGTCACAAGATAAATGACTATCCCTGGAGTCACATTGAGTCACAAGATAAACGACTCTGCTGATGGACGACTCAAATAATGGAATGTAATAATAACTCTATGAGGATGGCTATCATTTTAATCACACACGCTACCCACATTAGTGGGTGCGGGCACTTAATACCCAGCTCATACAATCTGTTTTAACAATGACGGGATGAGGCTCAGGGTTTCAGTCCTGGTTGGGTGAAATGAAGGTAATTTTCCCCTAAATCTTTTCCCTTTACGCCTTTCTAAAAAAACGCTGGTAATTTTATTCTAAATTATAGCTTACTCATCCCTACGCAATTAGCGTGATTAAATAGGAATATCACCTAATGGTCTACGGCATCACAGTAGACGACTGCCGATGACGGGGAGGTCGGGGTTTTAATCCCAGTCTGGTGTACTGAGGATAGTTTTTCCCTAAATGGCTTCTCACTCTCCCTCCACGCAAATGTGGGTACACTTCCTAGAAATTCAGCCTTTATCATCCCTAACTTATTAGCATAATTAGAAGACATACATATGTGTGTAACTTGACGCGGTGCTAAAAAAAATAATCTAGGAATAGCCTGGATGGATAGTAAGAGGTGGTGTGAAAAATAAAATAAAGTAGACGGAAGGACCAACTGTGCATCGATAATCAGGGAATCCCCTTGGAGGATTTGTAAAGGTACTGTGTAGTTGAACTTCAAACGCTTGTACTGTAGATGTACAGATCAGAACCATGTTTATTTGAATTCTTCCCCTCAAAATGATCCCCAAAACTTGTAGTAGATTGTACATCCCGTTGTGGGGCAGCCTGTATATAAAGACAGATACTCATCGATCGGTTTGTCTCTCTCTCTCTCTCTCCATCGACGACCAACCAGGGCATGTGCGACGCTCCAACTGCCCACAACCGAGAAGGTTAAACGTGTAAATAAGAAAACTGAAAGAATCCCCCACAGTAAACCTGATTAATTTGTGTTTTGAGTGGAGATTAATAAAGTTCACCGTGTTGTCAAGGAGAGGATGAAGTCTTCTTTGAAATGTAGGTCACGGGGTGACTAAATAGTTCCAGAAACTACCGGTAGTAACCGCAAGACGTTACATCTGCGCATGTGCAATCAATCCCCCTTCAGAGTTGCTAGGCACTCAAGTTCTGTATGTGTTTTCTATAGACGTTTAAGGAAATTATAGACAGTACGCCCTTTTGTACTTTCGTGGTGACTTAAATGGAACTTAGCGACTTGCCGTTCTAAGGCTCGCCATTTTCAGGAAAGCTTGTAAAGTATAATCGTCAACCACGAGCGAGACTAGTAGTATCATGGTGCCCGACGCTGAAGGTTCGTTGAAAACTGTTAATTAATTATTCATTTATAGTATACTTGTTTATCTATAACTGGAATGCCAGGTCGCCACCGTGGTTCGGATTCCACGTTAAACTGTAGGTCCTTCATTTCATCTCACAATCACCCTACCATTACACATTAGCGTAAGTGCGTATAACCCGAACGGGTAGTAAGACGCGGTGCTAATAATAATAATAATAATAATTTATCTATAACACCACAAGCTAATTTCATATCTTGATTTTCTTACGAATGAACATTTGTAGCTCATTCTAGAAGATACAAACATATTTTTTCGGTCATCACTTTATAACAATACTATATAATTAGTGTTATAAATATATATATATATATATATAACATCTATAAAAAGTGACAAATGCAGCTCACATGGTTTGACGTATGACTACATGAAATTAGATCTAGTAACTTTTAGAGTCGTCAGAAATGTTCCTTTGTATGAAAATTCTAGTATTTATTTTCAAACAGTTTTGTTTTCGTACAGATTTGTTATAAGAACATGACAAGCTTACTATTTGCTCACTGGTGATGGTGGCAGAGTTAGACCGTATTACTCTCAGAGGGGTGCCCATATTTCTGAAAATCAATGTCATTATTCCGGGGCACGCCCACCTGTGATGCCATTCCGGGCAGTTTCATCTTTCCGGTTCCGGTACCTTAGTTCTCTAACCTCTTGCGGCCCACGTGACTCCTTAATAACCTCGATTTTAAATTATTACTCACACAGAATTTTACTACCCGTCCAGGTTATCCACATTTAATTACACTTTTGGGGAAGGTATAATTTAAAGGAAATGTAATCGCGTGGAGGGAGAAGGTGGAAACCCCGGTTGCAGGTTAAAGCCTAACCTCATCACCGACAAACCAGACGAGAGGGACGTAAAGTCCGCGTACTTTATTATTATTATTATCACCGCGTCTTACTACCCGTTCGGGTTATACGCACTTACACTAATGTGTAATGGTAGGGTGTGAGATGAAATGGAGGACCTACAGTTTAACGTGAGATCCGAACCACGGTAGAGGCCTGGCATTCCTCACATTCACAAGATGTCTTGTCAGAGGTGAAGGAAGGGTTTGGTAATCAGATAAATCTGTGCTGGGACCGAGGATTGAACCCAGGACCCCTAGAAGAGAAGTCAGACACCTTACCTCTAGACCGCCAGGTCACCCAACACAGTAGAACCTCGATTGGTATTGATGACGTCAGTCCCAACTATGTTTTATTCTTCTTTCATTAGAGCATGTAACATTGCTGCAATAGATGCACAATAACGATTACTTGCCGTCTCACTGGGACTAAAGAGATATTATTGGTTAGTGTTTATAATGTTCCTAACGACAGAAATTAGGACGATGCTATTAATACCATTTTTACTTTCTCGTGGACCCTCGGGTTGAGAAATATCTATTGTGATCGCCGAAAAAAAATTGAATTCGAGAACAATCGGGCTAAAATTTAGTGTCTAAACTTCCTCGAGGAATTTTTAGAATTAAATATCCAACCCAAAAATTATTAAAGGTAGGTTACTGAAGGGCAAAAAGAGATAGAGAGGAGATTTTGATTAAAATTCTTATCAAGGCAATGTTTTTAACATTACAAACAAAATTGAAATTTTTATTTTACAGTGAAAATAACTTTGGAGATACTGTACATTAACGGAAATTCTCCAATTTTGGACATATCTGCGCAACTATTTGAGATTGAGAAATTCTCGTCTTCTCCCCGACAATATTTTACACCAGAATCACAAGAAGGTTCCTATTAAATTGATACTTTTCCCCCCTCCCACCGTCGCCTGGAGTTGACAGTACTAACCTTTGGATCCAGGTTCAATCCCCGGCGCGTCCAACAATTTTAAATGAAACAATGTTTCTGTAACGAGGTCAAACTCAGCCTTGTGGGGATTAATAAGGAGCTACTTGAGTGAATAAATAGCAGCTCTGATCTAGAAAACTGAGATTAATGGCCGGAAGGCCTGTTGTGCTGACCACATGACACCTTCTATCCCCAAATGTTGGCACTATCATCGCTAACAACGGCGGCCGCTCGGTCTGCATAGCTTTCTTACGGGCTCTCGCAATGGACACTATAATATACTTAGCGCCACGTCTTACTACCCGTTCGGGTTATACGCTTAAGTACTAATTACGCTAATGGGCTAGGAATTGGGAAGGTTGAATATAGAGGAAGTGAACCCGCATTTGCGTGGAGGAAGAATGGAAAACCATTTAGGGAAAACCACCCCCGGTTCACCTAAGGGATATTTGAAGGTCGACCTCCCCATCCTCGGCAGTCTAGCTCAACACGAAACCAGTGCGGGCCACCGAGACGGGTATTCACACGATGGAGTTGGAATCAACAGTTTGTACCAAATCGTGCAAAGGATGTATCGGCCATATTGAAGGGAGGAAGTTCTGGTAGAAGGGATGAACCATCCCTGGTTAGTCGCCCTTTGAAGGGTTCGAATCTCAGCCGGGTGCATTGAGGACGATTTAAAAAATAGATTTACCAGCATCTCTTTCCTCAGATGCGGGTATATATCCTCTTTAACTATACCCTTCTCACCCCTTCACCATTAGCGTATGAATGTATGCCTATAGCGCCAAACAAGTGTTTTAAGTAGCTTTTATTTCCATTTGACTGATGTGCCAGGTTATCGTGTGGCAATACAAAGTTATTCTAGGAAAAAGGCGACCATCAAAACTAGTTTGTAAAATCACCGTACTTTTTAAAAGGAATGGCCTCCTACTTTTTAGTAAATAACTTTGGTTAAATTAACTTTGAAACTATTAATAACTCCGCTATAACAAACTTTTGGTTGACTTTGATAGATATATATTCAAACAATATTATATGTCGGGACAATACATTTTGTGGTAAATATATTAATAATTTAAAGTGTGCAAATATCCATATTTTGACCATCTTCATTTATACGTTAAATACATTTTTTTTTACTCGCCAGATTCTATAGATTGAATAAAACCCATTGCAGAAGATTTTTTCGAAATTTAAACATTTAACATTTGGATATAGATTGGAAGAGCTCACTATGGAATTGTTTATATTTTAAATATCTCTTTCGATATATTTGATTTATCGTGAAATGTCTCGTAACCAAGCCTTGGTACTAAGAATTGTATTTAATCTAAAAACAATATATAATTTTTCAAACAAATGACGTCTCTATCAGTATCATGTGAACTCATATATTACTTTATACGTAAAATAAATTAGAAGACAATACCCGTCAAAACTTGAAAGGTTTTCTATAGTAAATTGATTGATCGTATAAC
The DNA here is from genome assembly GCA_039000515.1 of Timema cristinae. Lineage (NCBI taxonomy): Eukaryota > Metazoa > Arthropoda > Insecta > Phasmatodea > Timematidae > Timema > Timema cristinae. The sequence continues at coordinate 48,990,193 of JBCFYV010003508.1, read as the reverse complement.
ACAATTGATCGGTCGCTGCTCTTTAAAATCGTAAAGAGAAACGCTGATGAGTAGGGAATTAATTCCCAGAGCATTATATTTAATCTACATCCCATTCATACAAATAAGGTAACACATATATATATATATATATTATGAATGAATAAGAAAAACAATCTAATAATAAACTTCAAAACAATATAACACATAATTTATGTATGGTACTTAAATTCCAATTATATTATATACACTAATATTTACCATAATATACCATTATATAGTTGCATTTAAATCATATATAATTATATGCTTAAATAGTTTAGATTCAACTGCACTATTTATTTTATAAAATTACAAAATAAATAATAAATTGACTCTGTTTCAACATATTTCATATATTGAGCCTAAGATGAAGCGAAGAAAATTAAATTCTTTGTTGGCACTGGAGCAATATTTTATTTATTTTGGCAAAAAAAAAAAAAGTTTTGCCATAAAAACTGCAAAATACAGTGACTTTATGGTCCTTAATATTTAGTTCAAAATGGGTATCTGGGAATAGATTTTCATAGTAAATTTATTTGTTTTCTATTTTAAAAATATAAATAATTTAAGGATAGTCTAGCAATAAAGTATTTTTGAATTTTTCTTTCCGAGTTTAAATACGCTGTAATGAGAAAGTTATTACGATTGAGTCTCCACCATTTGTTTAAAATATGTTCCGATGTGACCTCTGCTTCGAGCTGTATTATCTACTTGTCGGGGTGAGACGGGCGACTAGTCTGGAGGGGTGGTAAGAAATGGAGCGAAAACCACCCAATAATAGCAATACAAGAGAATATTCAGACCTAGTCAGGGTTGGTTCTGTTTGGTTTCAGCGGACGAGTCTGAGAACGACTCTGGGCTCATTGGCAAGATCTTGATAGCTCTGTCCTGGGTTATGGTGATCCTCACCATGCCATTCTCATTCTGCGTCTGTTTCAAGGTCAGTATGTGAACACGGCAAGGACCGTGTGGCCACCTACCACCGGAAATAAATGTTCGGCAGCTTCCGAACTTTGCTTCAAGCTAACTACTAAGCTCTGTAGTCATTGTTTACAACATTACGTGCGAGATAAACAATATTATATACAACAACTTATTGAACAACAGACATTCTTCTTCGTAGTTAATAGCTGACTTAAAACTTTATTCTTCGTAGTTAATAGGTAACTTAAAACTTTATTCTCCGTAATTAATAGCTAAATTAATTTTATGAAAATAGGTGAAAACCTATGCAAGTAAAAGTAAAAAAACTTATTTTGTAATAGAGCTCAGTCTGTAAAGAATATAAACATGGTTTTTAGTTACAATAATCTTATGCTTGGTTTAATAAAATGAATTAGCTAAAAATCCTAAGTGGGATAATTGTAAGTAAATCCACATGCGGTGCGATACGGTGCGGTGCGGTGCGTGTAGCCATAGCTTTACTCGAACCCTCTTTATGGCCGCGTGGTCTAACTTTACTCTCGCAGTACTGGCGATGACCGGGGAGATCGAGGTTCGAGTCTCTGTCGGGTGTATTAAGAGGAGTTTTCCACTCTCCCTCCGCGCAAATACGGGGACACTTCCTTCCTAATCCCTTAAAGCCATTACCGTAATTAAGCTGATAACACGAAGAGGGAAAACGCACTAGTGGACACTCTACCTAATTGTCAAGCTCCTTTTGTCTGATTTCACTATGATGGGCAGGCTGGGGTTTGAATCCTGGCTGGGTGTACTAAGGGTGGTTTCACCTAGATGTCATCCCGCTGTCTCTCCAAGAAAACGTGGGAACACTTACTCTAACTTATACCTATTCACGCTACCGTATTATTAGCGTAGTTATATGCGTATCAACACAGGCTGCACATAATTGTAATCACGGGGATGTCCCGAGGGATGAAGCCTCGTTTCAATTAGTTTGAATTGGTTGAAAAATGACACCTGGACACGGATGGTTTGATTGCCCGTGTCCATTTGGCATTTTTTAAACTGATTTCAATTAATATACATATGTATATATACTATAGACCGAGCGGGTATCTATAAACTGTGGCAACAAGAAATATGATAAAATAAAACTACATTAAGGGAGTTATGATTTGATAGATAATATACTTTGCTAGCGTGTGTGTCTTTACACGCCCTACAGAAGCCCCTAGATGACCTAGAAAGATGAAACTTTGCACATCTAGATTATATAACACGGGACAGGACCTAACAGAGACGGATTTTCGATTTTAAGTCCTAATTAATAAAGTCTAGTTCGCCTGTCACGTAGAGGAATATATATACTAATTAATTCTAAAAGTCAGATAAAAATGTTAACTTAATCATTTATGCATGGGCCAAAACGTGGATTTTCAGCGTTACTTTTACCGTACTTGAGTATCCCATTAGATCATACTATTGCGGGGGGCGTATCCCCCCTGCCACCTCGACAATAACGCACGCGCCTGAGAGAGTTTTAAATCTGTGATGCTATAATATTTAATATTGTCATACGTCGTACCTGAGGTGTGTTCTTAGCTCATTTCTGTTGGGGCCACACTTCAAGTTGGAGTTGCAGGGAACGCGAGAAAATATAAATGTTTTTGTAGTTTTTATAGGGAAACTTTTTCTGGGGCCAATAGAAATCAAATATTGCTCCAGTAGAAACATAATTTTATTTTCTTCACATGGAGATATCAACAGTTGTTGAATATCTGTCGAGGATGTTCTGGAATTTAATGACAGCATTTGTTCTTCATTTAAAAAGTTCGTCATCTAATACCCCTAAGCTCATGACAGATATTCAACAAATGTTGATATCACCATGTGAAGAAAATTACTCTATGTTTCTACTGTAGCATTTTTTAATTTTGGTCAAAAAAAGTTTGGCCATCAAAACTGCAAAAACACTAACTTTTCACGCGTCCCCTAGATCCCCCCCTTAAAAACCAAAGCTCACGTTAAAGCTATGGTGATCACGATATAGTTTATATAAGCGTTGGTTGAATGGAATTATTTCCACCGTGAATTGTTTTCTTGCCTGGGTAGTTATATAAAAGGCCTATATAGGTGAGTGGGATACAGCTGGTATGGGGTCGTTCAAGTGTTACGTAAGCACCTTAGAGGGCGCATCGCAAGCCGCCTGGACTTCGGGCAGTTTCGGGCAGGAACGAAGGAGCTGAATGGCTAAACAAGGAAGACGTGGCTGTTTAATAAAGTTAAATTCATTGTATACCAGTGTTAACTGTCAATTATTTCGCAATTTCAATTTACACCGCTATATTAATAATTATCAGCAATTTACAATTTGCATGAATTTTTAATTTTTTGTTATCACTTGTTGTGGCTATAAATAAAATTGCACAAATGAAAAAAATATTGACAAATCTTACGTAAGCGGGGGGAGGGGGGCATTTGCTTAGTTTTGCTTAGAAAGGGGGGGGTGTAGGGGTTAAATACTGCCAAAAATGTGCTTGCGTGCTTACTTGAACGCCTCCCTAGTGTATATATATTACAAACCATTGTGGTATAGAGTTAAAAAGGGGTTTAAATAAATTATTCTATTGATATGTATTTAATCAAATTATCTTATTGACACGCAATAAAAATTTGAATTTTTTCATATTTTGAAAATTTCAGTTTAACTTTAAAAAAACCTTCCTTAAAGGGATACATTTTTTGGTCAGAATATGCCTATAATTAGCACAAATTTTTTATATGTTATGTGCAATAATGTTAACTAATCATGTTTATAAGTTTTTGGTTTGAATATTAATTTTTTCTCCATTATAGAAATTACTTTAAAGTCACATCGTAATACTCAAACCGAAAACTTATAACAACTTGTTAATATTCATTTTTTAATCTCTTTTATTCAGAGAGTAAATCGAATAACCTCGTTTTCATTTTTGTCGGTATTGGTATACCTGCTCTTTCAGTATTGGTACTACCTGCTCTTTCAGTATTGGTAATACCTGCTCTTTCATATTGGTAATACCTGCTCTTTCAATATTGGTAATACCTGCTCTTTCAGTATTGGTACTACCTGCTCTTTCAGTATTGGTATACCTGCTCTTTCATATTGGTATACCTGCTCTTTCAGTATTGGTAATACCTGCTCTTTCAGTATTGGTAATACCTGCTCTTTCATATTGGTAATACCTGCTCTTTCAGTATTGGTACTACTGCTCTTTCAGTATTGGTAATACCTGCTCTTTCAGTATTGGTAATACCTGCTCTTTCAGTATTGGTAATACCTGCTCTTTCAGTATTGGTAATACCTGCTCTTTCAGTATTGGTAATACCTGCTCTTTCAGATATTGGTAATACCTGCTCTTTCAGTATTGGTAATACCTGCTCTTTCAGTATTGGTAACTACCTGCTCTTTCAGTATTGGTATACCTGCTCTTTCAGTATTGGTACTACCTGCTCTTTAAAGTATTGGTAATACCTGCTCTTTCAGTATTGGTAATACCTGCTCTTTCAGTATTGGTAATACCTGCTCTTTCAGTATTGGTAATACCTGCTCTTTCATATTGGTATACTGCTCGTTTCATCATTGGTAATACCTGTCTTTTCAATTTGTATTGGATATATAACCAAAGAGTATTTCCCAGATATATTGGCTTCGTCCCGTTTCAACTTACGACAAAGAGTCAATGTCCGAACTGTTCTATTCTTAGTAATACGTTTGTTTGTAATATGGATTTGGACTTTTACAGTTACAAACAAAGAGGAATATTACCAACGAGAAACTAATAGTTCTAACGGCTTCTTTCCCGGGTTACTTATTACAGGTTTACAGAACAAAGAGGAATATTACCAACGAGAAACTAATAGTTCTAACGGCTTCTTTCCCGGGTTACTTATTACAGGTTTACAGAACAAAGAGGAATATTACCAACGAGAAACTAATAGTTCTAACGGCTTCTTTCCCGGGTTACTTATTACAGGTTTACAGAACAAAGAGGAATATTACCAACGAGAAACTAATAGTTCTAACGGCTTCTTTCCCGGGTTACTTATTAAGGTTTACAGAACTAAACCACTACATCGGATCTATTTTTGTGTTAATCTTCAAACTATCATTTCACACCTTTGACTTTTCTTCTCCGAAACTCCATGGAGTCGGCCTGTTATACCGACCGAGCGTCCGTCGCCCGTTGGTGAAGATAGTGCCAACGTTCGGCGTATACGCTGATATCTTTAGGGAGTAATAAGGTTACATTTAGAGGAAGTGCACCCGAATTTGAATGGAAAAACCACCCTCAATACATCCGACCGAGGTTTGAATACCGATCTCCCTGTCATCGGCAGTCCAGTTTATTGTGAAAGCGACGCCTTAGACCATGTTATCACCGAAACGTATTTATATTATTATACTGTTATAAAGCCACACGGCTGACTCACTCACTGACATTAATGTTTACCACTTCCAGATGAGCTAGAAACTCGACATTTGGCGAACTTATAGCTTTAGCCTGTAACCAACGGGAAAATTCCAAAAAGTTAAAAAATTAATTTGTAACTTCCGAAAAAAATTCAAAATATCAGAGCACTTTAAAGTCGGTGGGACCTTTCTTTGGAGGTCTCTTGTGGATAAACGGTAAGAACTATCAAAAAACGGCTCTGAATTACATTAGTTTACATCCACTTGGAAGGAAAACCCATTGCGGAGCCCCCAACGAGCAAAGCGAGTATTATATAAATATTATAGCTTATTCACTTCACGGACCTATCAAAAACAAGTCCGGTTCATGGATTTGCCAACAACTGGAACTGTCCAGTTGTTTGACTGGTCTTTCATAAACTGGGTTCGATCCCGGTCGGTTGCACTGAAGGTGGTTTTCAAAATGCTTTTCCACTCTCCTTCCACGAAAATGTAGGTGCCCTCCTCTAGATTAAGCCCTCCTATTCCTTGAAATGACTATCGTAATTAGGACATAAGCGTATAACCCGGACGGTCAGTGAGACGCGGTGGTCACGTGTGTTATTGGTTGTGTTGTTTGCGTGTAACCCCAGGTCACGATGGCTGGCAAGCTTTGTTTTCGGATTATCGCCATGGAAACATAAATATTGCACTTTATTTGACAATAAACTTCCAATTTCACTGTTTTACCAAATTTATGACTTTTTTTAAAACCCTTTGTATCCAATTTTTTATTTCAAACAACCATATTATCTTCCTTTGTATATATCAAAAAAGACAAACAGAAACTTTATAAAGAATATACCCGCCACGGTGGCGTAATTGGCTAACCCGCTAAGTTTCGTGTTGAGCTAGACTGCCGAGGACGGAAAGATTGAGATTGGAATCTCGGTCGGGTGAACTGGGTGTGTGTGTGTCCTAAATGGTTTTCCACTCTTCCTCCACGCAAATGCTGGCTCACTTTATCTAAATTCAATCTTCCCCAATTCCTAATCTATTGGCGTAATTAGTACTTAGAGCGTTTAACCCGAGCGGTTAGTAAGATGCGGTGTTAAATTAGTTAATTAATATAAAGATTGGTAATTGTTTTTGCATTAAGAAATTCATACTTGACAAAATAAAAGCGAGCGAGAGGAAATGTCTATCGAACAAAAATATAGTCACGCTGTTCTATTTCTTACGGGAATGGCAGTTCTGAATCTTTAAAATACCTCCAAAAATCCCCAATTAATATCTTATGATTTTCAGTTTTTATCTTACTCTTTAAAGTATATATATATATATATATATATATATATATATATATATATATATATATATATATATATATATATATATTTCTAGCCAATTTACTTGATCTCAGAACTACAACATTTCACGTAGAACGTCGTAGAAAAAGAGTTAACTTCACTTTTTCTTGAGTTTTTATTTATTTTCCAAATTAAATAAAATATAATATAAAGTTTTTAATCCCAAATAGACATGTTGATATTTTTCACCTCCATTTTCGATCCAACCATATTCCGAAATAACAATGTGTTAAATACTATCTTTTGAATGCGACTTTGCTCGCGTTAATGTAGGTTTTAAAAACATGAACTAAAACCAGTGGCGCAGGAAAGTTTATATTTAGGGGGCTAAATATAGCTATATGTTTATAGATGATAACATTTTTGGGATTAAAAGAAGACTAGGAAAATATAATATTTAACGGTCCCATTGTACATTTTTCTCATTTATTTTAGGCATTCCAAACATTAGAATAAATATACACAAAACAAGTTAAGAAAAATTATATCTGATACTTCTCATCTAGAAATTATGAACAGCTAAAAATTAAAGTAGGTTCCAAATACATTTACCCTAATTCTCTCCTAGCTATAAAACCACGAACTAGTTTTGCAATTTCAATTTAGTTGAATCTCTCAGAGTATGCATTAATCAGACAAAGGGGATTTAGTCTACGTTGCCTCATCGTGGAGCAAAGATGATTTTGTTCATGCCTTTAAGCATTGAAAAACTTCTTTCTGAAGTAGCTGAAGTAGCTGTAATCATTATCAGAGTTTTAAAAATCTCTTCAGTATCTGCTCCAAGCACATTATATTTTTATTATGTTGACTTTGTGATAACTTTGTATCTTGCCTCAATAAGATCTTTACATTATCTAAAATGTTTATTATATTATTTTGGGTGAGGAGGGGGGATAAAATTTACCCCCGTGCCCACCAGTACCGGCGCCACTGACTAAAACGGTGACATTTCGAGCCCCAAAGTTTTTAATTTCGCACAAAGAAAAGAGTCCAAGCAAAAATTACGTAGAGATTACCATGATAAAAACTTCTTTTTATCACCGCGTCCGACTAGTCGTTAAGGTTGTACGCTTATGTGCTAATTACACCACTTAGTTAGGGGGGAGGAAGGTTGAATTTAGTGTACCCACATTTGCGTGCAAGAGCATAATGTAAAAACCACCCACATTACATCTAACCAGGTTAAGGCCTCTTTCTAAACGAAGTTATTGGTTTTATTATTAAGAGCGAGCAGTTACAGGTTGCTGTTAGAACTATCATGGGAACACTACACGTGTGGTTGTTTGTGTGAGAAACACTTGATACTGAGATAAACACCTGCCACCTTCAGGGTTTGTTCTTGTGAGAAACACTTGTCACTGAGATAAACACCTGCCACCTTCAGGGTTTGTTCTTGTGAGAAACACTTGTCACTGAGATAAACACCTGCCACCTTCAGGGTTTGTTCTTGTGAGAAACACTTGTCACTGAGATAAACACCTGCCACCTTCAGGGTTTGTTCTTGTGAGAAACACTTGTCACTGAGATAAACACCTGCCACCTTCAGGGTTTGTTCTTGTGAGAAACACTTGTCACTGAGATAAACACCTGCCACCTTCAGGGTTTGTTCTTGTGAGAAACACTTGTCACTGAGATAAACACCTGCCACCTTCAGGGTTTGTTCTTGTGAGAAACACTTGTCACTGAGATAAACACCTGCCACCTTCAGGGTTTGTTCTTGTGAGAAACACTTGTCACTGAGATAAACACCTGCCACCTTCAGGGTTTGTTCTTGTGAGAAACACTTGTCACTGAGATAAACACCTGCCACCTTCAGGGTTTGTCCTTGTGAGAAACACTTGTCACTGAGATAAACACCTGCCACCTTCAGGGTTTGTTCTTGTGAGAAACACTTGTCACTGAGATAAACACCTGCCACCTTCAGGGTTTGTCCTTGTGAGAAACACTTGTCACTGAGATAAACACCTGCCACCTTCAGGGTTTGTTCTTGTGAGAAATACTTGTCACTGAGATAAACACCTGCCACCTTCAGGGTTTGTTCTTGTGAGAAACACTTGTCACTGAGATAAACACCTGCCACCTTCAGGGTTTGTTCTTGTGAGAAACACTTGTCACTGAGATAAACACCTGCCACCTTCAGGGTTTGTTCTTGTGAGAAACACTTGTCACTGAGATAAACACCTGCCACCTTCAGGGTTTGTCCTTGTGAGAAACACTTGTCACTGAGATAAACACCTGCCACCTTCAGGGTTTGTTCTTGTGAGAAATACTTGTCACTGAGATAAACACCTGCCACCTTCAGGGTTTGTCCTTGTGAGAAACACTTGCCACTGAGACAAACACCTGCCACCTTCAGGGTTTGTTCTTGTGAGAAACACTTGTCACTGAGATAAACACCTGCCACCTTCAGGGTTTGTTCTTGTGAGAAACACTTGTCACTGAGATAAACACCTGCCACCTTCAGGGTTTGTTCTTGTGAGAAACACTTATCATTGAAACTCAAAACGCAGGCAGGTCTGATGGAATTACGGGTATACCTGTCAAGACAGTCGCCTCTACCGTTCACCTGTAAGCGGGTCTCGGTACAGTCTGGGTTGATTCAAACTACGCAGAAAAATGACGGGTGTTCGAATTGTAACTGAAGAGAGTGGAGAGGTAGACCGTTTGGCTGAAGGGTAACATGTAAGTGCAGGACTGTGCTTCGAACTTGATTGGTTCTCCTGCGCCGAACATCTCAGGCGGAGCGGACGAAGTAGAGATGAGTTGAACTTTAGAGGAATGGCTTCGAGCTCGTCACGTGACCACGTTATGATCTGCGCTAGTTTTTCGGCGAACTTGTGAATCCACAGTAGCTTTCTTCACACAGGCGGATACGTATGTCAGTTAGTAGGGACATTTTCACGGCGTCTGGGCGTATGTAGGCGTCGAGATGGGCGGCTAAATGCCTGGCAGCCGTAATAATACTAAAGGTCACTAGTTCGCTGCCCTTATTGATCTACTTCCATAATGTACAATGTGCATACTTAATGGAGTTGAAGAAGTTGCTCAACAATTAAAGTAAACCATGCACATAGCGCAACATCAACAGTGCAACTACATCTGCTCAGTTTAAACTTTGACTTCAATTAGTTAGCTGTGGTTTATGCTCTTGACCTGAGAAGAAGGAAGAAAATTAGAATAATAATTATTTTCAAATTCTCTGAAACAAAAGTTAAATTTAGTACACTACAATATTGGTTTATTTATAAAGTAAAATAAAAATTAGACTTAGTATTCATAAGGTGTTTTAATCATCTCTAGTTAAATTAAATTTAATTATCGTAATTGAGTTTAAATCTAATTAATAATATTGATTTACTAATTAATAAATCATTGTCGCACCGGAGAGGACAAGCAACGACACTTGACTGATCCTACTGTTTGGTTGGTCAGACTCTCAGTCGCATGTGTGCGCGCTGTCATATAAACCCACTGTATTCACCGTGAACTGGTGGCTCCACGTGTCTGATGGGAGAACTATCGATAGGACAAGGTTGGGAAGGGCCACTCAACGAGCTTATACCCACAACACACCAGAACGTATCGTGGCCGAGCGCCGTCCATCGTCGGGACGCCGTCTACAGGATTTGGGATATTCGACATGCCCGCCGACGTAGCTGTTTGAAAATTTTCTGGATAGCTTTTACCGCATGCACGGATATGATTTGTTCAAAAGACGCCCGAATGTCATTTTTCAATATAAATAGCATGAGACATAGATGCGGTTAAAACTGTAACTAACAAATATAATAGTTTGGATATTTATTTGTGGGGTGATAAAATAAAAGACTGAGGTTGTTTATTTCTGCCGACAGGTTGTGCAAGAGTACGAGCGAGCTGTGATATTCCGCTTGGGACGTCTGATTTCAGGGGGGGCCAAAGGACCAGGTAACAGTCCAGTCGTCCATGTGGGGGGTTTAGAAAATACAAGTATTTACAACTAACATTAATAATGTTGAAACGAAACGTTTGAGTGTTTCATGCTATATAAGAAATGTAATCTAGCTAAGTTTGTATTATTGATATGTTTTAAACTTGGCACACAAATAATACTTCTCTAGCGTATATTAGGTCTTTTTTATTATCTTTACATCAACTATTTCAGTGAAATTAACATCCTAAATGCCAAATAAATGACTATTCTTATACATATTTTGTACTTTAAAAGTAACATGGGTCATTAAAGAACATATCTTGTGGTTAAACTTATGTCACTATGAGATTCACTTTATAAAAGATAATGCTTTGATAAATTAATTATATTTATTAAAATTATGTATGCAATGCATTCCAATCCCATCTGATAAACCTACGTTTTTCCTTGGCAGATAACTAACATGATTTTTTTGATCTTTTTAAAAATGTAGTATTACACCGTGACAGGCCATACGTCCCTAAATAGCACATATGAATGTTTTTGTGCAATAACGTAGGGCCTGTTATTTTACGACAACTGTAACAGTTATTGTGTTATTATACTTCCTTAAATAAAGCTTCAAACGTTGATTTCAGGAAATTCATAATTTGTGTCAAATCAGGGTGAACAAATAAATAATGATTTAGGCCCATCAATTATTGATTTTTTTAAACTTGAATATTAATATCTCAAATATACTACTCTGTGGAATAGTATATTACTGTCCAAAGCCCTTAATATATTTTGAAGTGATTATAATACATTAGTTAATGGCTTAAATAATTGATTCCTGTCTTCTGAGTTCAATACATGTTTATCTTCCCTTCTCTCGTTAACCCCCAACCCCTCACTACCATCATCATCATCATCATCAGTGTACAAATTATTTCCCCCCTTCTATTTCCGCTGGTCCCTTTATTGGCCTTGCAAGTAATCAATCGACTGATTTGCTCTTGGAAACTTTCTGCGCAAGAAAGAAATGGAAACACAACGATAAATTGATTAGACGATTCCAAGAAAAATGTTTCTGAAGAAACCCGTTTACATTAAAGAAATAATTGTTATTTTAAAAGTATGGAAGTCACCGGATGAATATTCCCTCCGCCCATGAAGTTGGTAGTTTTTCTTACAAAAGATGACTGTCCGATAAATATCTTTAGTAAGAAACAAAGACACAACATTTTCTGTTTTAGAAAGTGGAATATTTTATTAACTACCGAGTACCGAGAAGGTTTGCAGATTTTTCTCAACTCAACATTAGAAAATCTAAATATCGACTGATGAACATTTACAATCCTACCTACGTTTATGACGGAATAATTATCATCTCTCACTCAACGAACTATCCTAATCCATACCGTGTCATACATCAACTTCCAAGTCAAGTTTTTAATAAGAAAATACTTTTTTCAGACAAATTATGTGATTTGATGAAAAACTCAGTTTCAGTGTGTGGAAAGGCCTTTATATGCAATGTGATTTTACTGTTAAAACAACAGAAAATTAGGTTATAATTTATTACCACGTAAACAAACAATTTAAGCCTAGATCGCAATATATTCTCCTTCTCTAGGGTAGATCAAAAAGTCTGGCCCCTCTTGGCTTAGAAGATGTTGATCACGTGGCTGCTTCACAAACACTTCTCACGTTCGTTGCTTCTTCCGGAAATCTCGGGCTGTATCCGAATAGTCAAGTACACTTGGCTTGATGCAGACTTGATGATTGTACACTTTTCACGCACTTGAGATCGAAGACTGTAATAGACTATTTGGACGGCAAACTATCCTTCACACACCGCAGTGCTGCTTCCTACCAGTGAGCTTAGAAACTATTTTAAACGCCATATATCAGTCCGTTATCACAGATCACATTACTCTTAAGAAATCTATCTCTAGCAGACGAAAAAAATAAACAATTACCAGTCAAACACCGCGTCAAGGGTGAATTGCTGTCGCCCTTGGACTTAAGGGTGTGTGAGGGGTGCATCGGCACACTTCGTGACTATTCGTACGGATCCACACTTAATCACGTGATGGCCAGTGCAACTATCGAGTGAACGTCAAGGGTTGAGGGCGCTTGAAGTAGACTATTCGTATTCCTCAATATTCCTCGTAGAGCCAACACTGTGGTGAGAAAATGGTTACTCCCCTTTGGTACTGAGACAAGTTTATAGCACTTTCCAATCCTTTTTGTTGCGATTATTAAACAACCATGTCAAAGACGCGATCAAATAATTTTGATGGAAATAATAGAGAGAGTCCATACACCGATCCACACATGCTTCAACAACATCCATACACCGAGTCACACATGCTTCAACAACATTCATACACCGAGTCACACATGCTTCAACAACATCCATACACTGAGTAACACATGCTTCAACAACATCCATACACCGAGTCACACATGCTTCAACAACATCCATACACCGAGTGTATTTGACTGCAGCTTGCAACTGAGATTTGTACCTCGATTTCTCCTTTTATATAAACTCACGATACTGACGCCATAAACCGTAATACCACAGAGGTTTATTTAAAAAATAACTGCTTGTGCAGCAACCCAGAATATTCTTGTCTGTCGTAGTTTATAATTTTTATTTTTAAATGACAAATAGTTCCTAAAGTTTATTTTAAATTTTATCAGCGGTAAACACATTAGTTTGAAGGTTTAATTATCCCTTAACTTTCACAAACGTGTGTTTTTAATTATCTTTATTAATTAACTCATGTGCGTAACACACTGAAACGTAATAATTATCCACAGGATCAGCTATAATGACCCTCTTAGGTGGCAGCATGGTCTAAGGTGTCATACTTGCAGTATACTTGGCTGTCGATAAAGGAGGTCGGGTCGAGGTTCGATCCTGGTCGGATGCACTGAGAGTGTTTTTTTCCAAAATGGTCCCCCACGTTCGTTCCACGCAAATGCGGGTACACTTCCTCTAAATTTAACCTTCCCTATCCCTAACCCATTAGTGTAATCAGTATATATGCATACATACCGAATGGTTAGTAAGACACGGTGCTAAATAAAGTTCTGATAGTTTCAAAATCAAATTCAATCAAGTGAGAAATGACAGTCTAGACACGGGACTCGAACCCCAGGACCTTTGGCTTTACTTGAGAGCTATCTACCACGGGTTCGATCCCCGTGTTCAGGTTTACATTTTTCACTCAAATGAATCCATATTAAAATTAAACCTTGATTTTTAAAACAAACTGTGATCTAATATCCCTTATTTTGTGAATCATTATTATCATTACTATTATCACCGCGTCTTACTACCCGTTCGAGTTATACGCACTTACGCTAATGTGTAATGGTAGGGTGATTGTGAGATGAAATGGAGGACCTACAGGTTAACGTGGAATCCGAACCACGGTGGAGGCCTGGCATTCCCCACATTCACAAGATGTCTTGTCAGAGGTGAAGGAAGGGTTTGGTAATCAGATAAATCTTTGCCGGGACCGAGGATTGAACCACGGACCCCCAACACAGAAGTCCGACACCTTACCCCTAGATCACCAGGTCACCTATTATGAATCAATTCCTTGTCCAATCCTGTTTGTTGGTAACAATGATTGAAACTCGCCTAATTGTTCTACAGGCATATTTTTTATCTTGCCGTGCATCGATTGCTATGCTAGGGTTGACCTCAGGACGAGGACTTACGATGTTCCACCGCAGGAGGTAAGCTGGACCGAGGACTCTGCTGAGCGCACCCTTTGTGGTCTTGTGCCTGGCACCTGCATGACTCTCACCGGGTGCTTTGCTTCTGTTACATACGTGTGTGTGTGTGTATGTGTGGGACTAGCGCTGGACCGCTGCGGTGGCCGCATGGTCTAAGAGGCTACTCTCGTAGTAGACTAGACTGCCGATGACGAGGTTCGAATCTCGGTCGGTGGTATTGAGGGTGGGTTTTGCAAACTTGCTTTCCACTCACACTCCACGCAAATTCGGGTACACTTCCATAAATATAGCCTCTATAGTCCCTGAAACCATTAGTGTAATTAGTACATAAGCGTGTAGCCCGAATGGGTAGTAAGACGCTGTGCTAAAGAAAAACATGACAAAATCCACTAATATTCGCGTGAACTTGTTTATTTCTGGTATAATTTAGGGTTTATTGATGGATATAAATATAACGGTTGTGAATACATTCTCAAAAATTAAAACTGGAAATTATATTAAGGTAAGCCTACTTGTTGAAACACATCTTTTTTGTAAGTCTACTTCAGTACGTCTTGGACGTCCATTACGTTAACTAATTAATCTACGGACACACGAGGAATATTTCTGGTTTTAATTAATGTACCAGCATCCGCGTGGATAGAGGATGTAAAATCACAAATGAGAAAACCACGTCCTAGTGCACCCAGTTAGAAATAAACTCTGGACTCATGATTTAAAGCTATGAGCGTAGTAAAAATCTACGCCACATTCTCAGTTTTGTAAGCTAAAATAATATTCTAGTGTTCATGTCTCAGGAATATATTTTCCTGAGTCGAATAGTCTTAAAATTATGTACGTTTGATGTAATATTTCATTTTTAAAATTGAAGTATTTTTATTTATCGAGTGACAAAATCTTTAATAGATGAATAAAAGGTTGATTGAGATTCTGAATACGATTTAATTAATTTTTAAAGGTATTTTCATTTATCGTAGAAGCTTGATTTGCGTAAAAATATTGTTTCTTACTAATCAATAATTGATTAAAGTGAGTAACTCTTCATGTATAATATTTTTGTAGAAGTTGAACACAAAGGTTCGACCAAATATTTTTATTTCTGTTAAAACTCGTTCGAAATGTGTATTATTATTATTATTATTTATTTAGTGAATCACTCTAAAAATAAAATTAGTCCATTAATAATGACTTATGTTCCAAATAAGTTTCATAAAGCATATTTAATACGTTCCTGATTAAAAATTTTAAATAAAATTTAATAAAGACTATTCAGGTTTAATTAAAATGTTAAAATCAACGTAAAAAAAATGAACATAAATGATGTTTCCTAAGTAGTAAAAATCTGGTTTCCAAACAGGTAATCATAGTTACATTTAATTATTATTATTATTCATATTTAAAATATAAGTTTCAAAACTAAAACAATATTTTTAAAATATTCCACAACTTACTGTTTTCCTAAACATAGTTTAAACGTACTGGCTTAACCCCTAAATATTTGATTTGAACACCAATGTAATTTTTACCACACATAATATATATATTTGTTCCTCCTCTGTCATTTATTGTTTATAGACTTCGAGCCAATTTAGAGATTAATTAGTTTTCATATTTTACAATGTATATTATCTCTCTATATTATGTAAATAGTGTAATAATGTGTATTATTTGCCTGTCGGTTACATGTGTGTCTGTGTAATATTTAATTACCTGCCTCTATGTCACATGTTACTGTTTGTGTATTTAGGAAGTAATCAAACCAGAGGAATGAAATGTTGATATATTGTGTGAAATATCGAGCATGCTCTCACACAATAGTGTTGTGTTTTTTGTGTATTTGTGTAACCCTTATATCGGACTTGAAGAGTAGAATTTTATTGCTTGCTACTTTTAGAAATGTTCACATTAGTTACAAGTAGCTCCGTTTTGATGACAGTAACAATCGTAACGAGACGAGGATACGCACAAATTGTCGAACTGCATGATGACGTCACGAAGTAACACAAATAATAATAATATAGTTGGTTCACGGTAAGTTTGTAGTTTATTTGACAGTTAAAAAAAGTTATTTAAATACTTTTCATGACTATACAATTTGAAAAAAATAAAGCGATTTATAGGAAACCATTTAAAAAAAAAAAGTTTTAAAAAAATTATCAAAATTTACAGTGAATACAAATTAGCTAATATTTATTGTTTAATTTTTACTTGAATAAAGTTTGTTCGTCACTAAATTTATCACCAAGGCTATTGACGACTTAATCTAAGAGATAGGGATGAGTAGGGTCGTTTAAGAAGATGTGCACTCATTTGTGACTAACTTTGTGGTTCTATCGCTTGTTTCTACCCGTCATGGTTGTCCAGCAGTTTATTATAATAGTTATAGGGATAAGAAGGTACAATTTAGAGGAAATTCGCCTGAAAACCCGGTCGGATTCGAACACTAACCTACCCATGACTGCAAAACCAGACGAGATGAGACTAATGCCTTTGCATGCCCGTTGAATTGGCTACGAAATATACTAATCAGCTATAATAATATAACCTATCGAGAGTCTGAGGTCAAGAACCCTAAATATATTTTGACTGATACCTTCTGGATACATCGTTGGTTCGACTCCCTGTAAGGTGTGGTTTTATTTTCTAAGAGTATTCTCCTGGGGTGAAATCATGCGAGGGACGAGTCTTCGTGTGACTCACTGCACAGTGATTGGTCATTACACGCTCTAACGGCTCTTATATTTTTGTTGAGTAGTTAACAAACGCCAGTAAACACGTTATTAAAACTATTATTTTTCAAAAATTCAGCAAATTATTACTAGGAATAAATTTTAGTCGACATTTGGTAACACATTTTAATCATGTTTCTAAATTAAATAATCCCCCATTACCATTGCTGCAATTATGTTTTAATACCAATATAACATTTTCTTAGGGTAAATAATTTTTTTTTATTTTTACTAAAAAACTCAATCGTAATAGGCCCTGCTTGCTAATAAGTAAATTGTTTGGATAAGTAGATTTGATTAAAAACATAAACAAACATATTTCCAATATAAAAATAACACATTATAAAAGTTAACGTGCCTATTCTGTCTGGAAATCTTTTTAATCTATTTATTATCTTAAAACCTCTCACTTAATACAGTTAGTAGCAGTAGGATGATTCGTTGTCTTGATAGTATAAACAAATACTGAGTGTTCTGCAGTAGAGAGCAGCTTTGTTACTCGGCCACAAATAACGGAGCTATTGCCGTCAACCAGGTGCTGACCAAGGACAGTGTGACGGTGTCCGTGGACGCGGTGGTGTACTACAGGGTGTCCAACGCCACCATCAGTGTGGCAAACGTGGAGAACGCCCACCACTCCACCCGTCTGCTCGCCCAGACCACGCTCAGAAACACCCTGGGCACTCGTCCATTGCACGAGATACTTAGTGACAGAGACGTTATCTCCAGTACCATGCAGGTCAGGGTCATTATCTATATGTACCTTATCTCCAGTAACAATCTGGTGAGGCATGCCAATAGCAAACACCTCATCACAGTTACTTTACATCCTTTAGTATAAAATCACAAGCATTCATGGCAGGTCTAACTCCCCAAACGTCACATTCATTGACAACAGTTACCTTACCAATTTCAACATGAGGATTAAGATCATCACAGATTTATCTACTACATAGTAACTTTCATTCACTAAAATAACGTTTCCTCCACTACTAAAAAGTATCACCTACTTATAGATACTTTATTTCTAGTAACAAATACTTTTAATATAGGTAACATTAATATACATAAAGACATTACACATACATACATACATACATAAATACCTTATCACACAAGAAAACTGTACATATCTAAAAAACAACTCGTACTTAATCCATCCTCACTAACTTTCTCCACACTTCCCTATCCTTACTACTCCTTCTCTTCAACAACATCCATACACCTAGTATGCATGCTCTTTTATTATCAATTCGTCTACAACATTTAGCCACGTCTTACATGGCCTACTTATTCCTTTTGACCCACACACTCTACCTTCATATAGTTGCTCATCACTTGATCCACACTCATCCTCTCAACATGTCCAAACCAACATAAGACACTTCTTTCACTTTGACCTATTGGATTCCCTTTCAGCACCTGTAAAATAATCCTTTTGCCATATTTTGAATGAAAATAATTTTTATTTTATTTTATTTAGGTTCCTTGGTAACTCGGTTTCTAGATGTATGTTCTGAAATACGTTAAAATGTGTTTTTAATTACATAATATTAAACTAACATAGCTGCCAACAAAAATAGTTTCTAATTTTCAATATATCAATAACCCGCTTCGGTGGTCAAAGAGTTTATGGCGTCACTCATACAAAATTCTGATTTGTTGATGACAAAGAGATCGAGGTTCGAATCCCTGTCGGATGTAGGATATTAAAAGTGTTTTTTCCTAAATGGGTTTTCACTCTCCCCCACACAAATATGTCTATACTTTTTTTTTCTAAATTCAACCTTACTCATCCCTAACAGATAAAGTAATAAATGCATATTCGTAATAAGACACGGTAGCAAAAATAATTCTATTCTATTTGTCAAGACTGACTTCTGATCACGATGTATAAAGATCCCGCTTCTGACACCCATATGTAACAGTTACGTCTCGCTATTACACTTCCACACCAAGATATTCGTGACTTCTGATCACGATGTATAAAGATCCCTCTTCTGATACCAATATGTAACAGTTACGTCTCGCTATTACACTCCCACACCGATATATTCGTGACTTCTGATCACGATGTATAAAGATCCCTCTTCTGACACCCATATGTAACAGTTACGTCTCGCTATTACACTTCCACACCAAGATATTCATGACTTCTGATCACGATGTATAAATATCCCTCTTCTGACACCCATATGTAACAGTTACGTCTCGCTATTACACTCCCACACCGAGATATTCGTGACTTCTGATCACGATGTATAAAGATCCCTTCTGACACCAATATGTAACAGTTACAGCTCGCTATTACACTTCCACACAAGATATTCGTGACTTCTGATCACGATGTATAAAGATCCCCTTCTGACACCAATATGTAACAGTTACGTCTCGCTATTACACTTCCACACCAAATATTCGTGACTTCTGATCACGATGTATAAGTCCCTCTTCTGACACCAATATGTAACAGTTACGTCTCGCTATTACACTTCCACACCAAGATATTCATGACTTCTGATCACGATGTATAAAGATCCCTCTTCTGACACCAATATGTAACAGTTACGTCTCGCTATTACACTTCCACACCGAGATATTCGTGACTTCTGATTACGATGTATAAAGATACCTCTTCTGACACCAATATGTAACAGTTACGTCTCGCTATTACACTCCACACCAATATTCGTGACTTCTGATCACGATGTATAAATATCCCTCTTCTGACACCCATATGTAACAGTTACGTCTCGCTATTACACTCCACACCAGATATTCGTGACTTCTGATCACGATGTATAAAGATCCCGCTTCTGACACCCCTATGTAACAGTTACGTCTCGCTATTACACTCCCACACCAAGATATTCTGACTTCTGATCACGATGTATAAATATCCCTCTTCTGACACCCATATGTAACAGTTACGTCTCGCTATTACACTTCCACACCAGATATTCGTGACTTCTGATTACGATGTATAAAGATCCCCTTCTGACACCAATATGTAACAGTTACGTCTCGCTATTACACTTCCACACCAAGATATTCGTGACTTCTGATCACGATGTATAAATATCCTCTTCTGACACCATATGTAACAGTTACGTCTCGCTATTACACTTCCACACCAAGATATTCTGACTTCTGATCACGATGTATAAATATCCCTCTTCTGACACCCATATGTAACAGTTACGTCTCGCTATTACACTTCCACACCAAGATATTCGTGACTGCTGGCTCTCATTTGTAGGTGAAGGGTCTAAGAGAGACAAGAGGAAACACAACCAACCACATCCACTACTGTTGGTTTATCTCTCAAAGCAATCTGCTCTCATACATTGCTGTCGAACTCATCACACCTTCTGACGAATGATTCGTTCACCCAACATGTCGCTTGAGATCTCTAACTTCCCTTGGAACACTAGGATCACAACACACTGTCCAACCACTGTCCAACCACTGTCCTAACCATGTCCAACCAATGTCTTAATCATCGTTACACTCATGGTGCGTGAGGAACGCCGTCGCTAAACGGGCTCCATCATTGAATACTAACACTTGAACAACTGTCTAACAAGTCTACAACTGTCTGAACTAACTGCCCAAAGCTCTACTATAGGCTATACACTAGCTAGAATCTGCCAACCAGGAGATTCCAATGACGAAATTAAGCACCAATCAACGTCCTAGAACCACGTGATGCTTGAACATCACCTCACAGATCCAATGCTCTCCCACTGTAGTCAGCAGTTATAGGCCAGCGTGGGGATTCACAGGAAATCTCGCACTAAACTTACAAGCTGACTGGTGAAAGTTGAACTTACAATAGATATCAAACATGTTGAGAATAAATCACGAGTTGAGAGCCTCACATAGTTCTTTTTCTGTTTACTGGACGTATGGATGCCGACATTCATTTTCTACATATGTAACAGAAAGAATAAGTTAATTAGCAGAAAACAAAATATGCTCTAGACTGGCCCATCGCTAGTTAAACAAGTTTTAAAATTCAATTTTGACTATTTTATTATTTATTTTCCTCTTAACCTAGTCATTGACATATCTTGGTATAAAGTAGGATGACTTCAAGCTAAATTATTTCAATAGAATCAAACCATCTAGAAAATTATCCTAAGTTTATTTCTAAGGAACGATATTTGTGTTGCTGTAAACATTAGAAATTAGAATAACTGTATAAAACAAGATCCTTGATATTTTTTGAATTTATATTAATATAATATTATATATTTTCTACGTCGGGAGGATTTTGTTGTTGTTGGTAAAACCTATTTTATGCCCTCTGTTCACAATTTTTTTTTCTAGGTGATCTTGGATGGGGCCACCGATGCTTGGGGCATAAAAGTTGAGCGTGTTGAGATGTAAGTATTTCCATTCTAATTCCAATACGGTAGGGATAGATCCATTTAATGTACAACTTTAATAGTTTATTTACGTACTCTTTAAGCTGAACAATTAAAATCGTGTGCTTAAGAGGTACTTTTAAAAATAGTTTAAGCATTCTACTAATATTTTCGTACAGGTGCCATATTATATTATATTCCTAATAATCCAACAAACCGTAAACATTGTAATGTGTGTCTGCAGCAAGGATTGTCGTCTCCCCGTTCAGCTGCAGAGGGCAATGGCAGCTGAGGCAGAGGCAGCCAGGGAAGCTCGAGCTAAGGTAACCTAGTTACATTTATTTGGTTATTTGGTATATACCAGTAAACCCTTGCGAAACTTATGCACGTTCAACCTTTTCCTTCCCCCCCCCCCCCTCTCAAAAGAAAAAAGCTTGTCTTTTGTTGTGTTGTTGAAAATAAATACCCAGCGAAGTGTATACACAAAATATCAAAGAGAGTGTATTAGTGTGAATATATTTACAATAACTCTGTGTATACAATATTTGATTTCAGAATGTAATCATCTTGAATTTAGATTTTTCTTTTAACTTAAATTTTAAACAAACAATGTGTTTTAACTGTAAATGCTATGTTAGAATTCGGTAAAAAAAATAATCCTATCCACTGAACTCTTATTAATCGCTGTAGGCTTTGTATTGGCTGAGAAAAAGGGATGTTGAGCACATAAATAATATATAGGATTGGTTGTATAATGCTAAAGATGATTTTCAAGCGTCTTACCTTGGTTTGAGGATGTTGAGAGGATAAATGTGGATCGAGTGACGAAGTTAATTATTTTATTATTATCTTACCTTATGTATTTGCTTTATTGTTATTACTATATTATTATTATTGATAACATGAATATATTACTTAAGAATTAGATTTTGTTATATTAAGAATCTAGATTTAATGATAAACGATTATTAGTATATCATATATTTTCATCATATGTAGTTATAGGGTATGCTATGTGTTCATATTGCGATTAAAAATGAGATTAGATTACTTTTATATTTATTTAGTTATATATATATTGATTAATTACTTTAATAGTTATACCTATTTTGTTGAAACTATATAAAAATTATAATATTTATTTTAGCTAAATATAATTTTTTATATTATTTTATTATTTATTAGATTATATATTATTAAGTAATTTAAATTACTTATTATATATATTAATTGTTATTAGTATTATGTAACTAATTACTACCTGTTCTTCTACCCGTTACTGGTTAAGCATTAAGCTAAGGTAATGATAGGTGAATTTGGGGAGATGAACTGGGACATACATTTAGGGAATCCAGTAACCGACGAGATTTGAACCTCTATTCCCCCCACTATCTACAAGATGTCTTGACCCGCGGATGAAGGAGAAAGTTTTAATAAAGATAAATGTGCTGCAAAAACGAAATATGTTTCCGGCCGCCAGCACAGAAGTCTGACACCTTACCCCTAGACCGCCAGGTCACCGACGAGTGACGAAGTTAATGTATGTCCTATGTCCTTACCTCTTACGTCTTATGTTTTGCGTCCCGCGGTTATTGTTCCATCTACTATAAGGCATACCGTTATGAAGTAACGCCCAATGACACATCACGAGTGCTACTCTACAGAATGTGATGAGAGACTCTTTGTGTGCAGGTGATCGCTGCAGAAGGAGAGCAGAAGGCCTCTAGAGCTCTTCGAGAGGCCTCGGAGGTAATCGGAGACTCTCCAGCAGCTCTTCAGCTACGCTACCTGCAGTAAGTCATTGTTCATCATATGTCACGTCAAGAGGAAGGGCGATGGGGTGTTGCGATATTGGCGCGATTAAAAGGAAATAGAGATGGCCAGAACCTTACTTTTATAGCCGCGCCTTTCTACCTGTTCAGTTATATGCATATAGATAAATTACTTTAATGCGGTAGATATAAGTAATGAAGCTTTTTAAAGGTAATATACCTGAATTTGCGTGGAAGGTGACTGGGACATCATTTAGGGAAAAAACCACCCTTAGTAGACTCGACCGAGATTCGAACCTCTATCTCCCCGTCTTTGTCAGTCTAGTCTACTGCGAGAGTAGCGCGTTAGACCACGCGGCCATCGAAGCGAGTAAAAATAAACAAACACTAATAATATATTTAAAAAGTATAAATGTTGGCTGCAAAAAACTAAATATGTTTTCATTTTCCCAAAGACTATCCTACTGCGTATAAAATGTGACCATAGTCAGGGTATCGTGTTGTTTTCAGACCCTGAACACCATCTCTGCGGAGAAGAACTCGACCATCGTGTTCCCTTTGCCCATAGATCTGCTGACGTACTTTATCAAGGCCAAGGAGGCTTCAGACAAGAACAAGTAGTGCCTGTGGGGAAACTGTCCCGACAAACACCACCACGAGATGAAAGATGTCGCTCACATTCTCTTACACACACACACAACACCACACACACACACACACATACACATACACACAGCGTGACGTGGGTTCAACATTTCTAAAATACTACAGATGAGTTTAGGTTTCTCTGTATCAATCATACCAATTGAGAAGGAGTGAGACATTCGGAACTTTAAAGGAATTTCACTGGATTGTTATTTCGTGTGATCATAACTTTATTGTTTTAAATTATTGTTTCACAAACAATCCAGAATATTAATGTTTGAGGGGAGTGTTATAAAGAGTTGGACATAATCAAGTAGATATAATATTATGCTAGCAAAACAAAATATCTCTTTTGCCGGAATTTGTGTGGCACACTTTCTTCAGAATATACGCCAAAATAAATAAAATATAAACTTTATAATATGTCCAGCAAGAAATACTCTTTATAATAATCCCCTAACACGTTTTAATAACTGACTCAAGTTGCAATACCATCAGGTTTATAAATTATATTTACAATAAAACTCATTATTATAATTAACAGGTGATGCGGTTATAATTTTTGTGAAATGTTACAATATATGTGGGTGCATTTATTGGGGGAATTTCGTGAATATTTGTATGTTTGCGTATTGAAGTCTTCTGGATGCGGGCCGGATTCGGGTGGATTTTTGCTCACCCAAGCTGAGCATATTATGTATCTGGTTGGATCGTCACAGAGTCTCTTTATATATATCAATCTAAAAAATTAATAAATATAGGCCTACTTCCACGTATTCATACGCCAAGCTATTGCATATGGTGTTCGATCTGTGATACATTTTATCACCTTTTTCTCCCATTTAAGTTGGTTGAAAATAGATCTGAAAACTCATTTATTTTACAGTTTATAAAGTGATGTTGAAATATATCATCTAGGACTTTTATATGATAAACTATTATCAAGATTAAAAAATATATAGTCTTGGTATTTTAATTGAAAGCTTTCGTTTGATTTAACAACTATTCAACATTTAGGCGACACTACTCCAATCAAGTCTACATAGTAATTTTTCTTTATTTTATTATAAATAGCTAGTTTTTAAAGATAATAAAAATGGCACGTAGTTAAGTTTCTGGAACGACTTGTCATTTGTTCTTTCCAAGAGAGTCCAGCCATATTAAGAGTGAAGGGCAAGGGTTTATAAAGAGGGAACTGAGGGGTTTGTAGGAAAGGGTGCATATATAGTAGCACAATGTCTCATCTTCATTAAAACATCGTCGTGTATTATAAATAATGTGATTTTTGAAAAGTACCATGTTGCTTTTCTTACTTGCTAAATTATCAAATGTGTGACTATTTTTTATTTTTCAACTATTTTTAAAGGGGTAAATTATGGCAGGATAAGACAGAACTTGACTTAAGGTCGTATTATTTCAGTATCTATGACAAAAATAAACTTAAATATTTGAGTATATTTGCTGGGTAACAATGAGGCGATAGTTAAAAGGAATGCAGAACTTTTGTTTAGGAACATTAGTTTATTGTTTTTTTATGTTACATTTTGAATTCTTGCTAACCATATATATAAATTTATCAACAAACTTTATCTTATATTTTTATTATTATTATTATTATATTATTAGCACCATCTTACTACCCTTCGGGTTATACGCACTTACGCTAATGTGTAATGGTAGGGTGATTGTGAGATGAAATGGAAAGGGCCTACAGTTTAACGTGAGATCCGAACCACGGTGGTGGCCTGGGATTCCCCACATTCACAAGATTCTTGTCAGAGGTGAAGGAAGGGTTTGGCAATCAGATAAATCTGTGCCGGGACCGAGGATTGAACCTCGGACCACTAGCACAGAAGTCTGACACCTTACCCCTAGACCACCAGGTCACCCTATCTTAGTTATTAATTCATTTTGTTACTTTGGGTCTACTGATTTCTCTTAACTAAGCTCTGCTTACAAAACTTTTAAAAATTAAAGAATTAACTCGAGGGATAAATATAGGTTAAACAAATTACATATCTATATGTTGTAACCCCGTATTCCAAAGGAATAAATTCATATGGATCGGCAACATGGGTTTGAAGAAATCGACACATTCATACAACTAGGACTTAATGATAAAATATAGAAATGAAATTCAAGAGGAAGTCAAAAACAGAATTTATGGAAGAAATATCTGCCTTTATTCAGTTTGTAAGTTGTTGTCTCCTCTTTGGTCTCGAAATATTAAACTAAAATAGGAAAGGCTGAGGGAAAGAGGAGCTTAGGAAGGAGGAGGATTAAAATATTGGATGACTTGAAGGAGCTGAAGAAGGAGGCAGAGGACAGGGGTCTAAGTTCACTACAAAAGGAATGGATCTGTCGTAGGACAGAACACAATAATAATAATAATAATAATAATACAAAACTATGCTAGACATATCCACTCAAGAAATGTTGTATTTATTTTTTCATATAAACTTTTGCTATAAAAAATGACAAAATACGAGCCTCAACTTCTCTTATATCCAACCTCTACAGCACCAGTCTATCTTTTTCCGAGTTACAGACAGCATTGTTGAATAAAAACTATCGCACTAATTTGTTATTACATCAATCATTTTAAATGTAAATTTAATTTAATAAATACTAAATGCACTAACACATTATCATTAAAACGTATGTTAAGCGTTTCATGAAAGCGCCATTCAATTGTTTTTATAAACTTAAGAGGGGACTCTATAACTTAGTTTCCATTTTAATCGTTTGTAAAATATGTCTGCGAGTGTTTAAACATATATATATTATCATCACACATATATACTAATATCAATATGATAAAAAGTAGTTTTATTATCTCAGGATAAAATAGTAACAAGACAATTACTCACGTGTGCAAATCATTTTACATAAAAAAAAAGGTTATCACCTCGTTTTACTACCGCTTCAATCTATTTCTTCGGATTGGAGGAACCGTTTGGTTGTACTTTTTTATATTTTCCGGATGGTTTGCAGACTTTGGTTTAAAGATGTATGACCTTGATTTTTTTCAGGCCAGAGTAATTTTTTTTATCTACAAATTTTACTACCAGAAACTATTGATTTGGCTGAAAACAATTAAATAACATTAATAACCAGAGTAAACAGTACTTCACTTTGAACAAGATACTCCCAGTACTACCAACTTCCACAAATTTACATTAATAAATTGCATAGAATCTTAATTTCCTCAACACATTTTAAAACCACTCAAATAGTTTCTGAAGAATGTTTCCTAATGCGTTGGCGTATTCTAGAGTTGATTAGAAAGTTTTCTAACAGCTTAGAGAATTCTTGATTTTATTTAAGAATTTTACCAAACATGGCCTTAAAGCGTATACAAAAAAAAATGAGAAATCCTAGAAAACATAAAATTTAGTCTTGTTAGCTTTACGTGCTCGTCTATATTTTTAAAATCAAAATCAAAGGTGAAAAATCTAATTGTAACATCCTATCAAAAAAATATGTCCCGCCTGAACAAAATATTAATAAATTAATGTGTTCGAGTGTTCTTTTGTTAAATCTGTGTAAAATATAAAGTCAGTATTATTATTAATGACTACAGGTATATTCATGTTCCTGATTTAAAATACCTGCTGAACAATTGTTCAATAAAGGCAACAATGTACTAATATACCACATTACAAATATGTAAATATACATACAATGAATTAATAATTAGTTAGATATAAACCTATGTATATTTAATACAATGTAAGGCTAATTAAACATGAACAAATGAATAAGTAGGTATATAAACAAGAAATATCTGTAAAAAGGTAAAAACATAGGCTTTAAATTTGACCAACAGGTGAAATTAATTCTTTTGTTTTGTATCTATAAAACTAGAGTTAAAAACACAACAAGGACTTGCACTGAGCACTGTGTTGTAGAAACGATTGTAAGATATGGAGCTAAATATTGCCCACTGGTGCAGTGGGGTCAGGTTTCTAGCTCTTTTTATATCTCATTAGTTGGTTTTATAGTATTTTATAAATGTTCACGTTTTAAAAACCAATTTTACCTGAATGATCTCATTATATAGATATGTATGTGCTATGTTAATGTTTTAAAACATGATGCATGCATAATAATTTGATATATCTCTATGTAATTGGTATATTTCTATATACTGTTACACCAGTGAGTCAGTTTGGAATTTTCGATAAAAACTTATCTTTGATGTATTTTATAATAATGAAAATTTATAAAAATAAAGAAATAATAAACTAATAAGTGTAAATTTAATGAATAAAGCCCACAATCATCACTAGGTAGCTTAAAAAATGTTACTTCATTGCTTATACTTAAATACTTGTGTATCTTATTTCATCAAGTTCTAATTTTCACTGTAAATTATATTGTTATTGATGTGAAAGACTGAAATGAATTCAAGGACTACACCTTCTATTTGCTGTTCACTATTTAGAATATTAAGGTAAAATATCACATTAATCTTATTCTATATTTTGATAGTATTATTTTAAATGTCAATATTTATATTGTGATTAAAATAAACAAATAACTTGCACTGTTATTGTAAATATTGTTTTTGCAGTAAAATTAAAAACTACACCATTGATTCGTCACTCTTCAAATATTTTTCAATTTAAATACCAAGTTTGAAAGTATTATAATTTTATGAAATGGCCTAATAAACCATTACACACCCTTTCCCTAATGTTTTGAAACACGTTTACGATAATCAAAACATACTTAAAGTATATTCTGTGCTATGCCAACTAAAATACCCAATTACCATATTATCTAAATAAATTTGTAAATAATATTTTATTAATTAATGACACACATAAACAATTAGTGAAGTATTTTATTGACCAGGATATCATTTTATAACTTGTGTATGAAACTCCAGGGGATGATGTAACAACAAAATAATATATATTTGTTTCTATTTGTCACACCAAGTGAATCATTTTAAAATTCACTTTGAGATGCATTATGATTTATGATTTATGAACCTTGCAAATAAATCTCCTGCTGGTTGACTTACACAATTAATGTCCCCAAACAAAACCCAGATCTGTTTTATTTATGATTGTGTTGTATTCTAATATACTCGAACCATTACAAGTTTACTTCATATAAAAATGTCCACATCTTTGTAATAAAATTTTAATTGGTATCAAATATTTAAAATATTGTACAATCAATTTTAAGCAAAATAAAATAATAATGTTTTCAGTTCAAAGAGAAAACAAAACAAACATTAATTTAAAAAAACGAGGTTTGTTGATTTATTCAAAATTTTATTTACACCTTAAATAACAATTATAAAACTATTTCGTTTGCACATGACACATTCAAAGTTGTGCCAAAACTGTATATATAATTAAATATTAACTATATCATAATCATCATCATCATCATCACCATCAACTGTTTCCCGTCTGTGGCCGGGTCAGTTTAGTAAAATGCCTCCAGCTTCCTCTATCCTTACACCATTCTTCTCCTCTCACTTGCACACTTTCTGTTATCTGCTCTTCTCATATATTTCTTGGCCTCCCTTGTGGTCGTTTTACTACTTACTGCATTTCCATTTTCTTTGTAACTCTCTACTAACTAAAAATATTTTTAAGGCCAACAATAGTTTTCTTCTTGAGCTATTTTTTATTTCTAATAGTATTTTTTTAAATATCCTGTAGAGGGCACCCCGTGGATCTGACTCCCTTCTGATTCTGTTCTATGAAAGCCATTATAATTAAATCAAAGCCTATTAAAATTTCACCTGAAATTAACTACTGGTTATTGGTTGTTTCTAATTGTTATTTAAAAACACCCTTTCTTCCTCGTTTATGATCGCTAAATACTTGTTTTCCCACTAACATGACATTTGGGTTTCAATACTGTAAAAAGAAATGCCTACATTACTAAAAAAAATGTGGGGAAACAAAAGAAAAACAACACATTTCTTTTTTTCTGCCGTGGGTTACAGTTACTGGCAACTTTTTTACTGAATACATTTCTATTCTTTAAATGTATTTAGATTCCTCTGAGTTATTTTAGCTACTATTCGCAACTCGTTATTTGCTGTAAGCTTCTACTTCTGGTTTCTAAAGATTGTTGACAACTTTGTGGAATGTAACTTTGGTAGATTGGTAGTGCTACCAACGAGTGCCCTGGCCTCTAACGAAGGTTTGGATGCAGAAAATATTCTTGACACTGATTATCGTAATTATTTTTAAAGCTGCGAGCTTATGTCAATAAAATAACCGCAAGTAGTTTTGATATCCCATGGAAATTGTGAGAGCCACGGCTAAAGGTGTTTGTGTAGAAAGTATTAATTATTCACCAATTCTTCTTGTTATGCGAGATTAGTATTCTTGAGCCTTTTCTTGTAATGTAATCATCATCAAAGGACCATAGTCACAAAACCTTTAACAGTTAAGTGCAGCTTTCATCCATTAATTGGGCCCAAGTTTCCGTTTTTATAAATATATTCATTTATCGATCGAAATCAACCAATTCATATAATTTAATATTATGTAACAGCAGAGAACTTATTGGAACGTTCGCATGGTCATCACAAAACAAAATGAAACAACTTCTTCCCGAAAGTGAATACCCCGTGGGATGAATAGACAAGTTTTAACAATCTCAACCTGGTTTGGCAGATATGAGAACTAAGATCCTTGATACTATGAAATCACGCTCATCACCTGATTGTTAATAGCCATTGTGGGCAAAATTATATAAAAGTAGTTATTTTATACAAACATAACATAACAAAATTGTCAGTAATGGATTCGAAAAAGTTGAGTTTTATGTAAATATATTCCAGGAGTCTTGGGGGACAGATTGAAATTTCCTGAAGAGTAGGGTGTACTGATGCACAAGAGGAAAACAGTTCAGGTTGTTGGTACATGGTTGTTGCACGTAGTTGAGGCAGAAGGAGATCAGTTCAGGTTGTTGGTACATGGTTGTTGCACGTAGTTGAGGCAGAAGGAGATCAGTTCAGGTTGTTGGTACATGGTTGTTGCACGTAGTTGAGGCAGAAGGAGATCTGTTCAGGTTGTTGGTACATGGTTGTTGCACGTAGTTGAGGCAGAAGGAGATCTGTTCAGGTTGTTGGTACATGGTTGTTGCACGTAGCTGAGGCAGAAGGAGATCAGTTCAGGTTGTTGGTACATGGTTGTTGCACGTAGTTGAGGCAGAAGGAGATCAGTTCAGGTTGTTGGTACATGGTTGTTGCACGTAGTTGAGGCAGAAGGAGATCAGTTCAGGTTGTTGGTACATGGTTGTTGCACGTAGTTGAGGCAGAAGGAGATCAGTTCAGGTTGTTGGTACATGGTTGTTGCACGTAGTTGAGGCAGAAGGAGATCAGTTCAGGTTGTTGGTACATGGTTGTTGCACGTAGTTGAGGCAGAAGGAGATCTGTTCAGGTTGTTGGTACATGGTTGTTGCACGTAGTTGAGGCAGAAGGAGATCTGTTCAGGTTGTTGGTACATGGTTGTTGCACGTAGTTGAGGCAGAAGGAGATCAGTTCAGGTTGTTGGTACATGGTTGTTGCACGTAGTTGAGGCAGAAGGAGATCAGTTCAGGTTGTTGGTACATGGTTGTTGCACGTAGTTGAGGCAGAAGGAGATCAGTTCAGGTTGTTGGTACATGGTTGTTGCACGTAGTTGAGGCAGAAGGAGATCTGTTCAGGTTGTTGGTACATGGTTGTTGCACGTAGTTGAGGCAGAAGGAGATCAGTTCAGGTTGTTGGTACATGGTTGTTGCACATAGTTGAGGCAGAAGCCTCGGTTGCCCATGTCTGTTGGAGCCTCCACGTTGTTTGTGTGGTAAACCATTCGGAAAGGCTTTACCGTACCTGCGCAGAGGGAAAGAAGTTGTCGGCAAATAATTTAAGATGCTGGAACTCTTAAAGGGGGATCTAATGTTGAAAAATATAAACATTTTACTTCAACAGATACCTCTAGTTAATTTTTCTACGCTTAGTAATCTCAGAATTTTCTGAATTTTTGTCATAGGCTAATTGAAATTTGAACAGAAACTTTTTAAATGAGGGTAAAAAAGTCATTTTGAAATTCTTTTGTGTTTATTTATGTTATCCCCCCCTCCCCCTAATAATGAAACCGTCCATTTTATGAATCGGGCAAAATTCTGCTCATTCCGTGAAATTGATTTTTTTTTCCTTTGCTTGACCATTTCACGGACCAGGAAAAACTCGTTAGTTCATGAATTGGGCAAAGATTGGAGCTGCCCAGTTCAATATGGTCAGGAGGAGAGGCCAGTTGAAGGAATGGGCAGGAATGTTCCCTATTCATGAACTGGGCAAAGATTGGAGCTGCCCAGTTCAATATGGTCAGGAGGAGAGGCCAGTTGAAGGAATGGGCAGGAATGTTCCCTATTCATGAATTGGGCAAAGATTGGAGCTGCCCAGTTCAATATGGTCAGGAGGAGAGGCCAGTTGAAGGAATGGGCAGGAATGTTCCCTATTCATGAATTGGGCAAAGATTGGAGCTGCCCAGTTCAATATGGTCAGGAGGAGAGGCCAGTTGAAGGAATGGGCAGGAATGTTCCCTATTCATGAATTGGGCAAAGATTGGAGCTGCCCAGTTCAATATGTTCAGGAGGAGAGGCCAGTTGAAGGAATGGGCAGGAATGTTCCCTATTCATGAATTGGGCAAAGATTGGAGCTGCCCAGTTCAATATGTTCAGGAGGAGAGGCCAGTTGAAGGAATGGGCAGGAATGTTCCCTATTCATGAACTGGGCAAAGATTGGAGCTGCCCAGTTCAATATGGTCAGGAGGAGAGGCCAGTTGAAGGAATGGGCAGGAATGTTCCCTATTCATGAATTGGGCAAAGATTGGAGCTGCCCAGTTCAATATGTTCAGGAGGAGAGGCCAGTTGAAGGAATGGGCAGGAATGTTCCCTATTCATGAACTGGGCAAAGATTGGAGCTGCCCAGTTCAATATGGTCAGGAGGAGAGGCCAGTTGAAGGAATGGGCAGGAATGTTCCCTATTCATGAATTGGGCAAAGATTGGAGCTGCCCAGTTCAATATGTTCAGGAGGAGAGGCCAGTTGAAGGAATGGGCAGGAATGTTCCCTATTCATGAACTGGGCAAAGATTGGAGCTGCCCAGTTCAATATGGTCAGGAGGAGAGGCCAGTTGAAGGAATGGGCAGGAATGTTCCCTATTCATGAACTGGGCAAAGATTGGAGCTGCCCAGTTCAATATGGTCAGGAGGAGAGGCCAGTTGAAGGAATGGGCAGGAATGTTCCCTATTCATGAATTGGGCAAAGATTGGAGCTGCCCAGTTCAATATGGTCAGGAGGAGAGGCCAGTTGAAGGAATGGGCAGGAATGTTCCCTATTCATGAACTGGGGTGTAAAATAGATCTACTAAAAGACCTTATAATATTTGTACTATAATTCTCCTCTCCGTAGATCAACAAGATGGACTCACTGAATATGGTGACAGGTGTGGTGCTGATCTCGGTGTTGAGTGTACCTCCACATATGCGATCCACACACATGGACACACCTGTGGACACGCGGCCGACGTTGGACGCGCAAGGGATGATGAGCCAGTCCATGTTACACGAGGTGGGACCCAGGCTGCCAATCATAGAGGTCGCCAGGTTGTTCTGCAGGGTGTTGCCGGACAACGTGAAGGCGTGGCTGCGGTTATTCACTGCAAGTATCACATGTATTGAAATGGTCCTGAACGGGGATTCAAACCTTGGACCTTCTAGTTGCGAATATGGTCGGTGCTGTGACCAAATGGCTATAGATTGAAACTACCAGCTTAGCCTCCACTCAGAACTCACAGGTAATATAATAAACAAGTACAATATAATATTATTTCAAGGATAAAACAAATACGAACGAAAATTATTTGAACTGAGATTCGGCTTCGAGATTGTTTCATATATTTGATTCGAACTTCCTTCGAATTGAAGAGTACAGGGGAAATATGGGGACAGTTCAATTTTAACTCTAATTGAATGAATACTGCCATCTGCTAAACAATAATAAACCTTCTATATTAGATTATGTTTAAAAGAGGTATCTGTCAAATACAAATAGTAATAATAAAAACCTATTTGTTGTTGTGTAGTGTGACTATCCACCTTTTTCCCCTGTACCCTTAAAATGAAAAGGAGGACTTGGCCCTCCCCTACTAGAGGCAGCTTGAGTACAGTGTTGTCTCTCTAGAGAGGACTACCTACCTGTGTCGGGGCAAGGGTGTACTGGATGCCGCAGAAGTTCCTCTCCATCCTGATGCAGACACTATAGTCCTGGTTGGACAGTTGGAGGCCTGCTCCTGGCTCGTAGTTGTACGACTTGATCTGACCGGACACGCCGGTGAAGTACTGCAGGCAGCCGTCCTGGGCTAAGTTGCCAACATCCACACACAAGACAGTCTTTATTGTAAGTGACAGGATGTATTTTACGTTGTTATAAACCACTGGGTACTAGTAGAGTTCACTGGAGGAAACTTTTCCTCACTGTTCTTTTACATTCTCGCTATATTAGAATATTTTTTATAAAAAAAATTAACATCATATCTAACTACCTGTTCAGGTTATACGCTTATGTACCTATTACGCTAGTGAGCTAGGGTTGACGAAGGTTGAATTCAGTAGCAGTGTACAGCATTTGCGTGCAGGAAGAGTGTAAACCGTTTTTGGAAAACCATCCTCAGTACACCCGACCGGGATTCAAACCCCAATCTTCCGGTCATCGCTAGTCTAGTCTAACACGAGAGTGATGTCTTAGGCCATGCAGCCACCGAAGCAGGTAATTCAAATACGGTTGAGATTACTCTTAATTTACCCTCTAATTACTATTCTAGTGTATTAGGTTTCTCTAGGTCTCATGTTAAATTTACTGATAGTAAAATATAACATTCTATTTGAAGCAAGAAAGAGATAGTTATGGACCAGGATGAGTTTGTTTTACCAAAAATAGTGCCCTATATCGAGAGTTTCTGCGTTAACTAACAACCAAGAACCAAAATATTAGGTTTAATTAACTACTCAGATATTTTTGAGAATGGCCTGGCTTTTAAGAAAGTGATGTATAGGAAATATTTTAAATAATTAACTATGCTTTATACGAGCTCCCTCACTATTAATACATTATTTATGATATGAGGTCTCCGCGGGGCCATTCAGGCTGCAAACCTTCTTCAGATCGAGCTTTGACTCCCTTTAGGACAACCTAGATTAAAGCCCTCCGAGTAGAGCAATTCCTAGGTTGTGTCTTAACTTCCTGAAGTGTTAGTTCAGTGCATACAGGAGGGGAGGAGCTGGCTCCTCCCACTTATGTAAGCTGACCAAGGCGGGGGTGAAGGGGTGGTTTCCTAGTTGTCCGGTGATGACAGGCACGGGGCCATTGGTACCTAAATTGCTCGCTGTGCGCGCTTACGTTCGTGGCTACACTCGAAGGACACAGCCATGATGGATTAGAAACGTCTTTTCCCACATCTGCCGGACCTCACACGGAAAGTGGATTCCACTTTGAATGTCTCTGACTTATATTAAGTGTCAGATTAGAGACTTGGAGGTGTTCTTTATATTATTTATGCTATCAAATTTTATATTTCTTTCTAATAATATGATGGTTGTATAGATTAAATGTTGAATACATATAATTATGTTTTAAGTACAAATTGAGTATTCACCTCTGTAGAGAGTATTGCATGGGATCTGACAAATTTTGACCTTCCAATTTCTAGAGAATGATGGC
Organism: Timema cristinae; assembly: GCA_039000515.1. Taxonomy (NCBI): domain Eukaryota; kingdom Metazoa; phylum Arthropoda; class Insecta; order Phasmatodea; family Timematidae; genus Timema; species Timema cristinae. The sequence continues at coordinate 48,954,559 of JBCFYV010003508.1, read as the reverse complement.
CCACTCGTCACAAACGTCAAGGTCACAGGGTTGGTAGCCCCCACTCCAGCGTCGATGTACACTAGAAATATAAATCATTTGTATCAAATCAATCATAGCTTAATAAATATGACCAAGAGGTATCATTAGAACGGTAGTAATTGAAAAGCGCTAAGAAGTTTCCATAAATAAGCGATCAGTACCTATTAGCAACTCTTTTTTAGCACCGCGTCTTACTACCCGTTTGGTTTACATGAAAGTTTAATATAAAGGAAATATACCCGCATTTGCATGGCGAGAGAGAAGATAGAGTGTGAAAACAGTTTAGTAAAAACGATCCTTAGTGCCTCCTGATCGGGATTCGAACCCCAATATGTCCATTATTGGCAGTCCAGGTCTATTAGGAGAAGGTCACCCTCGGACCATGTGACCACGCCCTCGAGGAAGGTTCGATGTCTGTAAAGGTACAGTTACACGACGCGTGGTTTGTCGAACCAGGGAACCGGAGAGCAGTTCACGATGGCGAACCAAGGGTGACGATACGGCGCGTGACTTGTGACTCATCTGGTTCGTCGAAACAATGAGGAACCTTTTGTCGTGTCGTCTTGCATATTTTATGTAAGTAGCAGAGATTTCAACTTCTTTCTTCTTTGATTATTTAATTAGTGTAACCAATTTAGTTTGCAATCGAGTCCATGAATCATGCACAAAGTTTCTTTCTTTATCTCCCTCATGTTTCTGGTTCCATATCTAATTGGAGGTCTTTGATAAATTCCAAAGTTTTATCTACTGACCACGCCATAGTTAACTTAATATGTGGGCCTATATTCAAAACAAACATTTACATAACATGACTGACCCAAACTGCAAGCGGTCCGTGACAAGACGAACCTGCACGAACCAATCTGATCAGCTCCTTTGATCCATGCAAATATACCGACAGCCGGTGGAACCTGCGAATCACGCACCACGAGGCGAGCCGCCTGTGTCAAACGTCCTATGGTTCGTGGTTCGTCTAGATAGGCTCACCAAACCACGCTTCTTAACACTCACTGTGGTTCCCGTGGTTGACGCCGCAGATGGCGGGTACGGGACTTCCCCCTGACACGATGAACTGGTCGTTGTTGCACACGTGATTCAACGGTTCAGGGCCCATGATGTTGAACTGATCGAAGTCGAGCCTGAAACCAACCAACACGTTTTAACATAACTATAGTAGAATTCTCATCTAGGCCTTGTATCAAAAGCTCAACTAGACCTTCTATCAAAAGCACACAACGGAAAAACAACTGCACAATTTTACAACATGGCAGAAATCTTGTGCCCACGGTGATGGCGGGAATGAGATATCCCATTATTCATGTTGATTGTAATTCTCCAAAATATAATCGGCAGACGATAATAGTGGATTAAATAGCCAAGCTATTATATTTGTGTATTGGTTATAGCCGTGTGCAGACATTTAGGCGACTAAAGGCTGCAACCTTATAGATACTTTTGGGAATAAAATGACTACCAATATTTAACGAATTAATATCGTCAAGATATTTTTGAAGACAACCCGTTTTAATGCATCACTCCAGCAATATACTGTATTGTTAATGACGGGAATATTGAAGTTCGAGCCTTGATTGTATGTGCTAAGGGTGGTTTATTTTCATAAAAAGTTCTCTAAGCCCTCTGTAAGTGTACATTTCTTCTAAATTCAACCCTCCTACATAACACCATCCGGAAAGCGCGGTAAGACGTGGTGTGGATAAAAAATAACAGTTATCTAGTTCTAACTGTAAATATTTTGAAACCCAAGGAGCTAGTTTTTTCTCAAAACCTCCTAGTGTTGTCTCACCTGTACTGGCAGATTTCCGGGTGAGCCTTATTGATGGTTAGCTGACAGGATCCTGTACCATCGTACGCTGAAGGGAAACCGTTGTTGACGAAATACGTGCAGTTTTCCCGCGTACTTTGTCCGCACGTAGCCAGGACTGCGGGCCACATGAAACCAAGGTAAAGTATGATAAGGCCGTTTCCTACGTGTGACGTGACAGCAAGTCAAGATAGGGTTTCCCATGTTAATGTGTTTACGTTTCATTCGGCAAGTTTTATAGATCCGATATAAAAAACATACATTATTAAATATTTCTATATCGACACAAAAATATTAATTTAGGTTGGATATTGAATTAGTTTTTTTTTTGAAACGTATTTTTTTTAAATCATCTACAACTCAGGCAATAAGTTTATTCTCTAAAATATTCTGTAGGATTCTTCCTGCCAGGATGTGGATTGTTTTAAAGGCCCGTGAAAGTGTTTGTCTATCTAGAATAATAAACAAGAAGAGAGAATAAAAAAAAATCAAGTTAATGCTGTCTAAAGTGAGTGTGTATACTCGTGAGAAGAAGAGGGGAAGTGCTATCAGCGTATGGACAAGAGACATTGCAAGGTGATCTAATCATTATCTACCCTGTATTTCTACTTAGTTCATTGGCGTCCAAGTGTAAAATTGCCTAGTCCCGTCAAGTTGAGATGCCACTCGCTTCACACAGTAGCTCGGTATTCACCAACGCCGCTAGATGGCAGGCCACACACAATTCCACCAGCGCTTCTGCTCGCCATTTAAAAAGTAAGGAACATAGACATAACTTAGCCTTAAACACGTCAACTTTACGTTTTGACGGGAGTCTACGGTGGTTAAGATATGGTTCATCATGTTTATTTTGTCAAAATAAAGAACACGTTGCTTCTTTAGATCCATTAATTTTAATTTTCTAAACATAGTTATGGTAACAGCTATTTTATATTTTGTCATTTCACATCGGGTGTTTGAAAATAACTTTCGGTTTACTTTACAAAATTCCTGTTCAATTGTACTATGCTCACGAATACAATATAGAACAAAACTAAACATTCAAAATAAAGTATTATTTTATTTATTCTGGCCAGATATATTTTTTCCCCCCAAAAAGCTGTAAATATAAGGATATTAACTCGCGTAAACTTTCATATCAGCTCAATTAATATTTGAATGGTTTTTTAAATGAATTCGAAGGGAAACTTTTTATACTCATATTGTTATCAAACTTTTGCTCTAAGATTATTATTTCAGTGAACTTTAGCATTTTAATTGCTATAAAACCAAATTTGACACGCTACAGACGAGCTAGGGTGTTGGACATTAGGAAGTAGATCTAGTGACTGTATCTCTTCTTCATTATTAAGATGTGACTGTACTTACAGACGCAGCAGACACCGTAACCGTTAGCGCAGGGCCCGGAGGCGGTGCCGCCCCTCTCTGAACACTCGGAGGAGGTGAGGCAGGTCCCGTTGTCCCCGGAGGAGGCGGCGCAGCCCTGGTTCTGGAACTGCACGATGGTGAACAGCGACAGGACTGAAACCCATCACGACTTACAAACTAATTTGTTGACCGTCTAGCTCAGGGACTAGCAACTTGTGGCTAGCTCAGGGACTACAACTTGTGACCAGCTCTGGACTAGCAACTGTGGACAGCTCAGGGACTATCAACTTGTGACCAGTTCAGGGACTAGCAACTGGGGGCAGCTCAGGGACTATCAACTTGTGCCAGCTCAGGGACTATCAACTGTGACCAGCTCAGGGACTATCAACTTGTGACCAGCTCAGGGACTATCAACTGTGACCAGCTCAGGGACTATCAACTTGGTGACCAGCTCAGGGACTAGAAACTTGTGACTAGCTCAGGGACTATCAACTTGTGGACCAGCTCAGGGACTATCAACTTGTGACCAGCTCAGGGACTATCAAACTTGTGACCAGCTCAGGGACTAGCAACTGTGGCCAGCTCAGGGACTATCAACTTGTGGCCAGCTCAGGGACTAGCAACTTGTGGCCAGCTTCAGGGACTATCAACTTGTGGCCAACTCAGGGACTATCAACTGTGCCAGCTCAGGGACTATCAACTTGTGACCAGCTCAGGGACTATCAACTTGTGACCAGTTCAGGGACTAGCAACTTGTGACCAGCTCAGGGACTATCAACTTGTGGCCAGCTCAGGGACTATCAACTTGTGGCCAGCTCAGGACTATCAACTTGTGACCAGCTCAGGGACTATCAACTTGTGGCCAACTCAGGGACTAGCAACTAGTGACCAGCTTAGGGTATCTACTCAACTTGTGGCAACTCATGTGACTATGCACTAAGTGCCAGCTCAGGACTATCAACTTGTGGCCAGCTCAGGGACTATCAACTGGTGACCAGTTCAGGGACTAGCAACTTGTGACCAGCTCAGGGACTATCAACTTGTGGCCAGCTCAGGGACTATCAACTTGTGGCCAGCTCAGTGACTATCAACTTGTGACCAGCTCAGGGACTATCAACTTGTGGCCAGCTCAGGGACTAGCAACTTGTGGCCAGCTTAGGGACTATCAACTTGTGACCAGCTCAGGACTATCAATTGTGACCAGCTCAGTGACTATCAACTTGTGACCAGCTCAGGGACTAGCAACTAGTGGCCAACTCAGGGACTAGCAACTAACTAGGGACATACGAAGTTTCTTTGGAAAAGTAATCTACTATACTCAACTATAGTAAAATGTATGTTTTTAACTGATGAACATAAAGTTTGGACGTAGGTGGGGAAAATACATGAAAGCTCTATCTGATGTTCATGTTTAATTAAGTGGCGTGTCGTGAAGTGCTGCCAGGGTAAGCAGCATTGGTTAAGGGCCCAAGTGGGTTAGACCATATCCCAGGTACAGTTTTAACAAGCTCCGCTTTCCTTGTAACACTCCACGACACGCCACTGGTTTAATTTCTTTATTACGTCTGCTGTATTTGATCGATGTATCAACGATAGTAGATTTTGTCAGAAAATTCATTTAATACGTAATTTAAAATGTTTAAACTACCACTTATTGAATTCCCAATCAAATATCGTTTCTCTTTTTTTCATAACTTGATGCGGCCACTAGACTCTTGGATTGAAATGTGTCCCACGGGTACTTTCTAAGTTTAAAACAACAGATCTACTTGTTTAGCGATAACTTTTCTGGCTCTTTTGCGAGTCAATGTCCATATTTAAAAAAATAGTTTTTATAGCAAAAAAAAACAACACAGTTTTGGATAAAATTGATAAAAAAAACCTTTGTTTCAGTATATAAGTTTTTAAATTGCCTACAAATGGTGGTCACGAAACCTCTTGGATGTTTGTCATGAAGAGGCGTGATTTGACCATGTTTCTCATCAAACGACACAAATTTATCTATTGAGACAATGTTTTATTTATTTTAAATAAAAATGTGTAACCCGCCTCGGTGGCGTAGTTGTCTAACGCGCTAGTCGTGTTGAGCTCGACTGCTGAGGACGGGGAGATCGAGGTTCGAATCTCGGTCGAGTGAATTGGGGGTGGTTTTTCCTAAATGGTTTTCCACTCTCCCTCCACGCAAATGCGGGTTCACTTCCTCTAATTCAACCTTCCCAATTCCTAATCCATTACCGTAATTAGTACTTAAAGCGTATAACCCGAACGGGTAGTAAGACGCGGTGCTAAATATTATATAATATATTGTTTTGCTATAAAAAACTGCAAAAATACCAACCTTGACGGGTGTGCTTTTATTCATTTATTTTCACATATGAATATGCCAATGTTACCGTGAAAAGACCATTGAGTGAGTCACGTTCCAAAATTGGGAGAATAAAGGATATTTGGTGTATATACACGTGAGAGGAATCGATCCAATAACCCTCCCTTAAAATACAACAGACACACTATCAGGTATTAACATAACTTTTGTAATATTTTAACTTATAGTCTTTATATTGACAAACGAAACCTGGACACGGGAATCGAACCCGAGACCTTTGGCTGAGTACGCCAATGCTGTAACCACTGAGCGTCTAAGAGTCGTCCCAAATTCAGGCACTCTTCACTCATAGTGAGTTCAGATTCTGTCGTCGTCTACAATATGACTCTGGACACAGACTCTTGAACAGATCGTAGAGTATTGACGTACTAAGCCAAAGGTCCCGGGTTCGATTCTTATTTAAGTGTAATTTTTCAATTTAAATCATATGATATTTAGATGCGGTTATCACCGTATTGCTCAAATATAATAGCTTGGATTTAATCAATCATTTTAACGAATACTATGTTTATTATTAGAAAAATAAGTAGTCCCTGATGGTTTTTAATGTTTTCTTCTGGCTTATTAATACCCAATTAAGATGCAATTAAGTGGTCTAACAACAGCTTACGTCCTAATTAATACTTTATCAATGGATGATGTTACATTTGATGTGCCTAATCTAAAGAACAAATTGTGTTTAAATAACAAACGAAATCTATATTTTTAATATATTTATTTAACTTTGTGTCCATTCTTAATTAGCCAACCATTTTAATCTAATGTGTTGCCAATTTTAAAAACTCATATTTTTTTATGAACCCTCATCCCGTGTCATTTTGATGATATAACACCGAGTCAAATCATTTTGAATTATTCGTTCCTTTCAGATAATATTTGGTTCCACTCCTGTCGACGAAATTTAACGACACATTCCCTCCTGTCGTGTTTTCCAATACTTACACCGTCCGTCCCGTTCAACCGTGGTAGTTCCGGGAACCGCATTACCCGTGGGGGGTACGGAAGAGGACCCATGTTCCACTTTGAGGGGGTTGGGACCCCCGGGGCGTCTCCTGCGGACTGTGGGGGGCTGGATGAACGACACTGCTCCTCCCGGATCACCCGAGCTCTGCGCAAGCTACAAACAACACATTTCTTTAGTGTGTAGAACACACACACATGTACACAGAATGTGCGTGACATGGAGGCTATTGTCGCCCGCAGCGAGTCTGGCATTTTATGGCGTTTAAAATCTACTGAAATATAACTCCCGTATTTACCTGCTTTATCACTTTATTTTGTTGAATACTTTGGTTTGTTAGATCCCCGGCTTAGATCTTCATCCTAATCCTATCTCTTCTGGTGACAGCTAGCATAGTTTGTGATACACATGGATTAATATTACTCCGTTAATGAAAGCTCATTTAAGCTTGGAAATACATTGAGCTTTTGATGGAGAAGAGGAGTATTAGGTTTAAATTTCAGCTGAGTGCATTGGAGAGAGGGGGGGGTTCTGCTGATGTGATTGTTTAAGGTGACTTTCCAATAGACCTTCTACTTTGGTCCAATTTACCTTCCTAAAATAACTACGTAGCATTATTTATTGATACCTCCTAACCAGGTTTGAATAGGCGATATATCAAGCACTGCTGTAAGCAAGGGACGTTTTATAAAATGTAATTTAACAAATCTGTAACCAACTTTTCAATAAAAACAAGACGGAAACTAAAATACTAATTCCAGTGCTTGGAATAAATTATGATTATGATTAGTTTCACACTATTATTCTTATTATTGCGATTATTTCATAGGAATTGACATGACGTATGATTAAGTTAAAATATATATAGTAATATTTATAGGTGTCAAAATGTTACTTTCTGTCTAAATCGGACTGTATTACCTTTTTTTTTATCCCTCCCAGCTAAGAGTTTCTCAAACAGTGGGGCACAATAAACATGCTAGGGCTTTCTGAGAAATGAATACAAGTTAATGAACGATCGCGAACACAAATTTTGGAGTGAGTTGAATTTTAAACACACCATTGTTTCTTTTAAACATTGAGATGTTTGTAAATTGGGGAATTTTATCAATTATATAAAATAATAGTGTGTGTTTTTATAGTTAAATTTATTAGAAGAACTATTAAATTAGGTTCTTCTAAGAAATAGGGACGAGTTGTTTTTCTTGGATTAAATACACTTTTATAAGTGTATTTTATTGGCGGTATTTTACGCGAAACTTACAAGCTAACTGATTATTACCGCACATAAACTACACCTTACATATAAACTGACAATGAAACGGGGTATCACAACTATTTCTTGGACACGGCTGTGGAACAGAAGACTCTCAGTTTCACAAGTTATATACTTTTTAAATCTATGAATAAACAAGATCTACATTCTGAAAACTGAAAAATGACAGCTCGACACAGGAATCGAACCTGGGACCTTATTGGCCTCAATGCTCTAACCACTGAGCTATTCAGGAATCATCCCATGCCCAAGGTCATTCTTCACTCATATTTTAAGGCGGGGTCTGTGATTGACATGCGGAGATCAACAAAACACAAAATTTACCTGTTGTTGTTGTTGTGGCGACGCCTGTGACCTTGAACCTTGCCCGGACCTCTCGGCCTGTTTTCGTCTACCTCCCCTGTCCCCAGGCTCACGTTCAAGGTCAGGATGATCCCAAAGGTCAGTGCCGCTACTTCTCTCAGCAACATCTGTCGTCACAGATAATAATGTTTGATGATTTGCTCGAACAAGAGTGGTTTATTTTGTAGTCTTAGAAAATGTAAAGTGGCCTTTTTTTCTTTCTTGACATTTTCAGGGATAAACATTTTTAAAATCGCTGTTGGGATCTGAAGAAGTTATTTATCGTCTTTTTAATCCCCGCGTCTTGCTGCCTGTTCAGCTTATACACATATGTACTATTTACGTTAATGAGTTAGGGATGAGAAGGTTTGAATTTAGAGGAAGTGTACCCACATTTCGGTGAAAAACCCTTAGGGAAAAACCGCCTTTAATACACCCGACTGGAATTCGAACCCCGAACTCCCTGTAATCGGCAGTCAAGTCCAACACGAAAGTGATGCCTTGAACCATGCGGGCACTGAAGTAGGTTAAACAATAAGATGTTTTAATATCTAGAAATTATTGATTTATAAAATAATCCGCCAATAGCTCACCTTGTATTTGTGTGACTCACAATATTTGAAAACAAATTCACTTTCACTTCAGAGCACCGTACATTCACAGCGTCCACCTTCAGAGCACCTTACATTCACAGCACTGTAATATCGTTATGTCAGGGCCGAGACGAGTTAGTTAATGGAACTCGGAGCATTGTATCCAGTCACATTTATAGCGACCCAGCCAGACCGGTTGACAAAGTCTCGCTCGAAGAGTCCGTAGAACGCATCCCGAGATGTCACACCAGGCTCATCTCCCCGCCATTGTTGTCCGTCGTATGCTTTCGTGAGCACACGCGTGTCTATGTTATTGCTATTATTATTATTGTTATTTCTCTTGTCGCTAGGACGGTGCAGGTACTGTAGTATTAGCTTTGTCTCGAGTCTAGTTTCCGCGGTGATCACTTGATTTAATAACAGTTGTTACATTCCAGGCCCTGCGAGACCTTAGCGCTCAGACGGTGGAGTTTCTAACTACTGACCTGAGACTCGATACAAGGCTATAGGTAAGTGAACACCTATATAGTCTGAGTCTCTGACTACAGATACGGAGGTCCGGGTTCAAACCTCGCCGCTTACAGATCTTTATGTGTCTCACTTGGTCTGTAATGGGGTCGAACTCGGCCTCACGAGGACCAATGGGGAGATACTTGAATACATAACTAGCTCATTGTGCTGACCACATGATACCCTCTATCAGCAAATGTTGGCACTATATTCGCCAACATGCGGCGACTGATCGGTCGCAGACGACCTGGAGTTTTTTTTAAAGGTATTGTAGAATTTTTTAGCGGGCGCTCCCCTCCCCCTCCCCTAAACCATACAAATTAGATTTCTAAGCTCTTGGGTACCAGGTTTGATTCCCGACATGGCCAAAAGATTTATCACTAGTTAAATTGGGGTTTCCCTTTTCGCAGTGATGAATTGATAGCTGGGGGTTGGATGTTGTGTTTGTTCTAGATTTAAGTTAGTTTGTAAGTCGTGTGTGATATAGCTAGTCGGCTTGGAAAGTGCACGTTATATACAATTAAAAAATCCGTTTAGAAAACAAGAATGTCCCATTACAGGTTTTTAAAATTGTTAAGGCTAAGTTTAACATGTCGACCTCTGGTTGTAGTTTAAGGTGGGATGGGAGGGAACCAGTTTTTATAGCAGAACTTTTTTTGGGTCAAAATAAATCAAATATTTCCCCAATACAAACAAAGAGTTTAATTTTCTTCACATGTTGATATCAACAGTTGTTGAATATCTGTCGAGGGTGTCTTTGAATTTAATGACAACTTTCTCTCTTCATTTAGAAAGTTTCTCATCTAATATCTCAATGCTCAAGACAGATATTCAACAACTGGTGATATCAACATAAGAATAATATTAAACTCTGTGTTTGTACTGGGGAAATATTTAAGTTGAAAAAAAAAGTTTTGCTATAAAAGACTGGAATAAACATCTCAACAGTTAATAAAACATTAAATTTTATCCCACAGGCGTGTGTCTACCAGGCTGGGATTGGTTTAGTATTTAAAATGCACTTTATGAACCTACTGACAATATAAAACCACGAGAATTTCTATGAGCGAGAGTGAAAAACCCTACCAGGAAAGGCATTTTTCACATACCATCCAGGGTTCTTTTACATGCTATAAAATCGACATGGGACTAACGGCTTTACTTCCCCTCCGAAGAAAGTTGTGCTACGGATTTTTATCTCTCAAGAACAATCCGTCGACCCCGGCTGGGTTTGAACCCACGAATTTTGGGGCCTGAGGCGAGCACTTTACCCCAAGACCACAGAGGGCGACGATGATAGTTTTGTCGAGTGTATTTGCTAAGAGGTCAAGAGCCATCGTGACTAGATTTATCCGGGCATCGCAAAAAGAGACAATTAAAAAAAGAAAGGACATGAAAGAGAGAGATATTAAAGGAAGGTTTCAGTGAAAGTGAGACATTGTTGTAAGTCGGAAATTAATGTCCATTGTTATGTCGCTGTGCTATACAAAGAAACTGTGGAGTGATTCCTCCGGTAATTACGTCTTTCTTTTAACTGAAAGTAAAAGTTGGTTCAGTAAAACTTCATCCACATTTGAGTTAATATGTCATATCAGGTGATTTACTTCCTTTACTCTCTGCACGACCTTAAGGTGGGCGTATAAAGTACGCGAGAAAGAGTCAGTGTTTTTATATCAAAACATCCGACAACATTTCAATGATAACTTATTTCGTATCTCAAAAAGTTGTGAATATAATATTATGATCAAAATTGGAGATCTTCGCTTGTGTAAAATAACTTCAAAATCATTTTTATCGGGAAATGAGACACGCCGTCTTGTTTATTTATAGTGTTAAAAGGGCCTAGATACGAATTTTAATCAAAATAGCTAAAGCCGATTTTGAGAGAATCAAATTTTGTGTGTGTCTATTTTCCACATTAAATTGACTACACTTGATTATAGGGATGGATATATATAATTTTAAAAACTCTCTCGGGAACATTACGAACTAACACAATACCAAACCTTGATTGCTATAATGGTTTCGGCACAAGTCCCAGTTACATGCCAACAATAGACAGACAGACGGACAGACGGCATCATAAAAATAACACCCTATTTCAGGTTCATAGGGTCATGAAACTTTGTCAACCATCAACATCTCGAATTAACTTTTATTTGTTTGATGATCGCCATACTTATCTTTACGAGGGGTCGAGAGAGTAGTTTGCCGTGCTCTAACAGTTATTAAATAATTCACTAGATGGCAACCTAAGTATGGGTCAAACCCGTTTACTAGTGACGTTGATATTTGTGTTTGCGCTGCCATCTAGTAACCCATATGATAACTAGAAGCTGTTGGTCACGGTGCTCTGGTAAAGATTTATATTAGAGAATATTTTATTTTACAGTAACGAGTAAAAGAGAAAGCATCTTGTCCCACGAATTTATAGCCACGTGAGCAATCACGTCTATACTGCTTCCAGAGGAGTGCTCGAGTCTATACTGCTTCCAGAGGAGTGCTCGATCTATACTGCTTCCAGAGGAGTGCTCGAGTCTATACTGCTTCCAGAGGATGCTCGAGTCTATACTGCTTCCTGAGGAGTGCTCGCGTCTATACTGCTTCCATAGAGTGCTCGAGTCTATACTGCTTCTAGAGGATGCTCGAGTCTATACTGCTTCCAAGGTGTTCACGACTATACGCTTCCAGAGGAGTGCTGAGCTATACTGCTTCCAGAGGAGTGCTCGGTCTATATGCTTCCAGAGGAGTGTTCGCGTCTATACGGCTTCCAGAGGAGTGCTCGCGTCTATACTGCTTCCAGAGGAGTGTTCGCGTCTTAGGCTTCCAGAGGAGTGCTCGCGTCTATACTGCTTCCAGAGGAGTGCTCGCGTCTATACTGCTTCCAGAGGAGTGTTCGCGTCTATACGGCTTCCAGAGGAGTGTTCGCGTCTATAATGCTTCCAGAGGAGTTCTCGAGTCTATACTGCTTCCTGAGGAGTGTTGCGTCTATACTGCTTCCAGAGGAGTGCTCGCGTCTATACTGCTTCCAGAGGAGTGCTCGCGCCTATACTGCTTCAGAGAGTGTTCGCGTCTATACTGCTTCCAGAGAATGTTCGCGTCTATACGGCTTCCAGGGAGTGCTCGCGTCTATACTGCTTCCAGAGGAGTGTTCGCGTCTATACGGCTTCCAAGGAGTGCTCGCGTCTATACTGCTTCCAGAGGAGTGCTCGCGTCTATACTGCTTCCAGAGGAGTGTTCGCGTCTATACTGCTTCCAGAGGAGTGTTCGCGTCTATACTGCTTCCAAGGAGTGTTCGCGTCTATACGGCTTCCAGAGGGTGCTCGAGCCTATACTGCTTCCAGATGTGTGCTCACGTCTATACTGCTTCCAGAGGAGTGTTCGCGTCTATACGCTTCCAGAGGATGCTCGCGTCTATACTGCTTCCAGAGGAGTTTTGCGTCTATACTGCTTCAGAGGAGTGTTCGCGTCTATACTGCTTCCAGAGAAGTGCTTGAGTCTATACTGCTTCCAAGGCATGTTTGAGTCTATATGCTTCAGAGAGTGTTCGCGTCCATACGGCTTCCATGAGTGTTTCGCGTCTATACTGCTTCCAGAGGATGCTGAGTCTATACTGCTTCCAGAGCATTCTTAGAGTCTATACTGCTTCCGAGAGTGCTCGCGTCTGACGTGCGCGGCTCTAATTAGCGTCTGACGCGTTGTAGCAAATCGCACCTTAAGGTGAATTCCACTATCCCCGAATGATACTTGAGAATGATGAGGATGATGATGATGGAAAGCAGAGAGGACCTACAGCTTAACGTGGCTCCAAACCACGGTGTGGGATCTGCAATTCACACATTCACAAGTGGAAAGCACACACTTTGCCAGAGGGAAGGAAGGGTTTGGTAATCAGATAAATCTGTGCCAGGACCGGGATTTGAACCTAACACAGAAGTCTTACACCTTACCCCTAGACCGCCAGTTCCCCATTTTTGTCTGATACTTTATAAACAAAAACGTTATCCCAATGGCAGTTCGTACTCTCCCATCCGAAGGAAGTTGTGCCACGTATTTTTATCACTCAAGAATAATCCGTCGATCTCGGCTGGGTTTGACCCACGACCATCGTCTATACTTGATTTAAAAACTGAGATACTATTTCCTGTTCAAAGTGCACTCCTCGGCACGCGATGAAATTTAATTGATTTGTATATCAGTTATATATTAGATTATAAAGTTAATTCTCTATAAGATATATATTTATATATTTTTATAGAGAGTTAATATTAATATTGTATAAAACACTTGTTACCTTAAAATATCGCAAAATAAACGTAAAAATATTATATTAATATGGTTTAAAACATCTGTATTGTAATATTCATCTAGCTGTTCTAGCGCACTCTTTAAATTACAAGTTAAAATTCATGTAGCTATAAACTTTTCAACTTTGTAATCTAGTAATATATTTAGTTCGTTACAAGCTTGCGTGTTTCCCCAAATTCCCCAAAATAAACGTTTATGTGGGTGTGGAATAGTTCAACCCGGTCTTATAAAAACAAATGGTGATTCATATTCAGTAATTTACTAGATCGGTTAAAACAGGATTGCCTATTCAAGAAACCTCGTGCGATTATCTTTAAAACGGCCGTGTTTAACATACATGTGTAGTAAGTCTTTTAGAAAGTTAACCCTATACCCACATCTCTGTTCCCTTAGTCTGAAGGGGTGTTTCACACACCCATCCAGGATATAACATTGTTCAAGTAAACCAACGTGTCCCGGGGACTATTTGAGAGGCACAAGCTGGTGTTCATCTTCGTGGTGTATGCCAACATCCTGAAACATAACGGGGACAGTGGAACTTCCTACTCATATACACCAAACAGGTACCTCATTCATGACAGTTGGTAGCAATTAACGCACTTGTTTAATTCACTGTTGGCTCTTTATTTGTTTAAGAATGTTCAAGAGAGATGTAATTTTTTTAACACTGTTTTTAACTTTAGAAACCATTTATGCTCACTTTTTTTTTAACAAATACTTATGGAAATATTTTCAATAATGTCTACTGCAAAATAATCTTTTGTCCTTACCAAAAATCCTACTATACCGAAGTGACTATAAAAATATATAGGTTTTTTCAAGTGTTCTCATTGGTTCTCAAATGTTCTCAGACATATCCTAATGTTTAAGTAAAAGTGTATTTGCGTTTTTATCAAATCAGATGATATGTTTTAAAACACAGATTGTATCTATGAATCATTAAACGTTATCTTGAGTCGGAATGCTGTACAAATTAATGTACACGCACACTTTACATTCTTTTGGAGCATGTAAGAAACAAAATGACCCAACAGTCAAATTTACTCACCATTGCAATCAATAACAACAACGGCATAGCATTGTCTCATTCACTAGAACAGAAAGATGAAAAAACCTTTACATATTTTATTCTGAAAATTTAAAATTGACACCTAGACACATAAATTGAACCCGGGACCTTTGACTTAGAACGCCAATGTGAAGTCGTTCTGTGTCCAGGGTCATTCTTCACTCATATTTTTTAAGGCCGTCTCTTTGTATATTTTAGTTAATTCTTAGGAGCTCATTATGTATCTCATTTTTTAAAGTAAACTTTAGTTCTTAGTTAAGAGAAGCACAAAGGTTTAACTAAGCTTTGTTTTATTATGTATAATGAACGGGAATACTGTGAAATATTTACCTCTTAATCCCCTTCCTTCTCTAGCAAGTCATATCATGGCGTTAGTGTTAACTTACTTACTCCAGGGAGAAGTAACTATATATTTACTCCCTTGATGGTCTCATGGTTTAAGTAGTCATTCTCAGAATATAGACAGGATTGGGTGTATGGAGGGTGGTTTCACTCAATTGTTTTCCACCCTTCCGCTATTCAAATCCTGACACATTCTCTATAAATCTATCCATATATATATATATGGGAGCATGTCTTACTTCCTGTTAAGATTATCTGCTTATTTACTAATTATGATAATTGTTATAGGAATGAAGAAGGTTAAATTTAAAGTAAGTGTACCCACATTTGCAAGAAGAAAGGATGGAAAACCCACCCTCAGAACACCTGACCGAGATTCAACTCAATCTTCCCATTATCAGCAGTCTTAATCTACTGCGGTAGTGATGCCTTAGACCATGCGTCCACTAAACAGGTAAGTTTTACCCCCGTCCTTGCAGCTAACACTAACAGCTAGCAGAGGTAAGTACATATGTATACAACCCGAACAGCTGATGGGACACGGCAACAAGACATTAGTCTCATAGTAAATTATAGCACCCAGTCTTGGGTTATACCCTTAATCTCATAGTCAATTATAGCACCCAGTCTTGGGTTATACCCTCAGACTCAATGTAAATTATAAACAAGGGTTGTGAAGATACATCAATCTTAAACAAGGGTTGTGAAGATACATCAATCTTAAACAAGGGTTGTGAAGATACATCAATCTTAAACAAGGTTTGTGAAGATACATCAATCTTAAACAAGGGTTGTGAAGATATATTAATCTTAAATAAGGGTTGTGAAGAGACATCAATCTTAAACAAGGGTTGTGAAGAGACATCAATCTTAAACAAGGGTTGTGAAGAGACATTAATCTTAAACAAGGGTTATGAAGATACATCAATCTTAAACAAGGGTTGTGAAGATACATCAATCTTAAACAACGGTTGTGAAGAGACATCAATCTTAAACTAGGGTTGTGAAGATACATCAATCTTAAACAAGGGTTGTGAAGATACATCAATCTTAAACAAGGGTTGTGAAGATACATCAATCTTAAACAACGGTTGTGAAGAAACATCAATCTTAAACAAGGGTTGTGAAGAGACAGGGTTGTGAAGAGACATCAATCTTAAACAAGGGTTGTGAAGAGACATCAATCTTAAACAAGGGTTGTGAAGAGACATCAATCTTAAACAAGGGTTGTGAATAGACATCAATCTTAAACAAGGGTTGTGAAGAGACATCAATCTTAAACAAGGGTTGTGAAGAGACATCAATCTTAAACAAGGTTTGTGAAGAAACATCAATCTTAAACAAGGGTTATGAAGAGACATCAATCTTAAACAAGGGTTGTGAAGAGACATTAATTTTAAACAACGGTTGTGAAGAGACATCAATCTTAAACAAGGTTTGTGAAGATACATCAATCTTAAACAAGGGTTGTGAAGATACATCAATCTTAAACAAGGTTTGTGAAGATACATCAATCTTAAACAAGGGTTGTGAAGATATATTAATCTTAAACAAGGGTTGTGAAGAGCCATCAATCTTAAACAAGGTTTGTGAAGAGAAATCAATCTTAAACAAGGGTTGTGAAGATACATCAATCTTAAACAACGGTTGTGAAGAGACATCAATCTTAAACAAGGGTTATGAAGAGCCATCAATCTTAAACAAGGGTTGTGAAGAGACATCAATCTTAAACAAGGGTTGTGAAGAGACATCAATCTTAAACAAGGTTTGTGAAGATACATCAATCTTAAACAAGGGTTGTGAAGATACATCAATCTTAAACAACGGTTGTGAAGAGACATCAATCTTAAACAAGGGTTGTGAAGAGACATCAATCTTAAACAAGGGTTGTGAAGAGACATTAATCTTAAACAAGGGTTGTGAAGAGCCATCAATCTTAAACAAGGTTTGTGAAGAGAAATCAATATTAAACAAGGGTTGTGAAGATACATCAATCTTAAACAAGGGTTGTGAAGAGACATCAATCTTAAACAAGGGTTGTGAAGATACATCAATCTTAAACAAGGTTTGTGAAGATACATCAATCTTAAACAAGGGTTGTGAAGAGACATTAATCTTAAACAAGGGTTGTGAAGAGCCATCAATCTTAAACAAGGTTTGTGAAGAGAAATCAATCTTAAACAAGGGTTTTGAAGATACATCAATCTTAAACAAGGGTTGTGAAGATACATCAATCTTAAACAAGGTTTGTGAAGAGACATCAATCTTAAACAAGGTTTGTGAAGAGACATCAATCTTAAACAAGGGTTGTGAAGATACATCAATCTTAAACAAGGTTTGTGAAGAGACTTCAATCTTAAACAAGGGTTGTGAAGAAACATCAATCTTAAACAAGGTTTGTGAAGAGACATCAATCTTAAACAAGGGTTGTGAAGAGACATCAATCTTAAACAAGGGTTATGAAGAGACATCAATCTTAAACAAGGTTTGTGAAGATACATCAATCTTAAACAAGGGTTGTGAAGATACATCAATCTTAAACAAGGTTTGTGAAGATACATCAATCTTAAACAAGGGTTGTGAAGAGACATTAATCTTAAACAAGGGTTGTGAAGAGCCATCAATCTTAAACAAGGTTTGTGAAGAGAAATCAATCTTAAACAAGGGTTTTGAAGATACATCAATCTTAAACAAGGGTTGTGAAGATACATCAATCTTAAACAAGGGTTATGAAGAAACATCAATCTTAAACAACGGTTGTGAAGAGAAATCAATCTTAAACAAGGGTTGTGAAGATACATCAATCTTAAACAACGGTTGTGAAGAGACATCAATCTTAAACAAGGGTTGTGAAGAGACATCAATCTTAAACAAGGGTTGTGGTTGAGTAAAATGCCTCCATCTCTATTTGTCCTCCCTTACTCTCATGTTCATTCTTCTCCTCTCTCTCACACACGGTTTGTTATCTGCTCTTTTCATCTATTTCTGAGTTTTCTTTGCGATCTTTTTCCTACATACTTTATCTCCGTAATTTTCTTTAGGATTCTTTCTGATTTCATCCTCATCACATGAAATGAGATCTCTGGTGTTAAAAACCTGAACCTCTTAAAGCCCCTTTAGAAACATTCATCACACAAACAAACAAACAAAGTAGGATCTTATTCCTTTTGATCATGGCAGAATCAAAAACTTTCTAAATAAGTAAATTATATGATCATGCCAATGGTTTTTGTTGTTGTGTTGGTAGAACTGTCACTTGGTGGTGTCGTGGAGCGACTGACCCCAGACAAGATTCACTTGGACTTCCGGCTGTTCCTCAACTCGATGCCGTCCAGGTCATTCTCTGTGTCTGTGCTACAGAACTCGGTCAAGGTCACCAATGAGCCCCCTCTGGGGCTCCGGGCCAACATCTATCTCGACGAGGATCACCGTAAGCACACAAACTATTCCTTCACTCAACTGAAACTGTGAGCATACAAACCATCCCTCCACTCGCCTTAAACTTGTGCAATTGTTTAAAGCAATGTGTTTTATAAAATGCTATTAGTGATTGATTTATCACTTATAAAAGAAACTGTGCCATCACTCGTCTGTAAAGATGACGATAAATCACTATGCGCATGAGGTTAAACAAGCCCTAGTTCTTCAAGTCATGGCTGATCACTGGATTCGATCCACTCTAGGGGAAGTTACTAGATCTATTTTCATGTAATCCGCTTTGATTGTTGAATTGTCTGGATCTGTCGATGATGGGGATATTAGGGTGAGGACCTGATCGTATCAACTGAGGATGGTGTTTTACTCTCTCCCTCCACACAAATATGGGTACACTACACTATATATATATAGCTTTATGTTTTCTAAGTCATTAGCTTTCTTCTCCTTTTTTAAAAATAATTTCAATCTTGACAGCTTCAAGATAAACATAATAATAATAATTTGTCGCGACTGTAACCTTAGCGATGTTATGGGTAGGGATGGGACCCTTGAATTATTGAATCCCTTGAAGATATTCAAGGTTTTAGAGCTCTAATACCGGCCATTGGTGCTTGGTCCCAACTTAACAACCAGACCCTAGACTGTTAATTTACCAACTAATTGAATGTATGAATGTTAGCATTCAGTTACTTTCTAATATTCTCTCACTCTACTGATGTTGGGGACACAAGAGTTCAAATATTGATCGGGTCTACTCAGGGTGGTTTCCAACTCTCCTTTTCCGCAAATGCGGATAGGTTACTCCTAAAATGGTTCCTTCCTCATCTCTACACCACTAGAGTAATTATAATAAATGCGTACAACCTGAACAGGTAGTAAGACACGGTGATAACAAAATATATATAGAGTCGGTTTATTTTATGATAATAATTCTTTTCAAAATTTGAGATCTGGGATTAAAAAAAAAATAAAGATTAGGATTCAAGATTCATAAAATACTCTAATTATGAGTAAAAAAGAAACAAAAGTTATTTTTCACAGCGACTGGAGGGGGTGGTCTATGGAACATACTTCTTCCAGGAGCGCAAGAACATCACATATGAGTTCAACGACAGTGACCAGGAGTGTGAGCGCAACACCATGAAGAGGTTCTGCACTGGGCATGACATCCCTTGGGACGCATTGGAGTACATCACGGGAGGGAAGGGGTGAAGGGTTACTCGGGTTTCTAGGTGTTACTTTTAGACACTATTTTCGAGTGTTAGTAGTGGGAAGGGTTAATCAAGTTTTGCTATGTTCGAGAAGGCTGAGGTTTTAGTATAAAGATCCACATCTCTCAACCAATTAACTGAAAAATTAGATGCACGATTACAATCGAACCATAATTTTCATTAATTTATGGTGTTCTTTATTTTTCATTTGATAAACTCCATGGTGTCAGGCCTCGATCGAGCTATACCAACCCAGGAACCGTTGTCTGCTGGCGAAGATAGCGCCGAGTTCAACAGATAAAGGTTGTAATATGGTCAGCACAGCGTATTTTAACAATGCCGTTAATCTCGGTTTTCTAGACTGGATCCACTGACTCCTTGTTAATGTAGCTCCTCAGGAGGCTGAGCTAACACTGTTACAGACCCACTGTTTCACAGGAGAGTCCAGGAATTCTGCCCTCTAGACCACAGAACAATTAGCAACAGCAAAATTTGGGATCAGTTATATATATTTTTTAAATGTTGAATGATTATTTCTCAGTGAAATAGTTTCGATCCAACTGTTTTCTAAAATAGAATAAGGAAAACTACACCAAGATGCGATGTCTGGTATCACCTACAATCCGGCAATCTTAGGAAGGACCTTCAAGAAAACACAAACATATTCTTTTGTATCCAACATCGATAATATTTTACCATATTACTAGTGTTATTTAATAGTTATTGATAACAACTGAATATCAGACATTGGGGCGTCTTGAGGGGAGATGATATCCATATTCTGACCAGAGACTTGAAATTAATATTTAATAGTTTGTTCTCCCTGAAACTGCCGGAGATGTCGGTGTTTTCAGTAATTTGAGCTTATAACATTAGTCTAAATACTGGTTAGTTTTATCCTCCCCCTAAAAATATATGATTAATAAAACTTAAGTTACCTTCTTCGGTGGCCGAATGGTCTAAGCAAAAATCTGTAAGAGGGTTAATGAGTGGATAAGATGAAAAGGAGGGGTATTCTAGGGGATAAATGGCTGTTTGGGTTTGATAGAAGATCAACTTGACACCATCCGATACATTAGGGCGGGGTGTACTTGCAGCGACGTCCCTAAATTAAGTTGTCAATTTTTTTTTTACGTTAAATATTTCAAGGTGTTTTATAAGGAAATATAATGACTCCACTATGCTACAAGCCTAAGAACAAAAAAAATATATATTACCATCCATACTTTTTGAAGAACTGCAACGTGATTCAGTCATTTTTATGTCATAATTGATCTTCAGCCTTCGCAGCAAACTAAAAATTCTTTATCGACATTTGAAAACAAATGTTGTTCATTAAGGTGTGTAGCAGCACTCAAAGTTGGTATTTGGTAGGAACTAACCACAGAAAATATTTCCAAGTCAAACTGCACCTACTAGCATTTTTATTATTGAAATTGACAGCTCCACTGCGAGAACCAGTTTTTCCAAGCTTCCTATTTGAGCAAATTATTGGGGGGGGGGGAGAAATGGCCCCCCTCCCCCTCCTTTAGCAGAATAGAGTAAAACACAGACTGGTTGATAATGTTGCCGGTCACCCGCCCACAAAAAGAGGTTTAGGCTGTAATATATACAATCCTCTTGGAAGAAAAGATCACGAGACCCCCCTCCCGTGAGTGAATAAAAACCCGGATAATGTAATATCCATCCACAAAGAGGTAAGAGACAAGATAACAGGCAGCATCTAAGCTATAGCTCAAATTGTGTTTTACTGCCTTCTGCATCTAGAAAAGTTTGTAATTACATGTGAGCTCTGAGGCCTTGGCCAATGTCTAACATAATAAAGCTGTTTGGTGCTATTTTCCCCCCTTATTCAAAAACTTTAGCTCGCAAAGAACACGAAAAAAGGTTGGTGGTTTTCATAGAAGAAAAAAAATCAAATATTGAGTTTAATTTTCTTCACATGATCTCCTGGAATCTAGAGAAAACTTACTTAGACATCTAACAGGTGAATAAAATTAAACTCTATAAGAGACCTTTTCTCGTGTTCCCCGCAGGCAAGATGAACCCTCCTCTCCCAGAGTTGATGATACTGACAGGTACATCTGCCCTTCTCTTCAGCAGCAGCAGAGCTACGGAACACTCAGGGGGTCAGCATTGCTCACCGACTGAACTCCATCATTACTTTGTACCCAAGATAAAAAAATAAACTGTATTAAAGACTTCATGTGAACACCTGATATTTTATTTCTCATTCCTTGTGTGACAGAATTAACACATGCTAAACCAATATGGCCAAAAGTTAGGTGTGTTCTTATATCAGAACACAAAGTCCCCCCCCCCCCCCCCCCCCAGATCAGAAACTAAACTAGACAAAGGAACATGAGCTACACCATCACATTCTTAACTTACAAGGCTTCATTAGAGTGCTATAGTCTACATCACATTCTAGTGTCTCACCAAAGTGCCATAGTAGATGATATGGTCTACATCACATTCTTAATGCTTCATCAGAGTGCTATAGTCTACATCTCATTCTTAATTTACAAGGCTTCATTAGAGTGCTATAGTCTACATCACATTCTAGTGTCTCATCAAAGTGCCACAGTAGATGATATGGTCTACATCACATTCTTAATGCTTCATTAGAGTGCTATAGTATAATGTGGTCTACATCGCATTCTTAATTTACAAGTCTTCATTAGAGTGCTATAGTCTCATCAAAGTGCCATAGTAGATGATATAGTCTACATCACATTCTTAATTTACAAGGCTTCATCAGAGTGCTATAGTAGATATGGTCTACATCACATACCGGTGCAAGAGAACTAATTCCCATTAACTTTCATCCTATAAAATAAAGTTAGAGTTTAGTCACTACTGACTTCCTCACAAAGAACAACTACGACCAGAGTTAGCTATCTCCTCAACTCTCTCGGACAACACCTTCCTAGCTAGAACTTATCACTCGAAGGTGTAGGAGATTTGTGTGCATGTAATAAAACAACACAAATAAGTTTTTAAAATATATTTAAAAGGTACATGACAATTTGATCTTACTACAAATGGACATATACACAAATAAAAAAACACAATAAATCTAATCTTAAGCTGGTTCAGGAAGGAAACATGGATCAAGTATCTTTATTTGCACATCAACAAATTCTGGCTAATGAGAGTCTTACATTATTCAGATTTATACTTCTCCATAAGGGTTCAAACAAAATATACACGAGTTGATTAAACAGAGGAATATGTTTTGTGATCAATTGAAAACTACATAATTCAACCATGTCTTTATAACAATAAATTTTACAACTTCCTAGCTCAAGATAAGTAATCTTGCTTATTTAAATAAGACAAGTAATCATTTCATTAAAGATTTGTGGCCCCAAATCAACAAATTAGTAACCTTTTAATATTATAGCAAAGTGACAATATTAATAGGGACCATGGCGCCTATACACACACACACACACACACACACACACACACACACTTCATATATTCATAGATCTGACTCTCGAGGAGGATCCAGTCTCCAGCAGTTCCCCACCAGAGCTACTGGAACACAGGAGCAGGCAGTCAATGCTAGAAGAACACCCCTCTAGAGCAGTTTTGGTTTGTGGGCTCCTGCGGTGTCGGACCACACTGAATTCTATTGAAACATCAAATATATGTTTTTAAATTACCGAGTCTAAGGAACAAAGTAACTCATATCAGGGGTACAGGCAAAAAGTGGGAGGTCATATTACACGGGACAACTTTTGAATCTTGAACCCCATAAGGATCTCAGAAAATACATTTTTTTTTTAATAATTTTAATAAAACAGTCCTCTTAACCATAATCCAAAGTGAATTAGAAAGGTCTCTTGATGGTAGCACTTACTCAGGTTAAGTTAAAGTTGGATTGTACCCCCTTTTACATATGGACATTTATAAGCCTTTGTTTCATTCTGTACGGCTTACCACATCCTCTGACTACCCCCTCCCCCCTAGTTATAGGAATGGTTACTAATCACACTGATGTGATGGACTGTAACACACTACCCCACCTGGTTATAGGAATGGTTACTAATCACACTGATGTGAAGTACTGTAACACACTACCCCACCTGGTTATAGGAATGGTTATAGACTGTAACACACTACCCCCCCTGGTTATAGAAATGGTTACTAATCACACTGATGTGATAGACTGTAACAACATTCACACACTACCCCACCTGGTTATAGGAATGGTTACTAATCACACTGATGTGATAGACTGTAACACACTACCCCCCCTGGTTATAGGAATGGTTACTAATCACACTGATGTGATAGACTGTAACAACATTCACACACTACCCCACCTGGTTATAGGAATGGTTACTAATCACACTGATGTGATGGACTGTAACACACTACCCCACCTGGTTATAGGAATGGTTACTAATCACACTGATGTGATGGACTGTAACACACTACCCCACCTGGTTATAGGAATGGTTACTAATCACACTGATGTAATAGACCGTAACACACTACCCCACCTGGTTATAGGAATGGTTACTAATCACACTGATGTGATAGACCGTAACACTACCCACCTGGTTATAGGAATGGTTACTAATCACGCTGATGTGATAGACTGTAACACACTACCCCCCTGGTTATAGGAATGGTTACTAATCACACTGATGTGATGTACTGTAACACACTACCCCCCTGGTTATAGGAATGGTTACTAATCACACTGATGTGATAGACTGTAACACACTACCCCCCCTGGTTATAGAAATGGTTACTAATCACACTGATGTGATAGACTGTAACAACATTCACACACTACCCCACCTGGTTATAGGAATGGTTACTAATCACACTGATGTAATAGACCGTAACACTACCCCACCTGGTTATAGGAATGGTTACTAATCACACTGATGTAATAGACCGTAAACACTACCCCACCTGGTTATAGGAATGGTTACTAATCACACTGATGTGATGTACTGTAACACACTACCCCACCTGGTTATAGGAATGGTTACTAATCACACTGATGTGATGTACTGTAACACACTACCCCCCCCTGGTTATAGGAATGGTTACTAATCACACTGATGTGATAGACTGTAACAACATTCACACACTACCCCACCTGGTTATAGGAATGGTTACTAATCACACTGATGTAATAGACCGTAACACTACCCCACCTGGTTATAGGAATGGTTACTAATCACACTGATGTGATGTACTGTAACACACTACCCCACCTGGTTATAGGAATGGTTACTAATCACACTGATGTGATGTACTGTAACACACTACCCCCCTGGTTATAGGAATGGTTACTAATCACACTGATGTGATGTACTGTAACACACTACCCCACCGGGTTATAGGAATGGTTACTAATCACACTGATGTGATAGACTGTAACAAC
Organism: Timema cristinae; assembly: GCA_039000515.1. Lineage (NCBI taxonomy): Eukaryota > Metazoa > Arthropoda > Insecta > Phasmatodea > Timematidae > Timema > Timema cristinae. The sequence goes on along the minus strand of JBCFYV010003508.1, from coordinate 48,929,499 downwards.
ATTCACACACTACTGACGTTAATAACTAGGCTAGATTTGTTTTAAGAATGTTCAGGATATATTCCCAACTGTTTGATCACCTTGATCATTGAACATGAAAGGTTCAGCTAACAAGGTGTGCAAACTGTTGGGAATATATTCTGACCATTTCTTAAAACAAATCTAGCCTTGCTATTATCAGGTGTTTTATCTTTTTATTTACACATTTGTATAAGGTGGTTGGCTTGTAATAAACTGACCTACATGTGATTAAGGAGTCTATATTTGAATCTCAGCTGGGTGAATTAGAGGTCTCTTGCAGCAGCATTTGATGGGCCCCGAGAGATCGTCATGAGTGAATGTTGTTACAGTCCGGCCCTGGACCCTGTGAGACAAGGAATGGCATCTGGAACAGAGAGTGAGGTAGGTCATGAAACAAGAACACGTTCAATCCAGCCATACAGAAATAAATCTACCAAAAGAAACCACAAAGTTTTTGATGCCTACTTCTCCATCAAATCTTGGACCCTGATTCCAAAAAGTAGGTTTTAATCTACTCTGATGATTTATTTGAGTTTTAAAATACAATCTAATGATTTGTATTAGGAACACAATAGAAACCGAGATATATTTCTGTTTGCTCATTATATCTAACATATCTTAAATTTGTATTTTCTTTAGTTAACTTTAAGATGTTAATCAAAATAAACATCATCTCATCTCGGGGAAAGACTCGCTTGTCCGCCACCTCCTTCCCCTCCTGTTATTCTAATAGCCAGATCTGAACGCCACACAGAGCTACTATACCATGCATAGGGAGGCTGGGATGGACCATACTTGTCCGCCACCTCCTTCCCCTCCTGTTATTCTAATAGCCAGATCTGAACGCCACACAGAGCTACTATACCATGCATAGGGAGGCTGGGATGGACCATCACTTGTCCGCCACCTCCTTCCCCTCCTGTTCCCCTGATGATCTCATCTCCACGTTGTACCCCATGACCATCAGAGGACGGACTGGACCACGTGACTATCCTGATCACATGACAGAGTGATGACCAACTGAGGGCTCTGAAAATACAGATACACAGTGACTATCTTATACATAGATGGTCTATTATTATCTTTAGTTGTCACCGCATCTTACTAACCGTTCAGGTCGTACACATTACTAACTAATACGCTAAACTGTTGGGATTATGAAGATTGAAATTAGAGGAAGTGTACCCGCAGTTGCGAGAAGCTGTGTTTTAAGACAACGTTAACTGATTGAGTCGGACTTGAGTACAGTCCACATAACATTAATACCTAAATTTTCATACGATATAAAACTGCCACTTTTGACATAAATTATACTAGCTACAAATAATAGTTTACCAATGTTAATTTTAGACGATAACATAAAAAAAAGTTTTATTGGTAAAATGAGAGAAACCTACTTTGGTGGTCTAATGGTCCAAGGAGTCAGTTTCGCAGTAGACAGGAATGCCGGTGACTGTAGGTTCAAATCCCGGCCGGATGTACTGGGGCATATTCGGGTACACACTTATTATAAATTCAACCTTCTTAGTTCCTTAACTAACTTATGTATCGGTTGAACGATTTTATAATTTAATCTTGTGTATACATTTATTGTAAACAAATTCTTGTACAGATTATCTGAGTAAGATATTTTGTCTATAGCTTTATTTGCTTCGTGTTTTGGTTTTTTAAACTTTTGAATGTACTTTATTTTCTCCCCCTCTTAAGTTATTACTAAAGCAAACTTAATCTAGACCAGCTCACCAATTGGTTTATCCTGTGTGCTCGATCAAATTCTTCCTCCATGAAGAAAACGCGTAATAAAACCCACAATCCACGAAGTTAATAAACAGTCATATAGCGACATACTCTGAAGAGAAACTAAACACCCCCGTGCCCCTCTTGACTATTGAGAGGAAACAAACAAAGAGTGACGTCATTTACAATCACAACTGATCCTGGCCACGTCATGATTTACACATTTAAAAAATAAAAGTCACCTTATTTAGGGTGGTATTATATTTTTTATAAAAGAAAAATATTAAATACATGTTAAGAGTACTTTATCACATTTCTGTCAAATTTCATACAAAGATTAACCCTTTTTGTTTTGTGATTGCGGTCGTGGGTTCGACCCCTAGCCGTAATGCAAGAGAAATAATTAATAGCTGCTCTCTTAAAAGAATTGGAAATTTATCATCCATAAACAATTTTTCTAGCACCTCCCTCGTCAACTACCTGTTCAGGTTTCACTCATATGTTACTAATTAGGCTAGTGAGTTTGGGTTGAATTTAGAGGAAGTGTACCCAAATTTTCGTGGAGGTAGGGTAGAAAACAATTTTTGAAAAAAAGTCCCTTAGTAAACCCGACCAGTATTCGAAACCCAGGAGAGGATAGATTTGGTCAACTCGATCAAAAGAACACTCCACTGCGATACGGACTATGCACTAATTACGTTAATGTGTTAGGGAGGAGGAAGGTGGAACTTATAGTAAGTGTACCTGCATTTGCGTGGAGAATCTCCCTGTCATTGGAAGTATAATTTATTACGAGCGTAACACCTAAGCAGGTAACTTTCATTTAAAGGAGGGGGAAAATATCCTTTTGACGCTATAGAAACTCTAAACTTGGCAAGCATAGTTTCAAAAATACTACTTGGTATAGTATAAAATGGAAATACTTTAATATAAGCAGAGGCACGAACTAAACAAAACCAGAGGATTCTGAACACATTAAATTTAAAACTGAGGGAAATGTTCAAGGCTGGGCATTTTTTAAGCTGTAGTGTCAACAAGTAACTCATTTTTAAACTCGAGGAGTAACTAAAATTTTATTTACGCGCCACAAAACAATTAAAATAGGAAAAAAGCGATACCATAATAATATAACCCTTGATACATTAAAAGATTATATTAAAAACAATGTTTAAAGTTTTATTGAAGAAACAGTCTCTAAACTAAATACGTACAATAAACCAGAATTTTATAGTTAAAAATGGCTCGGTTTGTAAATTAAATAATCTAGGACGTCCTAACTTATTAATGTATTATTTGAAAGTTAAATAGTTTCTCTACGAACCTGATATTCATGAAGCACAACCATTACAAAATCGAATGCAAGCTACGTGCCAGTTTGAACAAAAAGACTTCAACGCGTGTTACTCTTGAGAGAATTATTTTCATACTGAGGCCACTCGGCTCTTCCACGACGAACATTCTCGATAGTTTGTAGTTCCCCACCCCTATTCGATCTAATGGGACCATTGCTAGCGGATGACGTCAACTTGTAAACACACAAACCTTTGGTCTGAGATATGTCCAGGTCTCCCCTTCCCCCACTTATGTGCCGTGGGACCAAAATGGGCCAGCCCTCAGGTCATTATTTTCAGTTTTCGAACAGGGAAAAAACCCTGTTCGAAAATAGAAAAGTCCTGCCCTTACCCGGAATCGAACCGGGGACTCTCTTCGCTTGTAAGTAGAGCGGACTCTACTTACTCTGCCAAGAGAGCGGACAAGATGAGTGATATTTTAGGAGTGATGGGGCATTTTTAACAAATAACAATGTCATGATTGGATCTACTTTCACACAAATCATAGCGGCTCAGTGGATAGCATGGTTGTGTGATATGTTGTATATCATTGGTTCAAATCTAGGTGGGGAGTGTTTTATTTTTAAATTTCAAATTATTGAAAAGATAGCTTTTCAAATCAAGCATTCTATATATAAAAGGTTTTTTATTTGTCAAAAAACACAGTGCGACTAGATCACTACTCGCTAGCGGCGAGTGAGTCACGTGACCCTCAAGGTCGGTTACTGACTAGTAAGTAGCGCCAAAAGTTGGACATGTCCAACTACTCTAGCTACTGGTTTTTCACTCGCCGGCGAGCCACAGGGTTCGGCCAAACTGGCGAGCGCGCGCGTGACTAGCAGAAAGCTCTCGACGAGGAGGCAAAGGTTCGAATCTTGGCTCAGTGAACTGAGGGTAGTTTTTGGCAAGGGATTTATTGTTGTGGTTTTCTCATCCTCTCCCCACGCTAATGGTGATTCTTATTTGTAAAGGCCTACTTTGATTATAATATATCTATATTCGATGTATCACAATTTCTCAAAGAAAATATCCCTATACTAGGACGAATAAATCAACAAGCGTATATAATTATTATATTAAAATATTAATTCTACTCCAAATATGATTAATGTTCTCTAAAGAGAGAAAAATACACGCAGGTTATGAGAAAAAATCCTTTTTAGTTCTCCTGATATAATAGTAACCTCAATTTATATTTCTAGCAAATTATTCGTCCAATTTCAGAAAATATTACTGACTCAGGTATGATATAACTCTCAAAATAAATTTACATAATTAATAAGGAGTAAATAAAACACGTAAAAACCCTGATATACATTTTAGTACAATTGTTCATAGAGCTTACAGAAGAGAACTTAAGAAAAATCCCGAAACTGTTTCATTGCCACTGATTTATATAATTTTCCTCACAGTATATATATATATTTAAATAACTCATTTGTGTGACATACATACATTAGCATATTTTTTTTTGTTATTTCGGCTGCCATCTGTTAGTCGTGTGGTGAACTATTCCTGCTGCCACCTGTTAGTCGTGTGGTGAACTATTCCTGCTGCCACCTGTTAGTCGTGTGGTGAACTATTCCTGCTGCCACCTGTTAGTCGTGTGGTGAACTATTCTGGCTGCCATCTATTAGTCGTGTGATGAACTATTCCTACTGCCCTCTAGCAGACGTATGATGAAGTAGAGTCAACATTTGAGAATCCGTCAGCTGCGCCCCGATGACACTTCACTAAGCATGTAAAAGCTCTAGTTCCAGTGATCCCTGTTCAGACATGAAGCCAAATAGCGCTAGTATCGTAGCATATTATCACGCGCGCAACTCAAATATTGTAAGAAAAGTTGAACTTCCACACATCCATTACTGTTTCCATCCAATGGCCTGGGTAAGTTTTTTATTCCAATCATATATTTTTATTCTACCTGTTGACTAGGCCTGTCATAGCTTCATATGCCTTATAATCTAACTTAAGACTAGGACAGGCACAACATCCAGTCCCCGCCCGTCAATTTATCAATGTGAAAGAGTAAACCCATATTTTCATCAATAATAAATTAATTTGAACTATTACGTCTTCGTTTCATGGTTTTAGGTAATATGATTAGTAGAAGAAATACTTAGGATGACCAAAGAAGGAACTTATTAGTAAAATATATATCCTATAATATGATACATTTATTGCTAATTATTTTTAAAGGATTTAAATTTGCTTATAACGTTTACTGGATTTAATATATACAGACAAATTATTAAAACTGCCACCACATAGGAGTAAAAAACAAATTCCCGCTGATTTCATTTGATAGTTGATAAGAACGGTGCCTTACTGCCTCATACTCTAATACAGTAGTTTCCAACCAAGGGGTCGCGACCCTATTTGGGGTCAAGGTGTGTTCAGAGTGTGTTCACAGGACTTGTTGAAGCTATATCTTTATATTTACTTTATTTATCTATTTGGATGACTATAGGAAGGTGCCAAATCCAAATTAGTAAAATTTTAAGCCGTTAAAATTATAAAAACTCTTTGTGTTCCTTTTAGTTACACAACTCTGACTTATCTGACTGTCGCAGCCCAGTATTTGGGGGGGTGGGGGCATCCAAAATACCCGCTGGGTCGGAGCGAGATCTTAGTCATACTCTTGTAGTCATTATAGTAACTAAAACAAGTAGCGGTGGGCACGCGGGCCTAACGTCACGCTCGTTTGGGTTGGTTTTTCAGTGACGCGGAGGTTAATATTCAAATTTTTGCCGGATGTACACTGTACAGGGGGTGATATTTCCTAAATTGCTTCCAAGCAAATGCGGGTACATTTACACTCTAAATTCCACCAACTGTAATTAAATTCGGGTAGCCATGGGAGCAGGTAAAAATATAATTAAAACCTAGGATTGGAACGTTTGTAGTGATCAAGATGTCGTGGTGGTCCCAGAGACATAAATTGGGGTCGAACTGTATGGAAGGTTGGAAACCATTGTTCATATATATTATATTCATAATTATATTTCTATAACTGAAATATAATACAATTGTCATAAAGTCTCCCTACCCCTTCCCTCAGTGTAAATAAAATACGTATATTTAGCACTACCAATCAACTTTAAATGTTTTCACAATCATTCGAAGACAATGATTGTTAATATCAAGATTTTTTAAGGTATTAATTACTTTCCCTGGTCCCCATATCACCTAAAAGAATAAAATTAAACCTTTGTAGTTCAAATTTTTCAATAATATTTGAAATGTGCGCGTGCTAATATGCTAGCGTTTTTGGCTTCAATGTCTGATCACTGGAACTAAAAAGTAGCCAGACTAGTAAATCCTAAACCTTGGTCAGTAGATTTTCAAACTTAAACATTAAAATTATGACTTAAGTTCCCCCATTTTTATACATATATAATACATACTTTTTATAAAGTTGTTTTTTTGAGAAATGTCTAAATGGAGTTCATTCCGAGTGGATACAATGCAGTCGTCTTCCTTTATCTAGTAACGATTCTCAAAATCTCAAACAATGCCTCTCAAAACTTGCTAACAGTTTGAAATAAATCCCTTTTTATTAAATGATCTCTGAAGACAAGTTGAGATACAAGGAATCTCTTAGAAAATTTAGGATATGAGGAATATCCTAGGCCCTAGAGAATACCAATAGTTGAGGGAGTGCCAAGATATTAGGGGTATCTTAGGTGATGCCAAGATATTAGGGATACCTGAGGGGATGTTACGATAGAAGGTATATTTGAGGGATTCCTAAATACGAGGAGTTTTGTTGCAAATTTGATTTTAAAGACCGTAAGATTGTTAAGGCCCTGTATATTGATTACAAGAATCGAGAAGTCTTGATTAAGCCGACCATCACGGCCACTCAATGAACGAAACATCGGGCCCGAGTTAGCAACAAATGAAGGTAGAGTGTGTATGTATGTATGTATGTATGTATGTATGTATGTATGTATGATGTATGTATGTATGCATGTATGTATGTATGTATGTATGTATGTATGTATGTATGTATGTATGTATGATGTATGTATGCATGTATGTTATGTATGTATGTATGTATGTATGTATGTATGTATGTATGTATGTATGTATGTATGTATGTATGTATGTATGTATGTATGTATGTATGTATGTATGTATGTATGTATGTATGTATGTATGTATGTATGTATGTATGTATGTATGTATGTATGTATGTATGTATGTATGTATGTATGTATGTATGTATGTATGTATGTATGTATGTATGTATGTATGTATGTATGTATGTATGTATGTATGCATGTAATGTATGTATGTATGTATGTATGTATGTATGTATGCATTGTATGTATGTATGTATGTATGTATGTATGTATGTATGTATGTATGTATGTATGTATGTATGTATGTATGTATGTATGTATGTATGTATGTATGTATGTATGTATGTATGTATGATGTATGTATGTATGTATGTATGTTGTATGTATGTATGTATGTATGTATGTATGTATGTATGTATGTATGTATGTATGTATGTATGTATGTATGTATGTATGTATGTATGATGTATGTATGTATGTATGTATGTATGTATGTATGTATGTATGTATGTATATGTATGTATGTATGTATGTATGTATGTATGTATGTATGTATGTATGTATTGTGTATATGTTATGTATGTATGTATATGTACGTATGTACGTATGTGGCAAACTTACTTTTTCTACAACATCATGTTGATATCTTCCTTTCCACATAAAAGTGCATCAAAGCAAATTAAACAATATTTTATATAAAGTGCACTATTCATTGATTAAGACTCCAAAAAACGTTTTATTAGTACCACGTCTTACTAAATGTCCAGGAAAATTTAAATGCTTCAAAATAATTACATAAATAGAGATACTTAATTTTATTAAATATGTAAGTTAATTTAATCTATTCCCGAAGATTCTAAGACAAATGTTGTGTCAGTTTATTCTAGCCTTTTTTTTAAAACCAGAAGCCCGAGTGATCAAATCACTTTAAGATCTAGATCAGGTATTCAACCTTTTTTGTGGTTGTACCCCCAAATATAATCTCGCTTCATCTTTGTACCTCCTAAATTGTGGGTGTATAAAGAAAGTCGAATATATTCTATAATCCACACATAATATAGATTACATCTAAAAATAGTGTATTAAATAACAAGTTTGAGATGAGAAAGATAAATATAAATAGCCCTACATTAAATTTTAGGTACCCCCTAGGTTTTATTCATATACCCCCGAAGATACGCGTACCCAGGGTTGAACACCACTGATCTATTAATTTAAATTAGTTGAAAAATGACACCTGTACACGGTAATAAAGCCGGGACCCCCGGGCCGTAGCCAGGTGCATTGACCACTACACCATGGCGCCGGTATCCTGTAAATGTAATTAAATATATACATACCAGAGGAGTATTAAGATGCGGTAAGAAAACAACAACAAAAGTTTGTCCTTTTGATCACTAAAACTATCAACATGACAGTTAGAAATATAAAAGTTATCACAATACTGAATTTTTGAAAGCAACGTTTGCAATATCATTAAGTTTCCTCGTGATAATATAATACCTAACATAGGCAGGTAACCTTAATTCATATTTTATAGAGGGGGCCATTAAATTTGACTCAACTCGCACAAAGAAAGGGAAAATCAACTCGACAAGAAATACCAAAAAGATGTGTCCTTCACGGTTGGGTTATTTTGAGACGTGTTTTATCGCGTCAGACGTATTAAATACAGATGTTTCACGTAACCACGTGATTGCGAGAGATTCCCTGTGAAGCTACATTATTTCTGGATAAGTACCTTTCAATGATAAGTAGCACGTTAGTACGTCACGTCCACTAATACGCTGAACACACATTTGTTTGGTCTTGTTTTGAAGTCGAGGAAAGGGTGGCCTTCTTTGGTAGCCATACTCGTTATAAAAAATGTACATTTATTGCTTAACATGTTTCGAAATTAAATTTAAAAAAAGTAGAGCACTTGTTTTAATATTCTATCAGTACAAATAAAATTGTTTGAAGAACTTCAATAGTTGGATTATGTGACCCGGTGGTCTCGGGATAAGGTGTCGGACTTTTATGCTGGGGGTCCGGGGTTCAATCCTCGGTACCGGCACAGATTTATCCGATTACCAAACCCTTCCTTCACCTCTGACAAGACATCTTGTGAATGTGGGGAATGCCAGGCCTCCACCGTGGTTTCGGATCCCACGTTACCTGAGTAGGAAAATTAAGTGAATCGTTCTTCCTACTTTTGTTTGAGTATTTAACAATCCACTTGTTAATTTGGTGAATATGCACTGGGGAGTGGGGCAGTAACTCTACCCAAATAGCCCCACCCTACCATAAATATTATTTTGATCATCGAGCTATTTTCCCCAAAATAATAATATTCAAATCTCCTCGGTGTTCGAAAGTTGTATGTCGTCACCTTGACAATAGACTGGTCTACCTATTATTGGAAGGTCGTGGTTCTAATCCCGACTGGCCGTGTTGGTTTTCAACTCTCTCTTTACGCAAAATAGGCTACACTTCCTCAAAATTCTACCTTTCTCATTAACCAGCACGTTAGTCTTTATACCTGTTCAGGTATGCGCTAATTAGGGATGAGTAAGGAATAATTTAAAGGAAGCGTACCCACATTTGCCTGCAGGGAGAACGGAAAACAATTTTTAAGAAACCATCCTCAGTACTCCTGACCAAGATTCGAACTCCGATCTCCTTGTCATCGTCAGTGAGACTGACGCCTTGGACTATGCGGCTACCGAAGCAGGTGAATAACAGGTTGCTAGCAATAATAATATCCATAATAATAAAAGGAAGTGTTTGTTTGTGATGTCCAGACAAATCTACGGCCCGCAGAGATCTGATATTTTTAACACAGGGGGATGGAAGGGGGGCAGAAGGGGGGGGGTCTGAATGTACCTCGAGGCCAGACTTTATTTTAATTAGCTTTTTAATTGGACCACGTTATGCATCAACAGACCAAGCACCACCAACATAGTTTTGAGTAAATGAGCTTTTAGCAACACTTTAAGGAAAAAATTGTTATAATATATTTTTTTAAAATTTTTTTTCCATATCATTTTTTAAAAATAACTTAATTTTAATTCCTAGGTAACAACCATTTAAATATTTAAGTAAATAAGGAGATATATTGATTTTTGGCACTTAGTCTGCTATTGCTTTTGACTCCATTGTGATATTTAGCTATGCATAATCAAACCAACTGCCATTTTGTCATTTAGTCTCTTATTGCAAATCTATAAACAGTATATAGGAATAAACAATGAGTCAATAACAATATAATATTGGGCTTTGTTTAGACATTTATTTATTCAATTCAATTAAAATTAAATTAAAATAAGACACAATACAAACAGTGAAAAAAGCTACGTAAATAATTTTTGAAAATATTTTAGGCTAAATAATTAATGCTTAGCTTTCTTCTTCAACAACAAAATCAAGTGCACCATCATATCCGTCTATGTCGTCCTCAATTCCTTCTTTAGATGAGATATTCTGATAGAACCTCTTAGCATCTGAAGGTATTAGGTGCAAAATACTCTTGATGTCGTTTAGCTTTGGAATTGAGATGGGTTTTCTGTCTGGCCAGAGCTGCACAAAGTTTTGGCAAAAGTTATGATTGCCAAAGGATGGGCGACCTAATCGTTTCTTAAGTAAGCTTACTTGTTGCCCGTCCCCATTGAAGGTGCTGCTCATGTAAATGTCGAATGGGTTCTTGCTCAACAACACAATTTCACGAGTTTTTAGCCAATTTACTGGGTTGTTTTTAATGTCTTTCTTCCTGTTTGTGATACTTGCTTCAAGCTTAGTTGTTCCTACAAAGTCAATCTTTTCCATTCTAATAACACCTAGTTTTTTTTTGCTACAGCCTAACATAACGTTTATATAGTCATCAGGCATGTACATGCGCTGTTGAAGTTTCAAGGCACATTATATGTCTCCAAATACTGAATCATTGGGCAAAAAACTGTGTCCGGAGATGAGAAAACGAATAGTTATTTTCTTAATAGAGCTATGTAGCTCCATTATAGCCTTTAGCATTAAGATCATTTTTATATTTCGGTTTTGACCTCCCACGAGTCAGACCAAACAATCAACTCCTCCGTTTCTTCTCCTAAATTGATTTCAACATGTTTTTTAAGGCATGAGCCTATTTCTTGTGCGCCTCTACCCCCTCTCCTTCAAGTCAAAGGTAACAAAAATTCTTTCCACTGGACCCAGAATGGACACCACAGTTATAAAGCCATAAAACTCGCTTGTAGACACAATGTTGGTCGAAATTTCGGGAGAGGCAGGGTCTTCTGCATTTCAAAGGTGAGTTTCTCTTAGGCCAGGGCTTTCCTTAGCTTTCATCAAATCTTGTGCAAATTTTCTTCATTAAAGGTGTCTTACATGCTTTTCTTCAAGCTCAGCTTTGATATCACCTTTAGCACTTGTTTTTTGTGCCGCTAACGAATCACACATGTTGCAGGTGTCTTTCTTTAGTAGTTTTCTTTTCAAGTTAAACTGGCTGTAAAATACTTTTTTATATGTTGAAAACGAAAACAGGCTTACTGTACTCCTCTTTATACATAGCGTACATCACTGAAAGGGTGGTGTCATAGGGCAAATATTCCTTTTCAGTCTTGGATCGCGAATAAAGTGATTTGTATCTGGGATACTTGTTAATGTGGTCCACAATTTGACGTTCTTGCTGTGATGTTATTTTGTTTCGTCCTCCAGTATTTCCCCTGTTGTCTTTAATAACTATCGTTTCCAAGTGTTTAGTCTTTTTAAGATATGCATCAACTCTGCATGATGAAATTCTCAAAGTTTGCTAAAAATTGATTTGCACACCGCTAAAGTGCCCAAATGATATACTCTAGAATAATTTCTTCTATCAGAATCTTTCTTCCTTTTCCTACCAATTGGATTTACAGTCACCATACTGCTCATATACAATGCCTTTGCCTCATATGAGTCCAAATTCCAAAATTTTTGAAACTCCTTCTCTCTCTCCATCACACTTACTTTTTCATTACACCTCATTTACAGTTACAAGATTTTTTAAACAAATATAAAATATAATATCACTAGACTGTGACAAGAAGGTGGTACTTGGTCTCTTATGTAAAACTCTGGAAGTAGCATTGAGAGTACAAACACAAACTGTGGGGACTTGGTCTTTTGATGCATAACAAAAAAGTAGCCATAGAGAAAAGGTGGTTAGTCTATACTAATTTATCAAGCTAGAAACGGCCGATATAGAAACTAGTAGGCCTATTTTTTTTCATGTGGTTTCAACCTTTGGCTACAAGATGGCATCAATATCTGCATTTTTTTTTAAATGGCGCTTGGTCTGTTGATGCATAACGTGGTCCAATTAGACTCTTTTTAACAAATTTTTGAAGAAAATATTGTTAATCTGGTTTAGAATTACGTTTCAGAGATAGCTGTGATAAAAATATGTCGCATCCTCCTCGGGGAAAAAATGTGTACGAAATGGACCGTAATTATAAACCAATCTGGGGGGGGGGGGGGCTGATATAATTCTTATACCACAGTGGGTCACGGGCAGTGCCGTGCGGGATTGCTAATAATAATAATCAACATTTTAAAAGCGTCTTGGAAAGAGAACAGTGTGGTCTGAGGCTAGCACGACGGACTAAAGGATCACTCGTGTCATAAAACAGGAGCTCATGTCTCTGTTCTTTCCCATGTGTGTGAGTGTGTGAGTGTGTGTGAGTGGCCTACAATTAAATCTGGGGACACAGGAGCCCGGGGTAGATCCACCTCTTGTTCAGTATTCAAGAGTGGAGAGTAGAAATCAGAGCATAGACCCCCTCCCCCTCCCCCTTCCAACATTTCCACTCCCCCTCGTTCAAGTCAGCTCGTGAAGGCGGATGGATGCCAGGGCTTCAGTTCAACGTTTCATAGGAAGACCCTTTTAGAAAAACAAAAACCTTTTTCCGCAGCCAACATTGATAACATTTTATTATATATATTATTAGTGTTATTTTATAAGTATAGATCGTGTTGAGCTGGACTGACGAGGACGGGGAGATTGAGGTTCGAATCTCGCTCGGGTGAACTGGGGTGGTTTTTTCTAAAATAGTTCTCCACTCTCCCTCCTCGCAAATACTGGTTCACTTCTTCTATATCAATCTTCCAAATTCCTAACCCATTAGCGTAATTAGTACATAAACCTATAACCCGAACGGGTAGTAAGACACGGTGCTAAGTAAATAAATATAAGCATTGATATAAACACATGATTTGACGTGAAAATAGATCCAGTAGCTTTTATAGCTGTCAGAAAAATCCCTTCATATTAAAATTTGACTACACCTGCCACTGAACGACACGATCATTCGTCTACAGTTCAATTCAGATGAATAAACTTTGACAATGTTCATGTATCTATACGTCAAGTCATCTGATCCGCAGCTGTCTACTATTGATGGGTGTGCGAAGATTCTAAATGTTTTTAGTCGAAGGTCAAAAATAAGAAACTTGACTATTTTATGGAAACAAATTTGAAATATCTGACTAAATATGACGTATTTAAACATATAATCAATTCTTATAACAGAAAGTAACACCCTCTTCAAGGCCACATAGTCTAAGGTGCTACCCTAGCAATGTACTGGCTGCCGACGACTGAGAGATCGTGGATCGACCCCGGTCGATTACACTGAGTGTGATTTTTCCTTAAGTATATTATGATAATTACCCTTAGACAATTCGCGCACCAAGTGTGTCCTAGAAAAAAACTACTAGATCTATTTTCACGTTTCCATACGTCAAGTTAAGTTATGTTATTTGGGGCTGTTACTTTTGATGGATAGTCTATTATAAATACTTATAAAAATACTAATTAAAATAGTAATATGTTATAAATTTTGAGCCGCGGAAAAATATATTGTATTTTATAAACGGCCCTATTTACGAAAATTGGACTATGAGTTGAGACTACATTTTCAAAAAAATGCTTCGTATCTCACCTGGATAAAGGCTACAAAATATTATTGTCAGTGAACCCCTTCAGGGATCGCACCTTGGTCTTCAAGATCAGACTCAAATGTGCTAACACACCTAACGTTGTCGATTAAATCCCATCATCCTTTTTTATTTGATAAATCGTTCAATGTTGAACGGAGTGTAAAATTCTTATTTTTTTAGTAAAAATAAAACGATTGAAACGAAGCGAGAGCTAAGTGGCTGTTTTATCAGGCATCCTCTCTCTATAAGCGCTGTCCCGTCTGATAGAAGCTGACAGAGCTGAAGTCAAGATAAAGCTTACTTCAGCTCTCACCGGTGTTCAGCTTCGTGGGAAATATTGCGACCACTACTACCATGTGGTATGTCGAGAAGGTTTTCACTCTCTGATAAAAACAACTCTCCCTCTTTAGAGAAATGTTCGCTCCTTAGGTAAATTCACGGCTTCATTTGAAATGCGTGTTGCTAGAATCGAGAAATAAATAACACACTTACAGGAGAAAACAGTTTGTGACTATGATCAGGTCTATTACTATAATCATAGTACTATTGGTGTACTGCACTAGCTCGGTGGTCGAATGGTATAAGGCGTCAGTCTTGCAAAAGGTGACTATTGATAACGGGGGGGATCGGATTTTGACTCATGGTCGGGCGTACAAAGGTTTGTATTTCCTCGATTATTTTCCATCCTCCTTTCATGCAAATGTGATCGCACTTCCTGTAAATTCAAACTTCTTCAACCCTAGCACATAAGCGTAATTAGTATATATGCTTACAACTCGAATGGGCAGTAAGACGTGGTGTTAAAAAGATACATATTGTGTGTGATTTGGGGTTCCAGACCTTGCTAAACATATATTTTTAAACAAATGTTCAAAAAATCGACTTGAATAATCAATATAAGTTATACTGTAAATAAGTTAATTAATAGTCAATGATTTGGTTAACATTTAACAATTATAGTTGACACTATAAAAACATTTTTAAATCGGGATATTTTAAACATATAAATCAATATTAATATAATATTTGTGTTCCTGAAACCACAAATATAACAAATCTAGTATTTTACTTTTGGAGTTTCAACATTTGCTAGGTATAGTTTAGAAAAAAAAGTTTTATATGTAAAATTATAGAAATTATTTTAGATTTAAATTTTTATGGGCTAGGTGTAATTTAATTATTTATTTTGTAACAAGTTTTAATAGCTGTACAGGCTAAGCACATTTTTATATTAAGCTAATAGGCCAGGGATGAGGAATACATAGTTTAGAGAATATGTACCTACATTTTTTTAGAAGGTGAGTGGGAAATCACGTAGGAAAAAAAAAACTTTCAATGGACCCAGCTGGGACCTTCAGGCGACCTTCAGGCTATCTTCGGCTACCTTCAGGCTATCTTCAGCTACCTAGCTACTGAGGCTACCTCAGGCTACCTTTAGGCTACCTTCGGGCTACCTTCAGGCTACCTTGGCACTTGGCTACCTTCAGGCTACCTTCAGGCTACCTTAGCCTTCAGGCGACCTTCAGCTATCTTCAGGTAACCTTCAGGCTACCTTCGTACCTTAGGCTACCTTCAGGCTACTTCAGACACCCTTCAGCTACCTTCAGGCTACCTTCGGGCTACCTTCAGGCTACCTTCGGCTACTTCGGCTACTTCGAGCTACCTTGCTACCTCGGCTACCTTCGCTACCTTCGGCTACCTTCAGGCTACCTTCGGGCTACCTAGGACTACCTTCAGGCTACCTTCGGCTACCTTAGGTACCCTCGGGCTACCTTCAGGCTACCTTCAGGTGACCTTCAGGCTACCTTCGGTGACTCAGGCTACCCAGTGCCTCGGCTACCTCAGTACTTCAGGCTACCTTCAGGTGACTTCAGGCTACTTCGGGCTACCTTCAGGCTACCTTCGGGCTACCTTCAGGGACCTTCAGGCTACCTACAGGCTATCTTCAGGCTACCTCGTGACCTTCAGGTACTATGCTACCTTCAGGCTACCTTCAGGTGACTTAGAACCTTCAGGCTACTTAGTACCTACAGCTTAGGTACCCTCAGCTACCTTCGGGCTACCTTCAGACTCGGCTACCTTAGGGCTACCTTCAGGCTACCTTCAGGCTACCTTAGGGCTACCTTTAGGCTACTTTCAGGCTACCAGCAAACCAGAATAGATTAGCCTTATATTTAATACACGTGCTCACCGATGAAAGTCTGATTATAATAATCTTTCTTCACGACATTTTAATGGAAATAGTTCTACTCCTAAAACACAATACAGCAGCTCTTACAACTAGACTGTACAAGATGGAGTCGAATACGCATTTAAATATTCTACCAATCTTGTTTCTTTCGTTACAATAGATAAACAATTAGAAGATACAAGCATATCTTGTTTTAATTTCAAACGTGACTTAAGTATTTGTGGTTTATTTTTCAAGGCACGAAAAAAGTTTAAATGTTACAAATGAATGTTATGCTGGCTCTGTGAGGTTCTTACTAAGTTAGCTTTCTTGAAACTGAAAAATGAACATGAACAAGTTTAAACCAATGACGCCACTAAGGCTAGACCACTATACCTACCTTATAACGTCCTCCCCCCCCCCCTTTTCCCCTCATACACATACATACACACGCACACAACCCTTCTACACAATCTATCAAAGGCGTTTGTCTTTAATGATAGCAGAAGAGTCATAATTTTATCCTTACGATCTATATTCTTTCGTACGATCGTATTGAATGTCAAGTGTAACAGTAATTTTATCTAGGTCGTACTATCTACTTAAGGTTTGAAATGACATGAAGGTACAATCGTCTCGTCTTGTAACAGTCAACCTGATCAGGTAAACATAGGCCTGCTGCATCTTAGACTCGGGACAAAAACACTACAATTTGGAGCGAAGGCCGTAGAAAGACCGGCATTCGGTAGGGTTGTAATGACATTCATTAGGAAATTATACATCAGGTGCGAAACAAATACAAGTTTGGAAAATAAACTACAATACTTTTATTTTAAGTTTGTCATACACTGTCAAAAAGAATATTTTAAAGCAAAAGTTGGTACTATTGTGCCCACGTTAAGGTTCCCATGGGTCAATTTCTGTGCCAACCACTTCAGTGGTCTTATGGTCTAACGCGCTACTCTTGCAGTAGATTAGACTCCCGATACTGGGAAGATAGAGGTTCGAATCTCGGTCGGGTGAACTGTGGTTTTTTTCCAAAGAGTTTTTTCACTCTTCCTCCTGCAAATGCTGGTACCTCTCCTCTAAATAATCCTTAACGATCCTTAAAACATTAACATAATTAGTAAAAAAAACGTGTAACCCGAACAGTTTGTAAAACGCACTGCTAAAAAAAATGTTTGCTTGTCCAAGTCACATGGTTTCT
This sequence comes from Timema cristinae, assembly GCA_039000515.1. Lineage (NCBI taxonomy): Eukaryota > Metazoa > Arthropoda > Insecta > Phasmatodea > Timematidae > Timema > Timema cristinae. The sequence goes on along the minus strand of JBCFYV010003508.1, from coordinate 48,911,997 downwards.
GATAAAAACCTGTTTTTATAGAGATCTCAACCAAGTTTTGAATACATCCAAGACTCCATTATAATTGCTTCCATATATTTACCAATTAAAATAAATACTTATTAATATTTATTTCAATCTTTGGTGGGAAAAAAAAATAAAGCTGCAAATATAATTTTTATTTCTCTTACATAATGAAAATAACATTATATACCAAATGAAAAAAAAATCTTAATGTCTAAAAATGTGATACATTTTCTCAAAATAAAAAATAAATATAAAAAATAGCTCTCCTATGAATTCTAGATTTCTAACCAAAATACTTTTTCCCCCGCAACACATTGTTTATTGCACCGTATCTTCTCGCCCCTTTTCGTCTGTTATTAGGGTAGGTAAGTTCAAAGTATAATTTATGGGTAATGTACCCGCATTCGCTCTTATACAACGTAGGAGATCATAGCGAATAAAACCACCCCAAATAAGCCCATACGGGATTCGAGAAGTGACCTCCCAGTCCTTAGAAAACTAGTCTAGATGACCTTGATGTTTGGTCCGCGTGCCCACTGGTGCAGAGAACTTTAAAATTCTCGATATTTTAATCGTATGTATATAAATAATAATACATATTACATATGTTAATTACGGTTATAGTCGTATCTAAATATATTATTCTTTAAATTGAAAAATGACACCTGGACACTGATATCGAACTCGAGACCTTTGGCTTAGTACACAAATGCTCTAACCACTGAGCTAATCAAGAATCGTCCCATTCTCGATTTAAATGTTATAATAATTATCAAATAGAATAACTTGGCTATTTAATACATATCGATATGCGTATTCAAACAGTTTTCATTGTACAGTTGTCATTGTACAGTTGTCATTGTACAGTTTTCATTGTACAGTTGTCATTGTACAGTTGTCATTGTACAGTTGTCATTGTACAGTTTTCATTGTACATTTGTCATTGTACAGTTGTCATTGTACAGTTTTCATTGTACAGTTGTCATTGTACAGTTGTCATTGTACAGTTGTCATTGTACAGTTGTCATTGTACAGTTGGCAGCACAGAGCCCTGGTGGCTGCGTTCGTTATCTGACAGCTATTAATTGATCACTCATATGTAGCTGCCAATTCACACACGTCTATCACAGACTCTGCATTAAAATATGAGTGAAGAATGGTCTTGGTCACGGAACGATTCCTAGATAGCTCAGTGGTTAAAGCATTGGCATACTAAGACAAAGGTTCTGGGTTTGATTCCCAGCGCAATCGTTTAGATTTAGAGAATATACATAGTAATGGCTATCTACAAGTCTACAAGTCAGAGAAGCTATCTACACGTCCAAGATGTCAGAGAAGCTATCTACACGTTCAAGGGGCCAGAGAAGCTATCTACACGTCCAAGGGGCCAGAGAAGCTATCTACACGTCCAAGGGACCAGAGAAGTTATCTACACGTCCAAGATGTCAGAGAAGCTATCTACACGTCCAAGGGGCCAGAGAAGCTATCTACACGTCCAAGGGGCCAGAGAAGCTATCTACACGTCCAAGAGGCCAGAGAAGCTATCTACACGTCCAAGATGTCAGGAGAAGCTATCTACACGTCCAAGATGTCAGAGAAGCTATCTACACGTCCAAGATGTCAGAGAAGCTATCTACACGTCCAAGGGGCCAGAGAAGCTATCTACACGTCCAAGGGGCCAGAGAAGCTATCTACACGTCCAAGATGTCAGAGAAGCTATCTACACGTCCAAGGGGCCAGAGAAGCTATCTACACGTCCAAGGGCCAGAGAAGCTATCTACACGTCCAAGGGACCAGAGAAGTTATCTACACGTCCAAGAGGTCAGAGAAGCTATCTACACGTTCAAGGGGCCAGAGAAGCTATCTACACGTCCAAGGGCCAGAGAAGCTATCTACACGTCCAAGGGACCAGAGAAGTTATCTACACGTCCAAGAGGTCAGAGAAGCTATCTACACGTCCAAGGGGCCAGAGAAGCTATCTACACGTCCAAGATGTCAGAGAAGCTATCTACACGTCCAAGGGCCAGAGAAGCTATCTACACGTCCAAGGGGCCAGAGAAGCTATCTACACGTCCAAGGGACCAGAGAAGTTATCTACACGTCCAAGAGGCCATAGAAGCTATCCACACGTCAAAGAGGTCAGAGAAGCTATCTACACGTCCAAGGGGCCAGAGAAGCTATCTACACGTCCAAGGGAGCAGAGAAGTTATCTACACGTCCAAGAGGCCATAGAAGCTATCCACACGTCCAAGGGCCAGAGAAGCTATCCACACGTCCAAGAGGTCAGATAAGCTATCTACACGTCCAAGAGGCCAGAGAAGCTATCTACACGTCCAAGGGGCAGAGAAGCTATCTACACGTCCAAGGGGCCAGAGAAGCTATCTACACGTCCAAGGGAGCAGAGAAGTTATCTACACGTCCAAGAGGCCAGAGAAGCTATCTACACGTCCAAGAGGCCAGAGAAGCTATCTACACGTCCAAGGGGCCAGAGAAGCTATCTACACGTCCAAGGGGCCAGAGAAGCTATCTACACGTCCAAGAGGCCAGAGAAGCTATCTACACGTCCAAGGGGCCAGAGAAGCTATCTACACGTCCAAGGGGCCAGAGAAGCTATCTACACGTCCAAGGGAGCAGAGAAGTTATCTACACGTCCAAGAGGCCAGAGAAGCTATCTACACGTCCAAGAGGCCAGAGAAGCTATCTACACGTCCAAGAGGCCAGAGAAGCTATCTACACGTCCAAGAGGCCAGAGAAGCTATCTACACGTCCAAGAGACGTTGTGACTTGAAGTTGTTACTACTTATGTTTACTACTGTTACTAATTTTAGCCAAAAGAAAATAATTTGTATTTAATAAGAGGCTGTTTTTATGAACATTGGATGGCGAACTTATAATCCATCAACGGTGAGGCGCAAAACTTGTCCTACACAACACTTTTAAAAAAGTGATGTGGCGGTGGTTTTGGGTTTAGGGAGTAGGCTACTACTCTATGTAATTCCAACAAGAATGTTTGAGCCCTGATCTCTTGAATAAATGTCAGACAGAACACATGCACTATCAGTCAAATACTTTAGGTTGTTTCTATTATAACAATGAAATATTTGATCGCCATACCTGTGGGCACGCGGACATAGGCGTCAGTCTCACCCAGTCTGGTTTTCCTATGAAAGAGAGGTTTGGGTTCGTAGTCCACCCAGGTGAATTGGAGGTAGTTTTTTTTACCACATGTTTTTCCTTTGATAAAATGTGGGTGCATTTAATTTAAAGCTCTATCCTTCTCATACCTATCCCTTATTGTAAGAATGCTAATAAAACGGATGGTTAGTAAGACGAGGTGAACAAAAAATAAAAGGTTTTGTTTGATCCTTAAAGTGACAGTCCAACTTTCATAGGAAGGATCTTATCCGACAGCAGTTATTAGTCATATGTTCATGTGTTCATACGTCAAATCCTGTGATCTGCAGCTGTCACTTTTGATGGATATTATCAATAACTAGAAGTATCACTAATATTGTAGTAAAAATGATCAATATAGAAAATATAAATATCTGTTACCTGCTTCGGTGGCCGCGTGGTCTAACGCGCTACTCTCGTGTAGGACTGGACTAGACTAGAAGATGGAGATACAAGAGTTTGAACCCGGTCAGGTGCACTGAAGGTGGCTTTCTAAATGGTTTTCACGCTCCTTGCACGCAAATGTAGGTGCACTTAATCGAAAATAATCCATCTTAGTTCCTAGCACATTAGCGTAATTAGTATATAAGCTTATAACCAGAACGGGTAGTAAGAAGTGGTGATAAATATATATATATATATTTTTAAAACTTTTTATGAAAATTGTACTATGCTTGAAAACTCAAATTTAATTTTGATGTGTCGATGTTAAAAATAAATTGTATAGTGTTCCATTGATATTGGTGACACAAGATATTTCTGGTACCCATCATGCCTTGCGGGGCTACGAAAAGACGTCGGAAGGTACCATCTTAGAACCAGTAGTTGAAGTTTAACTACAGGGCGGGAACTACCTGTAAAATGATCGTCTTGCATTGAAAACTATATAAAAAAGAAAGACGTGCTGCTGTAATAACATACATTTTCGCGGAGATGTGTGCTTTAGAAGATTTTTCTCGGAGAGGGAATGACGAAGCAAACATGTTTCACAAGCGTAAATACACTATTGAAGAGCGATGTAGACTTTCTCCACGAATAGTGAGGGTTTTAATCCCGGGGACATCAATTTCAGGAAAGTTCGAAAAAAAAACAACATAAACATAGATAGTGTCTCTAGTTTCAATAAAGTATATTGGTACGTCTTATAACGGTAAAACCAAGACGTTTCATAAAACCAAACTCTTTGGAGTAACTTAACTTTTCCTTGCTACTGTTTATTATCTGGGGATGACGTCACCTTAGCCTATGAACGTGTGCTGTTAAGATTTTATTTAAAAATAATATCCAAGAAATGACCAAAATATCTTCAAGACTACAGCTCCTATTTAATTTAAGCCACTTAATCTCACCATGCTAGGCAATACCAAATATGAATGTGGGGAATGCCAGGCCTCCACCGTGGTTCGGATCCCATGTTAAACTGTAGGTGCTTCATTTCATCTCACAATCATCCTACCATTACACATTAGCGTAAGTGTGTACAACCCGAATGGGTAGTAAGACGCGGTGCTAATAATAATAATAATACCAAATAATGTCTTAATGCCTATCTACAGGCGGTGTAATATCCAAATAGTATTTTTTGTCAAACTAAGCACAATAAATAATAACATTTATACTTAAATTACCTACATTGCGAATGCGAACTACCAGAACCCACATACAGGGTGCTCGGAAACTCACAGTCCAAACTGCACATATAGTTTATTTGAACAAAAGTATTACAAAATCCCGGCACACTTAAATCCTGCAAACTAAGCTAATACCATTAAATTGTGTTCACAGTTTCTGTGTACAGCGCTGGGAGAGCAAAGCTGTGTAAGCATGCTTGTACAACAGGTTGTATAGGAATTAAACGCGTGGCACTGCACATGTAATAATGGCAATCACTTTCTGTGATGTTGACCCTCAGAAGATATTCCCATTTCTAGAAGGACTGGAGTGTTGGTTACTATTCACTGTGGTGTGTTCTGCTTCAAGATGTCGAGGTGTGCAGTGCCGTGCGCCTTGCTCCTATACAACCTGTTGTACACGCATGCTTGCACAGCTTTGCTCTCCCGGCGCTGTACGCTGAAACTTTGAACACCATTTGATGGTATTAGCATAGATTTCAGGATGTAGATGTTGTATTACTTTTGGTTCAAATAAGCTGTATGTACAGTTTGGGCTGTGGGTTTCCGAGCACCCTGCCTAATGTCACAGACAACCCTTAGGTTCATGTACTACAACAGCGAACATACAAATACAAATATAAACTCTAATTATTAAATCTAGTTTCATGCCAATTAGCTTTTAGAAGTTTATTACTGCAATATTTTTAAGCATTTACACCGGCCTCAACGCAAGATATAAAGGACTATAAACTACTTCTTTGTTGAAAGAAATAATTTCTTAGCTAATTGCATATTTTACAGCACTCAAGATTTACAATGTTTATAAATACTCCCCATTACGATGCAATCTTGTAATGGTGAAGGTAGTGGTAATACTCCCGCTATGGGATGGAGAGTGTTATTAAACTATTTCCACGATCTCATCTAAGGCAGTCCAATTTACTTACGTTTTATAATCTAATTTCATCACACACAATAGATAAAAACAAGTTTCTAATTCTCACTACCAAATTATTTAGGAATAAATCCAAGCACCCACTTCGGTGGCCACATGGTCTAAGGTGCTACTCTCGCATGAGACTAGACTGCCGATGACGGGGAGATCAAGGTTCGACTCTTGGTCGTGTGTACTGAAGGTGATTTTCTACTCTCCCTCTACGCAATGCTGGGTATATATCCTATAAATATAACCTTCCTCAGAACTATCTGATCATTAGGACATTATCTTGTGACTGTATTCCTCCTCACCATTATCACCACGTCTTACTACCCGTTCGGGTTGTACGCACTTGTGTGATGGTAGGGTGATTGTGAGATGAAACGTGGGATCCGAACCACGGTGGAGGCCTGGCATTCCACACATTCACAAGTTGTGATTAATACACGTCTTGTCAGAGATGAAGGAAGTGTTTGGTGATCAGATAATTCTGTGCCGGGAACGAGGATTGAACCCCGGACCCCCAGTACAGAGATAAACACCTTACCCCTAGACCGCCAGGTTACCATTATCATCGTTAGTTGTATGACAGTTATAAATGGATATTTTAAATTTAGAGATGGGACGACACCAGTTTTTCGATTCCGATTCTTAAATTATTATAATTTTTTACCTCGATTAATTGATGCTCGATTCTTACTGTGATAGGTCTACAATATAAAATTAAAAACTATTTTTAATTAATTAGAATTTTGAACTTTTTTTTAATTTTAAAATTACAGTTATGATTTTAATGTAGGCTTTAAAACCTTAGAATAAATTTCACCGATAATATTATTTACGTTGTGACAGTACATTTGCAAAACAATCGTGATATATTTCTTAACACAGGGTTGGTATCTGTTAATATGTAGGGTTGTTTTTGTTTCTGGAATGCTTTGGGAAACATATTTAAAAATGGAAGCAAAACGTCAATTTTTAGATAGTTTTATAAGTTTTACTATAAAATATATATGAACGAAAAAATATATTACAAACGGCCCATAACATTTTATAGCCATTCATCTGTTAACAAAGCACTCATGAACACTTGCGGACATTTTCTCGATTCTCTTGACTCTCTCGATAACCTCAATAATCGAAAGGTATCGAAGAATCGAATTTCTCATCCCTAATTTATTTATAATACTCTCGTTTATTTAATTTTATTCCATAATTTCGATACTAATATATTATTACTTATACCCGCTTCAATGGCTGAATGGTCTAAGGCATCAATCTCATATTATGCAAATGCGGGTATATTTCCACTAAAATGCTTTGTTTCCTCATCCCTACACCATAAGAGTAGTCATCATGCATGTGTATAATCTAAGTGGACGATAAACAAATTCTTTATTAATTTAATTTGTATAAATTAATTAATCTTATAATAAACTAGATTTGTCTATAAGTGCGCTATGATGTCTTTCAGCCCTATCTTACGGACAATCACCGAACTTGTAAGATATCTTCTCCCCCCTCATTTGGTTGGTCCGTATAATTGAAGTAATAGACTGTAATAGGCCCGCTCCTGGAAGTGCGTGCCTCATTGCGAATAGATAGCAAGTTTAGATAGAAGGAAGGGAGAGCAAACCTTAACAATTAAAAACACGTCTCAATTCTGTTACATCCTCCAGTGAGGACGATGTCCTCCATTTTCATCCGATGGATAGAGTGTGTTCGCACTTAGGAAACGTTTTTACTTTATTATTATTATTATTATTATTATTATAAAGTTTAAAAAGAGGCGCTACAAACATTTATTCTCCGTGGTTAAATATTGTCCTTCCTGCGTGGTGGATATCAGAGTCCTTGAGTCGAGGGAACAAAAGAAGATCAGAAATGATAGCAGTAGTTGTATTGTCAGACGTGATGAATGGAAGTTGCGTGTCATATGTTCTTGGCTTGGCACGCACTCACTTAGTAAACAACTCAAGAGTAATTTAGTTTCTCACACTTGTCTTTACTTTTATTGACCAATTAATAAAAAACTACATTCATCGGCTCTAGCTGGGTGGATATTCCAAACTAAGTTTCACCCCGAAATGAAGTTTAACGATATCAACATGTTTCTACAGCATTAAAAAGTATTACATTTAATTTTTCGAAAATCTTTTGGGGATTGGCCTTTAGATATATTTTTGCCCAACATTATGTTAAATGATAAATTGAAGAAAAAGGGTACATGAAAATTTCGGCATTTTGACTTAATTTTTCGCTTATTATGTGACATTTATTAGCAATTTTTTCTAAAAAATTTGCTAAAAAATAAACACTGAAACCACCGAAATGATTTTAAAAAATTAATTTTATATATTCTGAATTTTTTTTAACTGTAAATTGATTTAGTGACAAGTATAGCGAAGGTAAATGAATATTAATTTACATAGTGTGATGATATATTATATATATTTTGGAAAATAATATGGTATATATATTTTAAATATACTTGCGCACCACCTGAAATCCTTTTCGTACTACCTGTATCATAGGTTGGTAACCTCTGATCTTGCAAATGATTTTTTTATTTTAACAAAACACGTTGAATATTAATATATCAGAATTAATATCTTGCAACAAATCATATTATCGCCCCAAGACCTGCATTACACACGATACAAACTTGTAGGTACGAAGGGGATCCAAAGGGAACCAACTTTTAATGAAGAACTCGTGTCCTGGAACGCACAGTTTTCCCGTTATAGGCTGGAACTGTTTGATATATCATTGGACACGTCATGATCACGTGAGGTGACTCGACCAATGTAACGACCACTGCAAACGTTAAACCTGTTCGCTAGAGCTCCCTAATCTCTCTTAACGTTTAGTCACAGTAGATCATAGAGCATCGATTACGCAACATGGACTCATTCTGAGGCAAAGCTTGTTGTAAAGCTAGCTCTGGCTTTATACAGACCATTTTACAAATCGTCCTACTCCATCTCATGCAGAGTTTGTCAACGTAGCGGGACACACGGGAAGCGGGTTCGAACCAGGAGGTTCACAGTCAACAGGGTGAACTGTGGGTCCTCAGAGGAACTAGGAAGGTTCACAGTCAACAGGGTGAACTGGGGTCTCGGAGGAACCAGGAAGGTTCACAGTCAACAGGGTGTACTGCGGGTCGTCGGAGGAACCAGAGTTCTGCAAGATTTCAAGAAGACGTGCTTCATAGGGTTCCATTCACAGTCGAACCACTTGAAGTGACATGAGTGTTAATCATATGACATGTTTTGCATCAACAACAGCTCCATTCCTACCATCCGCAGAGAGCTCATGCAATCAGTTCGGCCGATTTTCCTCGACGAGTTTACTTTTCTCACTGGTTTGTGTAACGTTACCTGTTGCAAGTTGAATTTCCACGGTTGTTATGTCTACCGATGAATCTTCCTTCACCAGAGAAGGCATTTTCAACTCCGGAAGTAGCCATGTTTGAGACGAAGAAAACCCCCACTCCACTCGCTCCACTAGATTCCAACAGCAGCTCAACATCGACGTGTGGGCTGGTATTAGCGACGGTCGTTTAATTGGTCCGGGTCTTATTCTACCCCGTCTCACTGGCCCCGTTTATTTGAAGTTTTGCAAGAATTGTTGGTAGACGTACCGTTATGAATTGGTCGACAATATGGCGCGCTACCACACTTTTCACTCGGCGTCCGAGACTAAATAATACAATTATTTGGGGACAGATGTATTGGTCGAGTAGGTCCAGTAAAATGGCCTGCACGTTTGGGGAGCTGACTTAATACGAGTAATATCTGTACTAGGGGGTCACTCTGTGGGGCGGTGGGGGATATAACACCGGGCACTTGTTCCGGAGGGCAACCATCGTGACCAAGGTACCGGGGTTCGTATCCATGTAGGACCACCGAGTGTCAGTCAGTCCAACAGTTGAGCAGTTCTTACTGAACCAGTTCTGTCGTGTGCTCATAAGTAAAGTATTTATATCTCTTTTTTGAAACTTCTTGTAACATCGCATTTTGTAGTAGTGCGTAGTGCTGTAATAAATAGACCCTAAAAACCAAAGCCGTCTGTAAAATATGAACCTACATGTATATATTTACCAGTTACCCTATTTTCGGCCGCTACCCATCCCGACAGTAGAGGCCCGCAGAACACGGGGAGGTGACACTATTTAATCATTTTGACAACTAAAATATTAATAAAGTGTTTGGAGCAGGTGGACGAACACCATCAGCTTTTGTAAACGTTAATGTTTGTATATTATATATATTCATAATTAAAACATCGCAGTGTAAATATTTGTCTCATTGGCCAATGCTTTGGCTGGATATAGTTAGCTACTACCGGATACGTGTTTAAATACTTAAATAAAAAATATTTATTTGAGACTTTCTCTCCTAATAAATATAATACTTTTTAAAAAGAATGAGTTTGTTTTAAGATCTAGAAGTAAAGAAGTGAATAAAGTAATAAATATAGTAACATAATTTAAACTTCTGTTCTGAAAATAAAATGCACGATGCTTGTTTTATGAGCCAAGTGTTAATTATAAGAAACTCATTATGTCGTACTAATTTCCAAATGTAGTTGAGCACACCTCCGAGTGAACATGCGTCATACAATTACAATACAATAACCAACATATTCAAGTGTAATCTTCCTCTCGACATAATATTCACAGTTACAATACAATAACCAACAGATTCAAGTGTAATCTTCCTCTCGACATAATATTCCACAATTACAATACAATAACCAACAGATTCAAGTGTAATCTTCCTCTCGACATAATATTCCACAGTTACAATACAATAACCAACAGATTCAAGTGTAATCTTCCTCTCGACATAATATTCCACAATTACAATACAATAACCAACAGATTCAAGTGTAATCTTCCTCTCGACATAATATTCCACAGTTACAATACGACAAACAACAGATTCAAGTGTAATCTTCCTCTCGACATAATATTCCACAATTACAATACAATAACCAACAGATTCAAGTGTAATCTTCCTCTCGACATAATATTCCACAATTACAATACGATAACCAACAGATTCAAGTGTAATCTTCCTCTCGACATAATATTCCACAATTACAATACAATAACCAACAGATTCAAGTGTAATCTTCCTCTCGACATAATATTTCACAATTACAATACGATAACCAACAGATTCAAGTGTAATCTTCCTCTCGACATAACTATTCCAGGTCTTCACTAGGCTCGTGTGTATTCTGGTGTGATGAGACACAGCCATGTCCAGGGTCCGTCTAGAGGAGCGCTGAGACCTCTCGCAGACGTCCAGAAATCCTGCATTGTTTAAGAAGAGGTTGGTTATTTAAAAATATATCTCATGAATAAACAAAGAGAGAAAAGTTATAGACATACCGACATACCCTCAAAGAAACAAAAACCTTAATTTTTTTTAAAGTTTTATACTTACAAAAAATATTTAAAATGGTAACTTTAGTTAATTTTAAATGGCGTAACTTTTAACCTGAAATGTTGACCTACTAGATTAAGTTTAAGGTGGAATTGTAGGGGACGTGAGAAAAGGTAAAGTTTTTTTTCCATTGTTTATATCAAAACAGATCAAATATTTCTCCAGTAAAAACAAAGAGTTTAATTTTATACACCTGGTTATATCAACAGTTGTTGAATATCTGTTAAGGGTGTCCTGGAATTTAATGAAACCTTTTTATCTTCATTTAAAAAGTTTGTCATCTAATACCGCCATGCTCATGACAGACATTCAACAACTGTTGATATCACCAGGTGAGGAAAATTAAATTCTATGTTTCAACTGGCCCAATATTTGATTTATTTTGACTAAAAATTGTTTTGCTATAAAAACTTTCAAAAAAGACTGGCCTTAACTCGCCTTTCCTACATCCCCACCTTAAGAAACAAATGTGACTGAGAGAAAATTGACTATATCAACAACTGAATCAACATTTAAACAAGTAATGTAACACGTGGTTCCCAACATCTGAACTCCATAGCGGCACTAAGTATCGAGATGCTCTGCACAGGACGCGTCACAATAAGTGGCCGGCATAGAGTGCTACCTAACTTTAGATCACATCAACTTTTTGAGGCCTAGGTCGGGCCGTACATTTTAAGGCTAGTGCGCTAGCATTTGATTATATATAAGCTACTCGCTTTGTAGGGAGTTTTCTTTGCAAGTGGATGTAGACTAATGTAATCCCAGAGCAGTTTTTTGATAGGTCTTACCGTTTAGCCACAAAAAACCTCCAAAGAAAGGTCTGCACCAACTTTAAAGTTGCTCCAACATTTTGAATTTTTTCCTGGGGTTAAGTTTTTTTCCCTTTTTTTTAATCTTACCGCCAGTTACAGGTTATAAGCTATAAGTTGGCAAAATGTCAAGGGTTCTACCTCATCTGGAAGTGGATGAACATTGTCAGTGAGTGAGTGAGTCAGCCATGTGGCTTCCCAGTAGCATAATGCATGCAGTATCAGGAGACTGGAGTTTTAAGGAAATGTACCAAAATATACAGTAGGGCCCACGTGTGTGAAAGATGGGGTTATAGCCCTTTCTACCCCTACTCACAGGGCCACTCTTCCTCCCTTTACTTCTTTTCACATCCGATTGAGGGTCTATCTCCGTTCTCTTAGAGCACGGCAAAGGTCTCTGGAGCACGGCAAAGGGCTCTGGAGCATGGCAAATGTCTCTGGAGCACGGCAAAGGGCTCTGGAGCATGGCAAAGTTCTCTGGAGCACGGCAAAGGGTTCTGGAACACGAGAAAAGGTTCTGGACCAGTTAAATACAATAATGTAATTCATGTAGTTTATTTCTATAATAAATTAGCATAATATTATTTGTTTATCAAATGTAGTGAATGCTGTAAATTATTGTGTTAAACTTTGTTTAGCGTATTTTTCTCAATTACTAGAAATGGACTTATCAACGACTACATATAGGAGCTCATTGTATCGTTTTAAAATTTATAATGCATGCAATAAGCAAAAATAAATCAAATACCTTCATGAAATCGACTGATAACCCTTTTAAATGCGAATTGTGCTTAATTTGATTTGATTTGAATTTGAATTAACGATAGCATAGCAATAAAAAAAAGTGTTTCTTCATTCTAGAAAATGATTTTCCTCGATCGAATAGTATTGATATTGTTAGGACTGAATATTATAACGGCCCTGTTGTAACCACAGTTAATATGGCCACCATATTATTGACCAGGTATTCTGTTCGGCTATAGATCCCGAAACCTAGAAAAGTTAGGAAGCTGAAATTTTGCAGCCCTTAGCCCAAATAGGGGCAGGAATATTTGGTGACAGAAAATTCATAAAGAGTCCATTGAAGGTGATTTCTCCTCGATTGTTTTCCACTCTCTTTCCACGAAAAAAAGGGTATACTTTCTCTAAATTCAACTTTCCTTATACCTAACATATTCGTATATACTAATGAGACAAAAATTGCTGGCACATAATATAAGCTAACATATGTATTTTTTACAGTTTATGTTAACATAACTAAACTATTTAAGTAAAGCGTTACGTCTATGAATATACTTGCTGTGGAAATAATCAATCCCAACCTCCTTCTTATGAATTTGTATCTTAGTTTATTGTAGATAAATCAGATGCAATATTCGTACTGTGGTTCTGAACTACATCATTCATAGCTCAGTTTGTGGAAATACTAGCCCGTACTGATGTACTACTGTACTAATCGTACTTTCTTTCTGTGGAGACTCTTTACATGTCCTGGTGAGATGAGGTGATGGTGATAGTGAATATTATGGTGATAGTATGATGGTGACAGTGAGTATGATAGTGATAGTATGTGGTGACAGTGAGTATGATGGTGACTAGTGAATATGATGGTATGGTGGTGATAGTGATGGTGACAGTGAATATGGTGGTGATAGTATGGTGGTGACAGTATGGTGGTGTGGAACCAGTTGAAACACTTAAACCTAATTAACCAAAACCTCGTTACCATTGGACCGGTTAAAAATCAGGTGTACATATTAATTAGTGTTCATATGTGAGAGATAGATATTTTAATGTTAGTATAAAGTGATATATTAAAGTCCGTGTCAGCAAAATACAATATATTTCCTTAACTCCTTGCTGACACGTCAGTAAACGTTATTTAAAGTACTCTATTCAACTATCCTGGACAGATCAGTGAAGCTAACCTATATTTCTACACAGGTAGGCTTTGGCAGGTATTTTTTTATACATATATTTTTTTTGTCAAGCGTGGAAATACAAAACCTTGGTTTTATCTTTAGAAAAGGTTCTTTACATGTTCTTAAACTTTGGTAAGCCTATAATTTTAACTTGGCATGGCGTTAGCTTGGGTGAGCTGTGTTTGGCGGTCCCCTTGATGATTTTATTAAGAGGTCCCTGTGGGAGAGACTTAAGGGCGGTTCGTGATGGAGGAAGGGGGACAAAGAAGATAAAAGTAGCCATAGGAATACTAGGGAAATCTATTAATACAGCCCATTTTTATAGAAAGGGTCTTATCAAGAGGATAAACACGCTACTAGGTTTACTTTTGTATATTCATACGTCAAGTCATACTAGCTTCTGTTGTCACTTTATATATTCATATATTATCAATACCTATATAAAACAATAATTATGTTATCTGTGTTGATCGTAAAAATACAGGTTTGGATTTTTATTAAAGGCTCTTCATATAAAAATTGGACTGTAGATATGAAATAAATTATTTAAATTGGGAAATATAGATTTAAAATAAAATCAAGAGAAAAATAATAAACGAAACATTGCTAGTTGCAAGAATATGACAGTTTATAATAAGTACTTGATCCAACTATCGTGGCTTGATAATTTTTCAATTAATTTCTAAATTCAGCGGATGTGTCGCAGTTCATCTCATATGTTATTATTACCTTGTCATTTTTTAATGTTGCAGGACCTCCTCCCAAATGGGTCTATTAGCCACAGGAGCTCCTCCCAAATGGGTCTATTAGCCACAGGAGCTCCTCCCAAATGGGTCTATTAGCCACAGGAGCTCCTCCCAAATGGGTCTATTAGCCACAGGTGCTCCTCCCAAATGGGTCTATTAGCCACAGGAGCTCCTCCCAAATGGGTCTATTAGCCACAGGAGCTCCTCCTTAATGGGTCTATTAGCCACAGGAGCCGTACTAATCTCCACCTGTCTCTACAACACCCTCAAAATAACATTTTGACCCCCATGTCGGTGGACACGCAGACTAAATGGCAGACTCGTTTGGTTCTGATGGTTTATCGTTCACGGTTCTAATCGTGGCCGATTGTTTTTAGAGTGGTTTTATATATATATATATATATATATACATTGAAGTATTTTTTTATTTAGCACCGCGTTTGGGTTATACGCTTAAGTACTAATTACGCTAATAGATTAAGAATTGAGAAGGTTTAATTTAGAGGAAGTGAACCCACATTTGCGTGGAAGGAGAGTGGAAAACTATTTAGGAAAAACCACCCCCAGTTCACCCGACCGAGATTCGAACCTCGATCTTCCCGTCATTGGCAGTCTAGCTCAACACGACTAGCGCGTTAGCTAACTACGCCATCGAGCCGGGATGCATTGAAGTAGTAAAATGAGTGTGTCGTAGTCAAATGGGTTTGTGTACATGTCTGTTGAAGTAGTCAAACTGGTTGTATTCTATAGCTAAGCTAGTTTGTATGTTGATATAATAAGTTAGCTAGTAAGGAGAACGTTATATGAGTATTATAAATAAACTATATACAAATACTATTGTGCTAAGCTGACGATTAATTATAACTGCCAGGCCTCCACCGTGGTTCGGATCCCACGTTAAACTGTAGGACCTTCATTTCATCTCACAATCACCCTACCATTACACATTAGCGTAAGTGCATATAACCCGAATGGGTAGTAAGACGCGGTGCTAATAATAATAATAATAATAATAATAATAATTATTATAACTGCAGATTTCTTGTCAAATGGGTCCAAGGACCATATATTCTTATATGAGTGTAACAGGCAAATCTATAAACAAACTACAAGAGTCGTAACCCATCTAATTTATAGAATATATTAAATCATTGGTAATATTTCATTCCATTACAGATCTCCTTTCTTCCCTTTTTATAAAAGTAATAATATTAAATCTTCGGTAAGTCTGTATCCTATTCCCTTTTACAAATCACTTTTTTTAAAAAAAAACCTCTTGGTTTTCACACAGAAAGGAAACATTATTTTATGTTTTAACTTAATGACTCTAACTTTGTTTCCCTTATGACCTTTTTCTTACCTGGCCCAATATCTCGGGTGACAATGTTACGTCGTGACACGGACAAACCATTCTCTCCTGTTAGTTTTTATGGCTGCCGTCGCTTGTAAAGGACCACAAACTACGGCTCAATTCGGCCCGAAAAGGTAAGGTTTCATCACAAACTTACTTCGTTGAATGGGGGGGGGGGGGGGGGGGGGGGGGAGCTTCTATAGTTTGAATGTCTTCATTGATTCTTACATTTTAGTGTTTGAAACGTTTTCAACATTTAAATGTTATCCTTTTGAAGGATAAAATACAATTTTTTACTCGTCAGTAACTTGATACAAAAAAAAATCAGTATTATTCTTAAAAAAATATGATAGAAAGCAACAATACACAATTAAGTGATATGTTATATTAAGTTATAGGCCTATATGAATATGAAAGTGGAAAACTGGGGATTGAACGCGAGACCTTTGGCTTAGTGCACCAATACTCTTAACACTGAGCTATCCAGGGATCGTCACGTGATCACGGTAATTCTCCATTTATATTTTGAGGCAAAGTCTGTGATGGACTTGTGAATATAATCGGTTACTAATCCGGTGGCTGTGATATCACATTATTTCAACACGTCCAGCATGTACAGTAGGTTTTGGTAGGAATGAACATTCAGAAAATAAAAGTTTTTTTTTTTTTGCGATCAACATTGATAACGATTTACAATAATATTAATTATATTTGTATAATTAAGTTATTAATAAAATATATTGTAACGTTCTGGATTTACGTTACCGCGATGGGCGCCTATTGACGAATTGTGATTAATACACTTTTCATTTTGACATGTTTTTTTATTGCTGAATTAGTTTAATTAATGCGAAAATAGATCATGTTGAACTATACGCGGGCTAGCGCGGACAGGTGTTGCTAGACGCCAAACTCCCAACTCCCAACTGACCACTTAAACACTGCCTTTATGTTGCACCATCCCTTGTATATATTCCTTGCACATGGAAGCTTCGAGAAGGTTTAGTTTAGAAAAACAAAATACAAGACAAAAACATCTCGGTCTTACTGGGAGGTTCTAGAGCCGGAAAAAGACTCAAGTTACATTTTAAAATCTCTCTTCGAACCATCGAGAAGAGGAAGTTATTATTTGAAAAATATATATATTGTCAAACTGACTTGGCTGGTGTCACGTGCGTGACGTCACTGTTCAGTGGCTTTTGCCTTCTTAGAAGAAGAAGTGCTGTAAGCGCCATTTAATATACTACATAATTTAAATGAAATAAGATACGTTTATAAAATTAGGACGATATTATTGTCAATGCTTTCACATACTTTTTAGGGGCAAATCAATTACATTACAATACCCCCCAAAGTGTATCTGAAAGTAGAGACCTAGTCGTATACTTTTTGATACGCTTTGCTAAAAAAAATAAAAGACGAGAAAAGACGACATGATCATTTTTCGCACACCCTGTAAAAAATTTCACAAATAACATTATTTTGGAACATCCTGTATAAAATTTCACAAATTAGATAAATTCCAATAATTTGGAACACTCTGTATAATGTTGTTCTTGAATGATAATATTATTTGAAGTGGTGTTCTCCGACTGTAAGTTTACATGAAGTATATATATATTTATTGAAGTTTATATAAATCAAACATTAAAATATAAAATGTTAATCAAAAAGTTGAAATTAGATAAATCAAATATCAAGATATAAAATTGTTAAGTATAATTACAATTAATTGAAATAAAATAATCTAAGTTTATTATATAAAAATTTGAATTTAATTAATACTAATCAAAGGTTTTTTTTTTAAACAAAATTCGTTTCTATAACGTCCTTAAGATTGATTAAAATTCATAATTTTTTTTATAAAAAATGGAATTCAATTGTCACTAATCAAAGTTTTTTATTTTTTATTTAAAAAAAAACAAAATTCGTTGCTATAACGTCCTTAAGATTGATTAAAATACATTAACTTGTTAATAAAAAAATTGAATATAATTGTCACTAATCAAAGTGTCTTTTAATCATTTATTGGTTTAAACACTTCGTTGCACTTTTTATTCATTTCAATGATCCTTCACGGATCCACTTTTAATTATTAGTATTATTATGATGATCCTTCACGGATCCACTTTTACTATTATTATAATAACATACTTAACAAACACTCTTAATGCTACACATACCCTTAAAAAGCCTGACTGCCAAATTCGCCATATGAGCCACTATTATACTCTTAAAAGCCTGACGGCCAAATTCGCTATATGAGCCTTCACTTAAATTACATTTACAAAATAATAAGCTTAAAAACCAAAAAGAATTTACAAAATAAACTCAATTACTTAAAAAATATATAATTACATTGTTTCGGACAGAGAAAGGATAATAACAGAACATCTGAATCACCTTACCAAAATCTTTATTTATGAGATACCTAACCTCAAAAAAATTTAAAATACTTGAAATATATAGACGATAATCTTGGAATCATAAAGCACGTTAGAAATCAGTATGAAATTATCTATTACACCATTATAAAATATTGAAAATTATTTTCCCCCTTCTTAATTGAATAATTAAATCACATTAGTGAAAAAAAATATTTACCTGCATCTTTCTGTTGATTACAATCTTTTGACTATTGCCTGTTAGCCTTAGGCATTTAAAAAATGAAATTATAATAAAATCTGTAGTAGCTTAATTTGGTCTAACACCCTAATTAGCTCTCATCCTTGTTAATACATTAGCATTATTTGTTATATCACGTAATCACAGAATATCCTTTTAAACTTATTCACAATCTCCTCAATATCTTTAAATTTTAATCCAGAATTAACCATTGGATATTTATCGCATATTATTTAGTGGAAAGCTTAAGGCCTTTGCCTCATTTATTATAACTGACTCTTTGTTGCGTTGTGCTAACTCTATGTTTGTGAATACCTGCTACCTGAACTTTGGTGATCCGTTTGACTCACCACTTATAAAAATGAAATTATTCTTCATGGCTTAATACACCTTACTCAATAAACCTCAACTTCCTCACTCAATAAACCTAATCTCCTCAACGCTGCTAGATGCCTTCGGGCCATCCTTAAACTCATAACGACGATTAATTAATCTAGATCATGGCTTGCCATAGCTAAGACCATATCTGAAAAAACCTCAACTCCACTTTCTCAACCTATATACCTCAATGAAAAGACCTCAACTCCACTATCTGAAAAAAATGCTTTTTAACAAGACTACTCGCCTCTTATTTCCACTCACCTTAACATACTGTAATAAGCACTCAAGTGCCTATCTAAATTAATCTCTCTAGATATCTTAGATCATACTCTTCAGCTTATCAGCCTACTCTGTGATTTCTTTAATAACTGAATCAAAATCGTTGAATTTATTGCCATTTAATTAATTGAATTAAAATAACCCCCCACATAAATATTAAAATCCTTATCTTGATTATAAAATAAAAATGCATCATTGATGAAATAATATATTTATTCAGATTTCCAAGATCGTCTATTAATTAATAAAACTTCCTAACTTTCTCATAAATTAAAATTATATAACTTCTTGTTAAAATTAATATTTTTATCTCTAATTATTACTTAAACAATAGTTTACAATTAACAAAAATTATGACCTACTCTTAGAATATACTTAGATTCTAATCTCTCCTCGCGTGTTTTCAGGCTTTCACGCACCTCCAGCTGACAAACTTATCCAAGCCCTCACCTAACCTTCTATCTGATGTTCTCCCTTGCATGCTTCTAAGGGTCCATGCCTCCTCCTTATCTGTTCTCCTATTTTGATTTATACAACTTTCTAAAATTATGCTAAGTCCAAATGTTATTAATCTAAATTGATAAGAATTTATATTTTTATACTTATAGATTTTATACTTAATGTACCGGGTTTGACTCTGACTTTTTGAACTAAAAAAAATAAAATAAGTGATTTTATCTTTCGTGGCCAAAGTCAGTTTGTGTTGTCTTATTTTTTTCAACAAAAGATGTTTTCAGACTGTTGTTTTGCGTTGTAGAAATGACAATAGATGACCACCTGTATTAAGTGCGATGTAGGAATGATAATGTCGTTGAAAGACAAGTATAGAACCGAGCTACACGTCAATAAGGACCCCTCTCATTTTGACAAAAGAAATATTAGTTCTACCCTTTTAAAAAAAAAATTAGTGTCACTTTTCGTGTTTGGTCGTTTATGGTTTCTTTACAATTTCATTTTGAGGTGTGTCACCCTCTTTACTCACTTCAAAATAACACGCAGTTGCAGAGTTGGTGTTTACAGTTGCTTGTTTTTATTACAAAGTACGCAGTATATTTTAACCACTGCGTATCTCCTCAGAAAGAGGTGACTCTTTCAACATGTATTTTTGCTAGTTATTGTGCTACAGATCCAGGTTCGAACTCTTGCATAGTCATTTTACAATTTAATCATGTAAATAAAATCCTGTTCCTATCCTTTATAATTAATGTAGCTGAAAAAATGTTTAGATATCTGTCTTGCTATAATAGGGTTTTAATTCTGTAACATTAAAAACACCTCTAATCTTAAGAGTCTCAGGGTCTTGAATTAAGTATACATTTTGACCTATTTGATATTTTACCTGATATGGTCCTTCATATAGTAAAAAGAACTTTTTTACTTCCTTATTCAAAGCTGATGATAATTGATGATTTTTTACAAGAACTAACTGGCCATTTGCGTATTCAATAGGTTTAAGAATCTTTTTATCATGGTACCGGGTTCGTTTCTCTGCTGTATCTTTTAATCTTTTTACTGCAAGATGTAATTTAGTTTGATGATCTATTTCTAACCTTGCTTGTTGCTACTTATAATTGTTTACTTTACAATTTCTACAAATACGCACAACCTTCTCTTGTACAGGAAATATTACTTCTATTTCACTGAATTTGTACCTTTTAAATTTACTTAAATTTCTATTTTAAACTTTTCTTACTACGACTAAATGATTATAGTTACCCTTATTTTAATTATTTAAAATTTAAATCTTTAGTTAAACTGCTAATTTTTTACATTTATATAATCCGAAATTTAAAGTTTATTTAATTGCCTCCTGGATCAAATATTTTTTGTGAGTCGTACTCATTTAAATATGATGTCCCTGAAAATGGTGGTACATAATTAAAATTTGGAGGTTGATGTACTTGATTGGTTGTGAATCTGGGGTTACCTGCATTGTTATTTCTAGTAGTTTGTCTATCACTAGAATTTATTTGCCTCGAAGGTCCTTGGTTCCTATCCTGTCGATATTCTATTCTAGGATGTGGATATTTTCTATTTTGCTCTGGTATTGGATAATTATTTTGATATCTCTGCCTATCTTGTCCATTATTAATTTCTTTGAATTGAGGGTTTGTTGATTGCCTATGCCTATCAATATTATATTTGTTTGTCTGATCATTGATTTCTTTGTTTCTTTGATATCTATCATCAAATGCCATTAATACTCTCTCTACTTCTTTGATGTTCTGTTTATTTATGCTAATGAGAACGTCTTGTACTGGAGTTGGAAAATGATTCATTAGAAGACCTATCAATCTATCCTCTACTACTGGGTATCGCAAATATTTCGCCTGTGTTACAAATTTATTGAAATATTCACTCATAGTACCATCCTTGTCGTTATATTTTCCATTAAAAATTAATTGTAGGAAATCATCCTGCATATTTTGAGACCAATATTTTTCCAAAAATATTTCCCTAGCCTGCTCGTATGTCTCCCATTCACTCTCTATACTATCTGTCCAGGATTTCGCCTCATCTTCTAGGCCTGATAAAAATATCTCTATTTTGACTTTTTCATTTATTCTTTCTCCTTTAAATACTCTTTCTACTTTATTTATATATTGTACTGCTGAAATGTTTCCTCTCTTTCCTTTAAATTTTGGAATAAGTGTTAATGACGTTTCTCTTAGTCCCTTAGCAAATAGGTTGGTAGTATCGTGTAAGTTACTAGATTCCCCTAGATTTGTTTGATTTTCAACCACAAAATCGGTAAGTTTTTTATCTAGTTTTTCTACTGCCTTATTTACGATCCCATCTATCTGTTCTTTTATTAAAATTTTATTTGTGTCTTGCTGAGAATCAAGTACTGATTTTACCTCATTTATTTCCTTTTCATTGCGTTCTACCTGAAGGTCCAGATTCCCAACTTTAATTTCTACTTCCTTTAACCCTTTCACTGATTCTAGTTCTATTGTTTCTATTTTATTTTTATTAGCTGAAATCTGTTCCATTAACTTGAACTGTCCTTTCCTTAGGTTTTCATGCTTTTCAATCAAAATCTGTTTTACTTTTTCCTGTTCTATCACTTTTGTGTCTACCTCATTTAACTGTACTGCTAAGTTTTGATGAACCGTCTCTAATTGGTCTATTTTTTGCTCTACATAACCAAATCTCTGATCACAAACCTCCTTACTTAACTCTATTTTAGCACTTAGTTCTTTACTGATTTGTTCAAATTTAGTCTGGTTTGTATCTATTTTCTGATTAATTGCCTGGGTATTTGCATATATTATTTGATTGATTTCCTGTCTAGTTTCTTGGCTACTTTTATCGATTTTCTGATTAGTTTCCTGTCTACTTTGATCATATTTTCTGACTAGTTTCCTGGCTACTTTTCTCATTACTCGCTACTATTTGCTGTAACATTTTCATAATTTGGGTTAAATCTACTACTGGTTGCTCCATTTTTTGTTCCCTATTCTTTTCTCTTTCTTCCTCATCTACTATAACATTTCTTTCTTTTTCTGTCCTATCTCCTTCTCTCTCTCCCTCTGCAAATGACTCTCCAATGTCCTGTTCACTTTCTCTTATTTCCTCATCTGATTGTTCTAGATCTAACCGATTCCTAGGTCTATTTTCAGCTACCTCTTCAGAATAGCTACTAGCGTCACTGTTATCATTTGAATCTGCCATTTTTTAATTATTCCCTTAATTTAAATCACAAAAAAAATTTATACTGTTCCACCCCCAAAATGCACAAATGACATAAATATATTTTTCACTATTTAATTTAAGTTTCTGTTGATGACTTATCTGTGATCTTCTTTAGACTCGTCTCCACCCCTTGTCTCCTTTGGTGATGGTAAGCTGCTTCTGTCGGTCCTCGACGCTGCTTACTGCTTATCTTGGTCCTCGGCGTTGCTTCCTGCTTTGTCTCGGTGCTGCTTCCTGCTTATCCCGGTCCTCGGCGTTGCTTACTGCTTATCTTGGTCCTCGGCGTTGCTTACTGCTTATCTCGGTCTTCGGCGTTGTCCTCTACTGCTTACCTCGGGGAGGTATTTCGTGGCGATCTCGGGGAGGTATCTCGTGCTGTATCTCGGGGAGATAATTCGTGCTGTATCTCGGGGAGATAATTCGTGCTGTATCTCGGGGAGATAATTCGTGCTGTATCTCGGGGAGATAATTCGTGCCCCTAAGTTGGGAAGCCAATTGTAACGTTCTGGATTTACGTTACCGCGATGGGCGCCTATTGACGAATTGTGATTAATACACTTTTCATTTTGACATGTTTTTTTATTGCTGAATTAGTTTAATTAATGCGAAAATAGATCATGTTGAACTATACGCGGGCTAGCGCGGACAGGTGTTGCTAGACGCCAAACTCCCAACTCCCAACTGACCACTTAAACACTGCCTTTATGTTGCACCATCCCTTGTATATATTCCTTGCACATGGAAGCTTCGAGAAGGTTTAGTTTAGAAAAACAAAATACAAGACAAAAACATCTCGGTCTTACTGGGAGGTTCTAGAGCCGGAAAAAGACTCAAGTTACATTTTAAAATCTCTCTTCGAACCATCGAGAAGAGGAAGTTATTATTTGAAAAATATATATATTGTCAAACTGACTTGGCTGGTGTCACGTGCGTGACGTCACTGTTCAGTGGCTTTTGCCTTCTTAGAAGAAGAAGTGCTGTAAGCGCCATTTAATATACTACATAATTTAAATGAAATAAGATACGTTTATAAAATTAGGACGATATTATTGTCAATGCTTTCACATACTTTTTAGGGGCAAATCAATTACATTACAATATCAAACGTGTGACAGCTGCAACTCACATAACTTGTTGTATGAATATGTGAAGTTTTGTTTAATAATTTTTCTAGCTGCCGTACTCATATATAGTTCTTACAATGGAAATTATATTGTAGATAGCCAAGAAAATCCCAAGAAGAGACACACCCAGAGTACTGACTAGGTTTGAAATCCCACCAATCCATCATAGGTTACCATACATAGTCCTAGTTTAACACATGTCGTCCGTCATTCCTTGTGTCTGACATTAACTATCTTGATTAGCCAATAAAAAGTATAAACAAGCGAAATAGAGAATTGAAAACACAAATGTATGCTTATACCTATATCTCAAAAGACACAGCAGATAATTATCAGCAATATTCATTGATAAAATACTATGACAATACCTTTAAATGGGCCCCATTTAAAGAGCGATTCATGGAGAATAGGGAAGGTTACGGTCTGGGTGTTGGTAGAACTGGCCGTGCTTTTGGGATGTGCGTCTGTAAGATCACGCTGGTGGCAGAACTATAATATAAGAGGCGCTTAAACCGTAACATCAATATTATTGTTAGGTGTTCTGTCTTACAACAAGGCCATTCCTTTTGTCAATGCGCCCTGTTCTTTGCCTGCTCCTTCAACTCACAGACTTTTCTTCTTTCCTTCAAGTCATCTAATATTTGAGTCCTCCTTCCTAAGCTCCTCTTTCCTCTTATGACGTCGCGCAGAAGACAGTTCCTCCTAAGGATGTGTCCAGTTTGCTTTGTACCGAAGAATCACATCCAAAATTGTTCTCTTCTCACCCACTCTTCTTAGGACTTGTTCATTTGTCCCCCTGTCTGTCCACCTGATCTTCTCTCCCACTCTTCTCAGGACTTGTTCATTTGTCCCCCTGTCTGTCCACCTGATCTTCTCACCCACTCTTCTCAGGACTTGTTCATTTGTCCCCCTGTCTGTCCACCTGATCTTCTCTCCCACTCTTCTCAGGACTTGTTCATTTGTCCCCCTGTCTGTCCACCTGATCTTCTCTCCCACTCTTCTCAGGACTTGTTCATTTGTCCCCTGTCTGTCCACCTGATCTTCTCTCCCACTCTTCTCAGGACTTGTTCATTTGTCCCCCTGTCTGTCCACCTGATCTTCTCTCCCACTCTTCTCAGGACTTGTTCATTTGTCTCCCTGTCTGTCCACCTGATCTTCTCACCCACTCTTCTTAGGACTTGTTCATTTGTCCCCCTGTCTGTCCACCTGATCTTCTCACCCACTCTTCTCAGGACTTGTTCATTTGTCCCCCTGTCTGTCCACCTGATCTTCTCACCCACTCTTCTTAGGACTTGTTCATTTGTCCCCCTGTCTGTCCATCTGATCTTCTCACCCACTCTTCTCAGGACTTGTTCATTTGTCTCCCTGTCTGTCCACCTGATCTTCTCACCCACTCTTCTCAGGACTTGTTCATTTGTCCCCCTGTCTGTCCACCTGATCTTCTCACCCACTCTTCTCAGGACTTGTTCATTTGTCTCCCTGTCTGTCCACCTGATCTTCTCCCCACTCTTCTTAGGACTTGTTCATTTGTCCCCCTGTCTGTCCACCTGATCTTCTCACCCACTCTTCTCAGGACTTGTTCATTTGTCCCCCTGTCTGTCCACCTGATCTTCTCACCCACTCTTCTTAGGACTTGTTCATTTGTCCCCCTGTCTGTCCACCTGATCTTCTCACCCACTCTTCTCAGGACTTGTTCATTTGTCCCCCTGTCTGTCCACCTGATCTTCTCACCCACTTTTCTTAGGACTTGTTCATTTGTCCCCCTGTCTGTCCAACTGATCTTCTCACCCACTCTTCTTAGGACTTGTTCATTTGTCCCCCTGTCTGTCCAGCTGATCTTCTCACCCACTCTTCTCAGGACTTGTTAATTTGTCCCCCTGTCTGTCTATCTGATCTTCTCAAGTCTTCTCCAGCTCACATTTCAAAGCTCTCCAAGTATTTCTTCTCCATCTTCCCAAGAGTCCAAGTTTCTGCTCCAAATATAGGATATTATCAGTTTGTTCCTCAGTTCCAAACTCAACTTTCTGGTCAGCAGTAACCTCTTCTGGTTGAAAGCTTCATTGGCCATGGCGATCCTTGATCTAATTTCTTTGATACAATTTCCAATAAAGCCTGACCACTCTTTGAGAAAAGCTAAAAACAAAATATTGTTGTTGTTGTTGTTGTTGTACACAAATTTCTTATCTATTATCACAGTGTCTTACTACTACTGGCTTAGATTATACGCTTATACGATACTTACTCTTATGAAGTAAAGATGAGGAAGGAAGAATTTTAGAGAGAATCTACAGGTATTTGTGTGGAAGGAGAGTGGGAAAACATCTACTAGACCCAGTGGGAAATCTGATCAAGAGTACGAGATATTTATTAAACACTGTCCCAAGTGAATAGTTTCCTGCTTCATTTCTTAGTAACCTAAAAGAATAAACAGAGGACTCGACGTATTGGTTCTTCACGGACGTCCCTCCCTCCCAAACAACCCCCTGAATGGATGAACATACCACCCTCACAGTTTATCTGCGACATTTTACTTTTCCTTTTTTTACCTTCCACAATTTTGGACTATCCGTCTTGCCAACACACCACTACTTCTTCACAAGGGAGACGACGACATTTCAAAATAAAGAATATATCTATCTATTCCCTCCGGTCTTCCCTCTTCTTTTGTTTTATCTTTGACTGCTGCTGTCCAACCTCCCGACGCAGGGTCCTTTAGGGAGATAAAGTCCGGGAGGAGTCAACTTGAGACCGTCAAAAATAGTGGAACTTTGGACCAGCGGTCAGGACGCTTGACGATAAAGGGGTGTGAGCAAGATTGGACGCGGTCAGGACGCTTGACGGATAGAAGGGGGTGTGAGGCAAGATTGGACGAGCGTCAGGACGCTTGACGGATAGAAGGGGTGAGGCAAGATTGGACGAGCGGTCAGGACGCTTGACGGATAGAAGGGTGTGAGGCAAGATTAGACGAGCGGTCAGGACGCTTGACGGATAGAAGGGGTGTGAGGCAAGATTGGACGAGCGGTCAGGACGCTTGACGGATAGAAGGGGTCTGAGGCAAGTTTGGACGAGCGGTCAGGACGCTTGACGGATAGAAGGGGTGTGAGGCAAGATTGGACGAGCGGTCAGGACGCTTGACGGATAGAAGGGGTGTGAGGCAAGATTGGACGAGCGGTCAGGACGCTTGACGGATAGAAGGGGTGTGAGGCAAGATTGGACGAGCGGTCAGGACGCTTGACGATAGAAGGGGTGTAAGGCAAGATTGGACGAGCGGTCAGACGCTTGACGGATAGAAGGGGGTGTGAGGCAAGATTGGACGAGCGGTCAGGACGTTTGACGGATAGAAGGGGGTGAGGCAAGTTTGGACGAGCGGTCAGGACGCTTGACGGATAGAAGGGGGTGTGAGGCAAGATTGGACGAGCGGTCAGACGCTTGACGGATAGAAGGGGGTGTGAGGCAAGATTGGACGAGCGGTCAGGACGCTTGACGGATAGAAGGGGTGTGAGGCAAGATTGGACGAGCGGTCAGGACGCTTGACGGATAGAAGGGGTGTAAGCAAGATTGGACGAGCGGTCAGGACGCTTGACGATAGAAGGGTGTGAGGCAGATTGGACGAGCGGTCAGGACGCTTGACGGATAGAAGGAAGGTGCAATTGAGTGTGGCTTTTCACACGTTATTTTCCACATGCAGTTGTTCTCCCATCCTATCTCCACGCTAGTGTAGGTGCATTTCCTTTAAGCTTCTTTCCCTGCTTTCACCCCTTTTAATATAGGTCTATCTTTTAAATTTATATAAATACATTTAATGATATCTCGTTTATAGTTCCGGTACTAAGCGTACAGCAACTACTACTAAATAAAGGCTGCTATATTTATGACTAATTTGATATATTATCTACGTTTATTGTTCTCTCTTATACCTGCACAGGTAGCCAAGTGTATGAGTAGAAAATACCTGCTGTGCACATCCTGAAGTGTCCCATGTACCATGCTCATGCCAAGTTCAGATTTTGTGCGTCTTAGGCTGCGTTCACTTTGGATGCACGCTTGCGCAAGCAGCTCGCGTGTGTACGAAGTGGTCACATTGGTTGCAACTAGGTGCAAGTAATCACTTCCAGTGAGTCGATTATTTTAAGAATAGGGAGAAATATGGAAAATATAGCCGCATTACCCTGGATCTCCTTAAGCAGCCAGATACATTCTTTGGGTACTTTAGAATGATGCTAAGTGGCGAGTTCTTAAAACTGAAATTCAGTGTATGCCGGCCAATATAGACGTGATTCTGAAATGTGTATGCTTGTTGCATAACATTGTTATTGATAGAGGCAGTGCAGAAGTGGATAGTTATGTTGCACAAAACAAAACACAGCTGCTTCGAGACTACCGGCCAAATGATGACTTGCGTACATACAATAGAGCTACTGAAAAGGCAATTAAAATCAGAGATGCTTTTAAACACTACTTCAATACCAAATAACCCAAACATTGTTCAAACTTTCATAGGCTTACTACTAATAATGAAGCATAACTATTCAGTAGGTAATTATATTGTTTTGTAATTTTTGTGATAGTTAAAACAATAATAATTAAGTTGAAATAAAGTTTTTTCAGCACTTTTCAAAACTATCATTACCTACTTGAAATATCCAATATGGTTCCTATCTCCGCCCACAGTTTCTTTATAATGTCTCTGTTGCTATGGTCCTTAGAAGAGGCATCCCAGATGGCCCTTCTTGCTTCAACGCATGCTATTAGCATATCGATTTCCATCGTAAACACAAACACAAATACATAAGGACAAAACCTCTTGAAAATACAAGGTAAATAAAATAACTTTCACGTCGATACAGCAAGCTTGTACAAGCGTGCATCCAGTTCGCACTCAGTGTGACCAGCTCGGGCGCGCCACCATTGGTTTAGATGGGTTTATTAGAATTCTGTTTCTTCGTGCAAGCTTGCGCATACAGTTTACTTGCGCAAGCGTGCATCCAAAGTGACTGCTGCCTTAGTTTCGTTGAACCGGTGATCATGTGGTTTAAGGCACTAGGCTCGCGATATATGTAAGAGCCACACACTGAGTTTACTCAAAGTATGTAGAGCAAACACCAGTTTCTGGTTCCTATGTTTATTGAGGTTAAGCTACTTGAATCTGAGTGTTCCTTTGGTTTGTGGCGTCAGGCTCGGAATAGATATAGAAGTAAAAAATGCGCCCGAGGTTTTACACGTGCAGGCTTCTTTATAATTGGTCTGTGAAGTTTACACCTGCAGGCTTCTTTCCAAGTGGTCTGTGAAGATTACACCTGCAGGCTTCTTTCTAAGTGGTCTGTGTGAAGATTACACCTGCAGGCTTCTTTCTAAGTGGTCTGTGAAGTTTACACCTGCAGGCTTCTTTCTAAGTGGTCTGTGAAGTTTACACCCGCAGGCTTCTTTCTAAGTGGTCTGTGTGAAGATTACACCTGCAGGCTTCTTTCCAAGAGGTCTGTGAAGATTACACCTGCAGGCTTCTTTCTAAGTGGTCTGTGGAGTTTACACCTGCAGGCTTCTTTATAAGTGGTCTGTGTGAAGATTACACCTGCAGGCTTCTTTCCAAGAGGTCTGTGAAGATTACACCTGCAGGCTTCTTTCTAAGTGGTCTGTGAAGATTACACCTGCAGGCTTCTTTCTAAGTGGTCTTTGAAGTTTACACCTGCAGGATTTTTTATAAGTGGTCTGTGAAGATTACACCTGCAGGCTTCTTTCTAAGTGGTCTGTGAAGTTTACACCTGCAGGCTTCTTTCTAAGTGGTCTGTGAAGTTTACACCCGCAGGCTTCTTTCTAAGTGGTCTGTGTGAAGATTACACCTGCAGGCTTCTTTCTAAGTGGTCTGTGAAGTTTACACCCGCAGGCTTCTTTCTAAGTGGTCTGTGTGAAGATTACACCTGCAGGCTTCTTTCCAAGAGGTCTGTGAAGATTACACCTGCAGGCTTCTTTCTAAGTGGTCTGTGAAGTTTACACCTGCAGGCTTCTTTATAAGTGGTCTGTGTGAAGATTACACCTGCAGGCTTCTTTCCAAGAGGTCTGTGAAGATTACACCTGCAGGCTTCTTTCTAAGTGGTCTTTGAAGTTTACACCTGCAGGCTTCTTTCTAAGTGGTCTGTGAAGATTACACCTGCAGGATTCTTTATAAGTGGTCTGTGAAGATTAAAGTGTTTGGGTTTATTGGTTTTAAAGGGATTTTTAAATCACCGAGTCTTACTACCCGTTCGGATCATCCGCTTATATACTAGCTACGCTACTGGAAGGGTATATTAGATGAAGTGTTCCTGCATTTGCAGGAAGGGGAGTGGAAAAACCACCCTCAGTCCACCCGACCTTGATTCGAACCTTGATCTCCCCGTCATCGGCAGTCTAGTCCAACACGAGAATAACCCGGACGGGTACTATACTGACGTTAAGTTACCAAAAACAAAGGGCTCTGGAACAAGGTGGGCCAAGTGGGCGCAAGCTGTTTTGTTTCTATTTTGGAGGGATGGTACTATCTTAAGGCCCCCCCTCCCCCATAATATTTCCAACGTATGTTCATAACTCACGTATACAAATATTCCAAGTGAGAACCCCTTTAAATATCTTCTAAGGGCATCCGATCTTTTAAAACTTACTTGTAAGGGTTCGGCCATACTGGCGAGCGAGCGCGTGACTCGCATATAGCTCTCGATAGCTCTCAACGAGGAGGCAAAGGTTCGAATATTGGCTCAGTGAACTAAGGGTGGTTTTTGACAAGTGATTTATTGTTGTAGTTTTCTCATCCTCTCTCCACGCTAATGGTGATTCTTATTTGTAAAGGCCTACTTTGATTATAATATTGAAGTATTTCAACATATAAGTTTTACATATATGTATAGTTTATAATCTTACAATTAAATTAGCCCGTTAGTAGCAAGTGTGCTAAACCTATCTAAATAATAAAAATGTTAACATGAGAAGTTTTCCAGCACTCAATGAACCAACATACAATAATATTGCCTGGCGCCTGTAAACTAGACTGTACCGGCTCAAGCGCTCGCTCTGTCTGGCCGTACCCCAAGGGCTAACACTAATTAGCTTTTAGAGGCATCCAATTTTCAAAAGATTTCCATGGGATGACCAGTCTACTGTAAATTATCTTATAAGGGCAACCAAATCATCAAAAAAATAATTGTTTCATCTTATCCACCCTTTCTACCGTGTTTTTACTATACTTTATGACATAAAAAAGTACTACCCATTAAAAATAAACTTCCATCAAATATATTCAAGAATCACCCACGTTTAAAAATGTCACCTAAGTCCAATCTCTCAGTTGGCCCCTCCCCCTCCCTCCACTTCCGGAGCGCCCGCCCAAACGTAATCCTTAACGCCCTCAAGTTAACTGCAACCCGACCTAATATGCAGCGCTGGGGGTGTGGGTCGAAAGAGATATCTTGTTAAAATATACCTAGGCAGAGGAACAGACGCTACCTGGGCGTTTATACGACATTTTGAAGGTGCTTGTCCAGAGGGGGGGGGGGGTGGAGGGATGTGAAGACAGTCACTGCGGGGAATCACACCTTATTTCCCCTGAGAAGGGTTTAACAGTCAGTGCAGACGTGGAATATGTCAGTGTCTTCTCGTAATAAAATACGATGATATTTCTGCAGCTTGTGTCACCTCCATTCAAATGTGTATGATCACGGGCAACGTATTTTATAATCGATGGTTATGTTGTTTTTATTTGAAGTAAACCACGTGAACTTTCTGAAACCATTGATAATAATAAACCTCGATTTCACAAAAAAAAATAATTTCGGCCATACTAGGAATAAAACCATTGGCTCATTAGGTAGACACACTATTGATATAAGTTTTTTTCTTAATTTCTAATCTAATATTGTTATCGCTAGTTAAAATTGATCCTAAATATGTAATCTCATTAAGCCTGTCAGATGATATATATGTTGTTCACTGTATATCTAATTATCGTCCTCAATCTGGTTCTCTGTGCTATCATGCACTTAGTTCACTTATAAACCTCTCTACTTGTCTCTAATAGAATGTCTGCATTTCTTGCAACAGCTTCCTTACTATTTCCCAACAAAGTCAAATCATCTGTGTATCCTAATAGCATTCTCTAAGGTTGTAAAAGTGCATCTCCTTGTTTCAACCCCATTATGTATTTAGAAAGTGATAAGTGACGTCCAAACCGTACCCGGCCACATGTACCTCAATTAGCTTGACAAGTTTTTTTTGACTGTCCCAAATGTAACTAAAATGTCATATAATTTATTTACTTTAACTGAGACATAGGTCTTTTTAAATTCTATTAAGGCAAAGTCCATGATAGACGCGTGGAAAGAGCCAGGTACATATGAGTGGCCAATAAATCGCGAGCTATCAGATAACTCAGCTGCCAAATAGACAATGACAACTAGAATAATATGAGCTGTGTTAATACGGAGAAGGCGTGGATGGAATGGTTCCAAATAAAAAATGGAGGGAAGCAGGGAGTGCTGCTCTTTCACCAATACTATTTGTAAAGGTAATGGGAATGTTCATGATGTTTGCTGATGACTTCATGTTATGGGGAGAGAAGGAAGAGGAAGTACAGGAACAACTACAAGAATGGAATGAGGAGGTGAAAGAGAGAGAGGAATGGAATTTAGTGTGGTAAAGTGTGAAGTGATGGTAACGACAAGGAAGAGGGTGAGGCCTGGTAAAGATATAAAGTTGGATGGAGTAGAGATGAGAAAAGTAGAGAATGTAACATATTTTGGAAGCGTGATTGAGGAGAAAGGTGGAAGTAGAGAGGATTAAATGAAAAGAGGACAACAGAGAGAGTTGTTCTAGAGGTGTGTAAGAGACCTTGAAGTGTAAGGAAGTGTTGTACAGGGTGTACTTTGTACCCATTGTCACACATGCATCAGAAATTAGGACATTGAATGTAAGAGAGACTAGGAATAGTGGAGGACATGGGAGTAAAGTTTTTGAGGAGCATGTTAGTTGTCACGAGGAGTACATGAGATAGTAGAGGAAGCAAGACTGAGATGGTATGGGCATGTAATGAGGATGTTGGAGTACATGAGATAGTAGAGGAAGAAGACTGAGATGTTATGGCATGTAATGAGGATGTTGGAGTACATGAGATAGTAGAGGAAGCAAGACTGAGATGGTATGGGCATGTAATGAGGATGTTGGAGTACATGAGATAGTAGAGGAAGAAAGACTGAGATGTTATGGGCATGTAATGAGGATGTTGGAGTACATGAGATAGTAGAGGATGTAAGACTGAGATGGTATGGACATGTAATGAGGATGTTGGAGTACGTGAGATAGTATAGGAAGAAAGACTGAGAAGGTATGGACATGTAATGAGGATGTTGGAGTACATGAGATAGTATAGGAAGAAAGACTGAGAAGGTATGGACATGTAATGAGGATGTTGGAGTACGTGAGATAGTAGAGGAAGCAAGACTGAGATGGTATGGACATGTAATGAGGATGTTGGAGTACATGAGATAGTATAGGAAGAAAGACTGAGAAGGTATGGACATGTAATGAGGATGTTGGAGTACGTGAGATAGTAGAGGAAGCAAGACTGAGATGGTATGGACATGTAATGAGGATGTTGGAGTACATGAGATAGTATAGGAAGAAAGACTGAGAAGGTATGGACATGTAATGAGGATGTTGGAGTACATGAGATAGTAGAGGAAGTAAGACTGAGATGGTATGGACATGTAATGAGGATGTTGGAGTACATGAGATAATAGAGGAAGAAAGACTGAGATGGTATGGCATGTAATGAGGATGTTGGAGTACATGAGATAGTAGAGGAAGTAAGACTGAGATGGTATGGACATGTAATGAGGATGTTGGAGTACTGAGATAGTAGAGGAAGCAAGACTGAGATGGTATGGACATGTAATGAGGATGTTGGAGTACTGAGATAGTAGAGGAAGCAAGACTGAGATGGTATGGACATGTAATGAGGATGTTGGAGTACATGAGATAGTAAGGAAGAAGACTGAGATGGTATGGACATGTAATGAGGATGTTGGAGTACATGAGATAGTAGAGGAAGCAAGACTGAGATGGTTATGGACATGTAAATGAGTGGATGTTGGAGTTACTGAGATAGTAGAGGAAGCAAGACTGAGATGGTATGGACATGTAATGAGGATGTTGGAGTACGTGAGATAGTAGAGGAAGCAAGACTGAGATGGTATGGACATGTAATGAGGATGTTGGAGTACATGAGATATAGAGGAAGAAAGACTGAGATGGTATGGCATGTAATGAGGATGTTGGAGTACTGAGATAGTAGAGGAAGTAAGACTGAGATGGTATGGACATGTAATGAGGATGTTGGAGTACGTGAGATAGTAGAGGAAGCAAGACTGAGATGGTATGGACATGTAATGAGGATGTTGGAGTACGTGAGATAGTAGAGGAAGCAAGACTGAGATGGTATGGACATGTAATGAGGATGTTGGAGTACGTGAGATAGTAGAGGAAGCAAGACTGAGATGGTATGGACATGTAATGAGGATGTTGGAGTACATGAGATAGTAAGGAAGAAAGACTGAAGAGGTATGGACATGTAATGAGGATGTTGGAGTACATGAGATAGTAGAGGAAGTAAGACTGAGATGGTATGGACATGTAATGAGGATGTTGGAGTACATGAGATAGTAGAGGAAGTAAGACTGAGATGGTATGGACATGTAATGAGGATGTTGGAGTACATGAGATAATGAGGAGGAAGAAAGATACTGAGAATGGTATGGATGTAATGAGGATGTTGGAGTACATGAGATAGAGAGAGAGTAAGATGAGATTGGTTAATGGGCATGTAATGATGGATGTTGGAGTACATGAGATAGTATAGGAAGAAAGACTGAGAAGGTATGGACATGTAATGAGGATGTTGGAGTACATGAGATAGTAGAGGAAGCAAGACTGAGATGATATGGACATGTAATGAGGATGTTGGAGTACATGAGTTAGTAGAGGAAGTAAGACTGAGATGGTATGGGCATGTAATGAGGATGTTGGAGTACATGAGATAGTATAGGAAGAAAGACTGAGAAGGTATGGACATGTAATGAGGATGTTGGAGTACATGAGTTAGTAGAGGAAGTAAGACTGAGATGGTATGGACATCTAATGAGGATGTTGGAGTACGTGAGATAGTAGAGGAAGCAAGACTGAGATGGTATGGGGCATGTAATGAGGATGTTGGATATGGACATGTAATGAGGGTGGAAAAGGATAGAGTGCCAAATAGAATTATTTCGATGGTGTATATAGGGAAAAGGCTTGCAAGGGAAACTAAGAAAGAAATGGGAGGAGCATATAATAGAAAGTGTGCAAGTGAGAGGAGAAGAATCGAATCATTTATAGGAGGAAGAATGGTGGAAGGATATAAGAAGTTGAAGGCATGTTACTAAACTGACCCGACCACAGGTTGGAAACAGTTGATGATGATGATGATGATGATGATGATGATGATGATGATGATGAAGTACAATGCCAATCGTACGGACGCTCATATCATTATGAATTAAATAACCAAGATATTATAGCTGTTGAGAATGGTTTTAGCTGCATCTAAATATCACATCCTTTAGGTTAAAACCTGACACGTGGACATGTTAATCGAACAAAGGAACTAGATATCAGTTTAAAACTTGTACTGGCACCATTTACTCATCATCACATAACCTCATCGGGTGGAAGTTACCGGATCTACATAGTGTCCCAAGTAAGGGTGTGAAAAACGTATCGATATTTTCCTTTCGATACTAGTAATTTTAACTCGATACTTTTACTGATATTAGTACTCACACTCTGGTATCGAAAGAAACCACTCAAGCTGGTATTAAATGTTTACTAGGACGGACAGTGGAGGAAGAACAAATTGCAATATTTCTCAACTCTCATTTTCTGCAACTCTAGCATTCAATATCTTTTAGCTCACTATAATGAATAGCTGTTCTTTCATCTATTTTTTTAATCAATATAGTCTGATGACTGGCCGGGCTATGGGATGAGTAGAGACCAGTCTACTACCCCCTCCTTTATCAATGAGCATGGTCATCACAAAATAAACAAAATACGTTTTTGTAGAGCTTAATGAATTCACTCAACTTAAGGGCGCCCCAAGCAAACAAGGCAGTAAAGCTTATGTGAATTGTTTATAAAGATGAATCAAGGCAGGGCGTCCATTTTCTATTGTTTGTCAGTAGTTAATACTCTATCTTAGTATATAAAAGACGAATATGTTTTAAAAATGGCGCCTAACAGAGGTGAATTATGGAAGTTTTTTTAAAGAAGTTTGATAGTGAAAAAGCATATTTTCAGTAACAATACTACCAATATTTCAGGTAATAATGATTAATGTCGAAATATGTTTTAAATAATTCACATTACTCTTTATAAAATTGTTTTAGTAGTTTTGATTATAAAGTATAAGTTTCTTTACATTCAAAGCCAGGTAATTAATGGTTGGTGTTTGTCTGAATACCTAAAGTTCCCCAATTTCTTGATTGATTTGTTATAAATTAACGTGTTTTTTGGTTAGTATTTTGAAAATAAAAGTGACGTGGATGTAGAGGGTTTTTCTCGGGAGTTTGATATCACCGATTGTTTGAGAGAGTGAAGGAATTTGAGCGTGTTGCCCTTCCGTCATCAAGATCTGTCTCACTTGGGAAACCTCAAGAAGAAACAAGTTTCACATTTACGGCCCAGTCATTCGACATTGTCCGCGGATTCAGATCTAAAACCGATCATCTGCTCTACAAGTTCGACATTGGAACTCAAGAAAAAACACGATTGTATTCTGCTATCATCAACAGTACAAACATCAATAGTACAAACTACAAACTTATATAATTATAATATGTATAAGTCTATAAATACAAACTCGCTTTTCTCGTTATGGGCTCCACCCCTAAACCCCTCCTAGTGAGTGTAAACTAATGTAATTCCAGCGTTGTTTTGAAATTTGAATTTATTTTTTCAATTTTATGATTCTAGCTATTCCATAATTGTGTCAGAAAATTAGAAAATATGTGGCAAATGTGCAAAATTTACCTAAAATAAAAAAATCTAGCTCTGGTGCAATCGATTGTTTTTTGATAGTTCTTACCGTTTAGCCACAAGAGACCTCCAAAGAAAGGTCCGCAACGAATTTAAAGTTGCTCCGACATTTTGAATTTTTTTCAGGGGTTAAAAATTGATATATTAAACTTTTTAGAATTTTCCCGTCGGTTACAGACTAGACGCTATAAGTTTGCCAAATTTCAAGTTTCCAGCTCACCTGGAAGTGGGTAAACATTAATGTCAGTCAGTGAATCAACCGTGTGGATTTATAGTATAGTGATGGGACGTTCGAACCATTAGAATCCCTTGGTATTAAAGAGATTTGGGATTCGTAAAAATCTCAATAAGTAATCTAGAATACAATTATGACGACCATGACTCTAAATGACAAATGTAAGCAATTTTTTTTTTCCCCCGTGTCTTACTACCCGATCGGCTATATGCTTATGCACTAATTTAGGAATTAGGAAAGTTATATTAATAGGAAGTTTACCAGCATTTGCGTGGAGGGAGAGTGGAGAACTGTTTTTGGGAAAACCCTCCTCAGTACACCGACCGAGATTCGAACCTTGATCTCCCCTTCATCAGCAGTCAAGTCTACTGCGAGAGTAGCGTGTTAGACCATGCGACCACCGAAGCGGATTATAAGCAATCGATCAAAATAATATATAGTCTTGTGTATTTGGGAGAGTAACAAGACCACCAAAAGAGGATAAAACTGTGTTAACATAATTGATTTGTTTAAAAAAAAAGTTTTCTTTGTTGTTTATGAATTAATATAAATAACTAACAAAATACGAGTATTATTTGTCAGTGCACCGAAACTAGAACAACTCTTTTTTTCATTAAATTTTAAACTATTCACCTTATCTACATTCTTAAAGATTCGAAGATTCAAATTTGGATGCAAGATTCGTAAGAAAATTTAATACTCAGATTCAATAAATATAGAATTAGACCCATCTCTAATGTACGTATATATCGTCTTACTACCCGTCCAGGCTATACAAATATCTACACTCTTAGACTAGTGATGAATAAGGTAAAATTTTGAGAAAAGGCATCCATAAATGGGTGAAAACTCATTTAGGAAAAATGTTCCTAAAACCATGCCAGACGATAGTGACGCCATATACCTCATTACCACCGGTACGGTTTTGTCTAATATTGGTATTATTATTTACACACACAAATAAACAACAACAGGTGGTCAAAAAACTTGAACAATTCTTATTTATAATTAAAACTAAATTAAATTTGTTTTATTCATATTAGATTCAAACTTTTTTTTAAGTGTTTAATATATGACTGGGTTTTTATTAGCTGTGTCCTAATTTATAGATAGATAGATTCTAAACATATCCTATCTACTTTCATACCAGTTGACGAAGTCTGTAGTGATTTCAGCAAAAACACTTCAAAGCTAGTTGACGATCCTTCTAAGGTGTAGGTGTTGAAAACACGAGCGAAGGGCAATATTTTTGCTTTTTTTTATATATAAAAACTTTTTTTTTGTTAAAATAAAGAACACATTGCTCCAGTATAAACGCAGTTTCATTTTATTGACATGGTGACCTCAACAATTGAATATCTATGAAGGGTGTCCTGGAATTTAATGACAACTTTTTATCTTCATTTAATAAGTTTCTCATCTAATGTTGCTATGATCATGACAGATATTCAACAATTGTTGATATCATCAGGTGAAAAACATTAAATTCTATGTTTCTACTGGAGCCATATTTGATTTATTTTGACCAACAAAATATTTTGTTATAAAAACTGCAAAAACACTCGTCTTTTCTCGCGTCCCCTACACCCTCACGTTAAAGTATTTTTATTTCACACGTTTTAGCGCGTCTGTCATTTAAAGGTTTACTCTACAAAGCGGTGATAATGAGGGTTGTGATAGTAAATGCACTCTTATTTGCTTGTATAGAAGTTGAGAAAACCACAAATGTATTCACACATTTTGGAAACCCCCTCTTACCCTTTGTTTATGGACTTGACCTAGATCGGAACCCCTTCTTCACTGCAGTCCACTATATTGTGAGACTGACGTCTTAGCCCACGTGACAACGAGTATATAGCTATACTAAGAAAGGAATTATTTAACACAATACTTACTGTATATATAATCATTTTGTCTTTGAAAATCTTCAAACCTCAACTGTTTTGATTAAAAACAAACATTAAATGTATTTTAGAAGAAACAATTTTTGTTGTGAAAATTAAAATATATTACTGTACTTTTTGACAATCTCTCCCCCTTTCCTGTAAAACACTCTTTACTGTAAAACACCGTTTCCTGTAAAACACCCTTTCCTGTAAAACACCCTTTCCTGTAAAACACTATTTCCTGTAAAACACTCTTTCCTGTAAACACCCTTTCATGTAAAACACCCTTTCCTGGGTAACACTCTTTCCTGTAAAACACCCTTTCCTGTAAACATTCTTTCCTGTAAAACACCGTTTCCTGATCTAAGTGAGATATCGAGTCAGTCAGCCCGTCTACACGATACAATTGCATTTCTAGTAGTTTCAGCACCGCGGCTTACTACCCATTCAGGTTAAACGCAGAATATGTACTAATCACACTTGTGAATTAGGATGAGAAAGGTTGAATTAAAAATAAGTGTACCTGCACTTGTGTGGAGGAAGAGTGGAAAACTATTTAGCACAAATCACCCCCTCTTTCTGTCATCGGCTGTCTAAGCTATTGCGAGAGTGACGTCTTAAACCATGCAGACACTGAAGGGGGTTGCGTGTATATTATCTTAGATGTGTATATTTTTTTATCCCTAACCCCATTTTATTCCCATGGCATCTTGGGTTGACTCTCGACTATATGCATTCAGGGTGTTTTTCCTCGACATGTATCAATGTGCATTTTACATCTCCTCTCCAAGCAAATGTAGGTACACTTCCTTCAAGTTACCCTCCCAAACCAGAGCCTTTAGATCAAGGCGTCAATAACCTTAGTGTTGAAAGTATTTACACAAAATTAACAGTGAGAATTACATTTCTTGCTACTTATTAATTTATTTTATACAAACCCGCGTCGGTGGCCGAATGGTCTAAGGCGTCACTCTCATGTTAGACTGGCCTATTGATGACTGGAAAATCGAGGTTCGAATCCTGGTTGGGTCTACTATGGACAGTTTTCCTTAAATGGTCTCCCACTCTCCTTCCAGGCGAATGAGGGTAGAATATCTCTAAAATGCTTCATTTTTCATCCCTAATCCATTAGAGTAATTATCATATATGCGAGTAACCTGAACGGGTATTAAAATGCGGTTGGAGAGTTAATGGTTCGTCTAATAATTTAAGAGTAGCCTCTGCTGATGTTACGCGAGGTTTATTTTATTTATTTAACGTGCTCTTCCTGAATCGACTGTTTTAAATTTCGTCTGTTTGTTTGTTCCACGATTACTGCTGAGTGTGTGGACCAATTTTAACAAAATCAGGTAGGGACATTCTTAGATCCTAGACAAACGGCATATACATTTGGTATTATGATCTGATAATTAGTTTCAAGATGGCGGCCACTCAAAAAGGTGTTTTTAGATAGCTAATCCTAAATGATTAGAATTTAAAAAAATTTTAATCCATTAATCGAGTAGCTTTCGGGAGTATTTAATTAAATTTTATAATTTATTGTGAGACTGACTTATTAAGACAAGTGAAAGATGGTTACTAAAAACTAATTTAGTGTATTATTGAATATAGTGTTCATTTGTTTCTTTCTAACTTGATCACAACATATATGATATCACTTTTAAACTCAAAGGAGAAATCCAAAGATAAATTTCGAATTCCGTCACGTTAAAATGTTTTATCTTAGAAATATCGGGCCGTGGATTTATTGTTACGGAGATAACCGCGTGTTCTTCTCTGACCCAACTTCTCCGAGCTAAAGGGGGCGTGGCGTTCCGTATTTTTCCCACAGAGATGCTGTGAGAATAAGAGCAAGAAGACAGACTGACACAAGAGGTGGACACAGTAGCCGGGTCAAACGCATGCCACTGTGGTGTCCTAGCTCTTGGCTGTGTGCTAACAAGGTCACACACTAGCCTCTCTCGCGTCTACACCTGGTCAAGGTTGGCTCAAGCCTCGTTCCGATGAT
This sequence comes from Timema cristinae, assembly GCA_039000515.1. NCBI lineage: Eukaryota > Metazoa > Arthropoda > Insecta > Phasmatodea > Timematidae > Timema > Timema cristinae. Next base: position 48,870,654 of record JBCFYV010003508.1, on the reverse strand, counting down.
CCTCACTGCCGGATCAACACACCAGCACAAGTAACATATGCCACGGGCTAGCTCAATTCGGCACTGAGGATCAATTAGATCTGTATCCTTATAGTCCTTAGGACCGTATGATTTTTTAACTTTGTGTAAAATCTCAATGTCCTTAATCAGATGATACCATGAAAACAATGGTAAAATATCGTTCTTTTACAATAAAAACCTCCGTAGCGTCAGACCACCAACGAGTTATACCGACAGAGCTACCGACATCTTCTGGAGAAGATAGTGCCAACCTACGTACATATCATGTGGTCAGCATAGCGAACTCTCTGGTCATTAATCTCAGTTTTCTAGACCGGAGCCGCTACTTCTTTATTCAAGTATCTCCTCATTTGTCCTCACGAGGCTGAGATTGACCTTGTCGTAGATTCACTGCTTCAAAGATACATTTTGTAACCTCCAGGGATCGAGCCAGGGACCTATGGATCCGTAGACAGGTACTCTGACCACTTCACCAAAGAGACTGTCTCTTTATCCACTTAAGCTAATTCAAAATAAAACAACCTCAGTAAAATCGATGAACACAACCAATTTTTCCATTTTTTTTTGTTTAGTAATTTTTAGTTAAAATAACGATTTGTTTAAGTTTTGTCGACCAGTTGTTCATCACATGGTCCTATCGTGTCGGCCATTTGTACCGCGTTGCTCCTGCGTGTCGAACATCATTATTCTCGTGTCGACCAGTTTCTTATCTATCAGTTTGTCTGCATCGCCCACCACTAGCGCTAGTAGAATTTGTATTACCTGCTCGTTTAGTATTTGTATTAAGGCGTGGAAATTCAGAGCCGGTTATCTTCAAGAATTTTTATTGTTTTGCAATTATTTTTTTTCGGAAACGGTTTATTCAAGAATAGAAGCATGTTTATTAAGTTATACTTTTTATATACACATCTCCTCTATGATGTTAAACCGTGATCAAATATCGATAATTTGGACCTTTTTCAATAGAAAACTGCCGGCTGCGTAACAAAATATAAGTAAATGTAACACCTAATAAACATCGATACATTATCTTAGAAGGGGTGTTGAAAATATTAACATAAAAATATCACTCGTTCTCGAGAAAACTGATATTTCCAAACGTATGATCTTTTCCACAAGACCTGTCCGGTAGCTAGCGCTATCTACGGTTTCCATGATTCATCTGTTCTTGTTGGCGCGGAAGGATACTTTGGTTGGTTGTGAAGCCACGCTATTCATTTCACCCTCCCACCCAAAAAATAGGTTTTAGACTTTCACTTGACAGGGTCAAGCGCTTTAATGTTACCTAAAACAATCTAGTAATAAAATTAATAAACTTTTTATCAATGTGGCCTAAAAATAGTTAGCACTATGAGCTAATAGCGTTTGTATTCATGTAACCTGAAATAATTTATCAATATGATCTAATAAAATTTGTGTTGCAGCACTTTTGGAAACCTAGTTATAGCTTTCTCTTTAAATAACAGTTTATTTTTTCATATAACGCGTATTTAAGTTAGTTATTTACCAGTATGTGTATTTTATCTTTATTTTCCCTGAAATCACAAAATAAGGAATGTATCAAAGGGTGAATTCACATATTTACATTATTCTAATTCACGTGTCTAATGTGTGCAGATAGTGATGTACTCATAAACAACAAACGAACAGGAATCTATAATTTACTGCCCACTAGTTGTGTGCTTGTAGTTCAAACTCTGAATCTACCGAGACCTCGAGAGCCGTGTCTGCTAGTACAACGGTGAGCTCAGAGATAGCGCTAGCGACACACATTCGACCATCTCCAACTCTTACAGTAAGTACAACACGATAAAAGCGAACGTACGAGTATTTTGGAAATTTTAATGTCATTTTTTTTTACCGAACTAATTGCTTAAGTAAATACTTTTATATTAATTTTAATTAATTTTGATAAGGTAGGGATGAGTAAAATATAATTTAGATGAAATGTACCGGGATTTGCGAAAACAAACATTTAAGAAAAACATTCATGGTATAGCTAAACGGGATTCCAGTCCCGACCTATCCGTCATTCAAGAGTAGACGAGCCTGTCATTTTGTCAGCATGATCACCAATGCGGGTGCTCGGAAATATATTAATTTTACTCACTGCTCCCAACATACATCAAATCAGAGTATTTGGTGTTGCCCTATTTTTATAAATGAGAGCCTCATTTGACGTCCTAGTCCGGTGGTCTGGGTTTCTGGCTACAGATCCAGGGGTCCCGGGTCCGGTCCCAGACGCTTCCAGATCTTTCTGTGAATCAGTGGATTCTGTAACGAGTCAAACTCAGTCCCGTGAGGACAGATGAGAAGCTACCTGAATAAAGATATAGCGGCTCCGATCTAGAAAACTGAGGTTAATGGCTGGAAGGCTCGCTATGCTGACCACATGACACCCTCTATCAGCAAATGTTGGCACTATATTCGTCAGCACGCGACGTTCACTTGGTGGGTCTAGCGAGCTTGCGGACGGATGCCATAGAGATCTTAGCCTCTTTTATTAACTTTATAAAATAATAATTTTAATTGTTAAGTCTTCATTAAGAAAGGAAACCATTAATTAAATAATCGTTTCCTAGTAACGACCACCGTTTTATTTAAAACTTGGAAAGCTCATCTGGAACTTTTTACTAATTTCCTGAAATTATTTGTAGGTACGTAGAGCTCCGAACGATCACTGACCATGGATGAGGATCTACCCTTATTCCCCGTACTAGTAGCTCCTGTAGGTCCCAGGGTCCGAGAACCCAGAGAGTTCGTGCTATCGGCCGTGGAAGAGCTGCGAGATCCGAGGAGTTGTCGCATGAAGAACATCATCGACTTGGTGAACTCCGAATGCAATGAGACGCACGACGCCGAGGAGATCCGACGCCAAGTGAGGACGGCGCTCAAGAGAGGCGTCCAGTACGGGCTCATCTCGTGCGACAAGGGCTGCTATCGCCTCCAAGACCTGTCGGGGGAGGCGGACAGGCCTGGTCGCGACAGACGACGCAGACGCAGACGCCGTCGCAGGGTCAGACGCAATCCCAGTCAACCCAGTCTCCGTCGCCAGGGCGGGCGTCGCCACAGGTCTCGTGGTTGAGTCTGGAACCAACGTCTTAAATTATATTTATATCAACTCTAAATTAACTAGTTTGTTCCAACCTTTTTGACTTTTATCGATGACAATTTATTTTTGTAATAAATCTCATAATCTTATTTAAAACTCTAATGTGATCTAATTCATATCCATTGGTATAATATTGCGCGTCTGGGCTCAACACTTGTAGCAATATTAGCCAGTACTAATGTACCGTTGTACTAATAGTACATCCTTTCCGTGGAGGCTGTTTACATGTCCTGACGAGATGAGAGGATGATGACAGCGAGTATGAGGGTGATAAGTTGGCATGAGGGGGGGGGGGGGGGGGAGAACAAGTAAAAACTCTCAAACATAACTTGAGGCTTAGCCAAACCCTGATTACTGTTGGAGTAGTTCTCCTTTTGAGAAACATGCTCGAAGTATCAGCCGGGAATCGAACCTCTGTGTAGCAGTATCAATGGCGCATGAATTATGTTTCAGTCTCGTCTTGTCTGACTTGTTAGTGGGGGTGGTAGAGGTTCATTACCCGGCCCTTTTCTTTTTCTATCTAAATGGTTTTACAATCTCATTCCAAGAAAATGCAGGTACATTCGTTATTATTTATATGCGTTCATGACAATACACTTGAAGTTTGATTTGTATAGATAATATTGAAATATTTGTGCTACGATGATTACAGCAAGCCCTTGATTTACGCGGTAAAATTGTTTTGACAACCATTTCGGTGGTCACACGGTCTAACGTGCTACTCTCGCAGTAGATAGACTGCTGATGACGAGGAAATATAGGTTCGAATCTCGGCCGCGTATATTTAGGCTTTTTTCCTAAAGATTTTTCCACTCTCCCTCTAAGCAAAAGCTGGTGCACTTCTTCTAAATATAGCCTTCCTAATCTATAAAACCATTAGCGTTATTAGTACATAAGTGTATAATCCGAACGGGTAGTATGACGCTCAATTTAAAAAACCGCTCATATCGAATGGTGCTCAAGTGCGATGTAGGTTTGTCACATGTACGTACCAAAAGGATAATTATGGTCGTTTTGACAAATTATGTACTTTTGTATAGAGTAGCCGACATATTTTAGAGAGTAATAAAATTATTAAAACCTGGGCATATTAAATTGAGAACCTTCTCTTGTAAAAATAATTGTTTTGTGTTATAATTTAGACCTGAAAACACAGAATATATCATATATATTCAAATTGACTAAGTTATTGTGTATAGTAATCTAAATCTAGCGTCATATATATCAGTCACAGCTGTTGTATAATTATATCTGACTTTTAATGAACTGTCTAAGTTTGGGATAGTTACTATTCTGATACGAAGAACTGTTTAGAAATTACACACACACACACCACACACACAAAACAAACACCAATATTTTGTGTGGTCAGAGTTGATAAAATTGTCATTTATTAGGCCTATTAATAGTTGTTTTTTTGGTAGTTATTGATAGTATCTATGAACTGTAACATCTACAAATCAAATGACTTTAAATTGTGAATTTATTAAAATGGTTTCATAACACCCATCTGTATCAATAGTAATAACATAAGAATAATCTCGCCGATTTAACCTCAACATTTCCACACCAATTTATAGGAAACCTGTTAACAAAATTCGCGAGCTAACACTAGAGGCGTGCTAACCAAAGATACGAGACAGATAAAACACAATAATGTAATGTGATACGAACGAAATGTCGGAATCATTTGTACATTAATATGTCTAGCGCAAACTTCTGCTTCGTAGAATGTTTATAATTGGAACGAGAAGAGATAAACATCGCATACGCCAAGCCACTTTGTGGAGATAGAAAGGAAGAAGAACCCTTTATGAAATGAATGTAAAAATCAAGTTTTATATATAAAAAAAAAGAAGTTTTTGGAGGAAGCGGAAATGATGGATGGCGTACCAAGCGACAGAGCTCAAATTCAACATGAGAGTGATGTATCTCTTAGTTTATTTATAAGTTATTACCCTTTCTTTGTGCTCTCCCAAACCGATTGTCCTTGGTAATCTGTGGGTAACAGTCATAACATAGAATAATAATAATAATAATAAGTAGCATCAGAACTTACCTAATGTAACAAGATATGTGTGTAATTTAAACTGTGTAACTCATCTGAATCAAGTTTGTTTCATTGAAACGTTAAAAGAATTTCATTGGGTGAAATTTATCTTTCAAAATATATCAACACTAACATTTTTCTAAAGCAAAGGTTTTGTCAATATTTTATGTGTTTCATCCTTATATATCATTATAAAGTTTGTTTGTAATGTTATAAAATGAGCTTAATCGCGAGGACTTTGGATAAAAGGGTGAGCTTAAGGGGGATTTACAATTAATTTTTATAATAATGAAAAATACTTCTAAAAAAAAAAAAGCCCTTAACTCTGGGGCGTCGCTTATGTTTTTCAAACCATATGTGAAATACATAAATAAATACAATATAAATATGACAATGAATTTCGCAGGTCTATTTGCTGACCTCCATCAATGTGGGGTTGTTGCACTTTATTATTTATTACTTTTTATTTAACCGCGTCCTACTACCCTTCTGGTCTGCACTTATTTTAATTAAACTATGGAATAGGGAAAGGAATGTAAAACTGAGAATATACAAACAATAATTCTACCAGTTGTTCTCTCAGGGTGTGAAACTTGGCCTCTTACCTCACATGACGGACACAAGGCGCCTAGGAAGATATTTGGTCCGAAAAAGGGATGAGAATACCACAGAGTGGGAACAGTTACATAATGATGAGTTACATAGCCTGTACTGGTCACGCAGAGTAACATTAGAATGGACCTGAAAGATATAGGGTATAATGAGGTGGACTGGATAGAACTAGCTCAAGATAGGGATGGGATGTAGTGAGGTGGACTGGATCGATAGGGATAGGTGGCTTACTTTTGTAAGTGTGGCAATAAACTTTCGAGTTCCTAATACCAGAGAGTAAATAAATAAATAATGGAATAGAGATGAAGAACTGAAGAAGTTAGAAACTAGACTAAAATGTACCTGTTCTATTTACATGAAGGGAGAGTTTGAAACCATTCAGAATAAAATAAAAACCTCGTTCAGCTTGTTGGAGTTCGAATCCCGAACTAATCATCACTGGCAAACTAGAAATCTAGTTTGTGTGTTTGTGTTCCCACCAATGAGTTCATATTTCATTGAAAAAGTTACACAACATTTCTCTTGTCAGTGTTCAGTAACAGAATGCTTGAGAGCCAAGTATTTATACTAATCAAGCTTACAACCTTGATTTTATTACGAGTGGACATTTGTAGCACCTCTTAGAAAATACAAACATATATTTTCAGTCAACATTGATAAACATTTCACTGTATTACTAGTGTTAGCTGAAATATATTGACATTTTAATAACCGTTAGACGTGTAAATTCACAAGAAGATTATGAGCGACCTCCCTGAATCAATGACTGCACATAGCTCACTGCTGCACTCTACATTTCTACACGAACGGCACGCGAACCTTTCCACCGGCTCGTCGCCCAGATTACCTCTTATAATCACATACTGCCCTGATACCAGGTTCACCAGCTCGTCGCCCAGATTACCTCTTATAACCACATACTGCCCTGATACCAGGTCCACCAGCTCGTCGCCCAGATTACCTCTTACAACCACATACTGCCCTGATACCAGGTTCACCAGCTCGTCGCCCAGATTACCTCTTACAACCACATACTGCCCTGATACCAGGTTCACCAGCTCGTCGCCCAGATTACCTCTTACAACCACATACTGCCCTGATACCAGGTTCACCAGCTCGTCGCCCAGATTACCTCTTATAACCACATACTGCCCTGATACCAGGTCCACCAGCTCGTCGCCCAGATTACCTCTTACAACCACATACTGCCCTGATACCAGGTCCACCTGCTCGTCGCCCAGATTACCTCTTATAACCACATACTGCCCTGATACCAGGTCCACCAGCTCGTCGCCCAGATTACCTCTTATAACCACATACTGCCCTGATACCAGGTCCACCGGCTCGTCGCCCAGATTACCTCTTATAACCACATACTGCCCTGATACCAGGTTCACCAGCTCGTCGCCCAGATTACCTCTTATAACCACATACTGCCCTGATACCAGGTCCACCAGCTCGTCGCCCAGATTACCTCTTACAACCACATACTGCCCTGATAACAGGTTCACCAGCTCGTCGCCCAGATTACCTCTTACAACCACATACTGCCCTGATACCAGGTCCACCTGCTCGTCGCCCAGATTACCTCTTATAACCACATACTGCCCTGATACCAGGTCCACCAGCTCGTCGCCCAGATTACCTCTTACAACCACATACTGCCTGATACCAGGTCCACCAGCTCGTCGCCCAGATTACCTCTTACAAACCACTACTCCCTGATACCAGGTCCACCAGCTCGTCGCCCAGATTACCTCTTATAACCACATACTGCCCTGATACCAGGTCCACCTGCTCGTCGCCCAGATTACCTCTTATAACCACATACTGCCCTGATACCAGGTCCACCAGCTCGTCGCCCAGATTACCTCTTATAACCACATACTGCCCTGATACCAGGTCCACCGGCTCGTCGCCCAGATTACCTCTTATAACCACATACTGCCCTGATACCAGGTTCACCAGCTCGTCGCCCAGATTACCTCTTATAACCACATACTGCCCTGATACCAGGTCCACCAGCTCGTCGCCCAGATTACCTCTTACAACCACATACTGCCCTGATACCAGGTCCACCAGCTCGTCGCCCAGATTACCTCTTACAACCACATACTGCCTGATACCAGGTCCACCTGCTCGTCGCCCAATTACCTCTTACAACCCCATACTGCCCGATACCAGGGTTCCCCAACACTGGTCACATGACCTAGTTTCGAACCTTGACTTCCCGTCACTAGGCATACAGTTAGTTTGAGATTGACTCCTAAACTGTATGACCACTAGCGGGAGGACCTCACAGTGTTTATATGGCTCTAGTTGATAGCATAGAAATAACTATGTTGTTTATTTCAACAATTTTTAGCGGAAGGCAAAAAGGTCACCCCCTCCACTTCCTTCCCCTCCCCCCTTCCCCCAACGCATCTTTGGGGCAATGGGGCAAAATTATGACAAATAATGGTGTCCATACTAAATTTTTCAAATTTTTCAAATTCTTTGTAAATATGAATGCCTCATGTATATGTTATAGGTGTTCTATTTTTAAATAAAGTTTTTTTTACAACTGAACTTTACTTCGCTTTGTGTTTTGTTCATTTGTGAAAAAATATTTATTTTCTTTGGTTTGGACAAATTCTTTATTTAATAAAAGTAATATTTGTTTGTAATTCCAAGTATTGCTCTCGGGTTTGCTAGATTTCTATTTTAGTCGGTAAGTCTTGAATTAGTATAATCATTTGGTTCGAAAAGTTTACGCTAATTACCTCTTCTGAGGGAACACTCAACTTGGGTAGAACCGACCAATTTTTAAACCCACTCGGTGGTCGAATGGTCTACAGCGTCAGTCTAGCAATATCCTGGACTGCCGATGATGGGAAGACTGGGGCTCGAACCCCAGTTGGGTTGTACTAAGGGTGGTTTTTACATCCTCCCTTTCCCCCGCCTTAGACAATGCGACCATCGAAGCAGGTGTTTCCCAATCTTCGTCCATGAGAATGTTTGCACATTTACTATTAATAATTCCTTCCTCATCCTACTCAATCAGCGTACAGAGCTGTAGTGGAGGCTTACGACTCTTAGCTCGGATCCTGAAACCCAACCCCCTCTCCTCCCGACCTCCCTCAACCTCATTAATTGTTTTCTATTTTCTCTCTAGAATAACGCTAATGGGTTTAATTAAAATTCCCCTTCTTCTTCCTGTGACTTTTAATAATGCAGTATAATTTGCGTATAATCCTTTTTTAATTAGTTTTTTATTCACATGGGCTATTAACGGCTTGATCTTTAGGTTAGGGAGGAAGACGATAGTTTGCCGGCGGGAAGGCCGCAGTGTCACGTGGGAGACCTCGCATAGCTTACCATGCGGATATAGGAACCTTTAATACCCCCCTCCCCTCCCGGTCAATCAGTACATTGTGAACTTGGTGACTTAAGCTACGTGACCACCAGTGTGTGTAACAAAAACGGTTGTTAGGTCCTACATGTTTCAATAAATTGAGTAGTTGTATCACCATTGGGGTAAGGAAAGGCCCTAAATTGTCACCATATCTACTTTCATGTGGTCATAAATCAAGTCATATATAATCTGAAGGTGTCACATTTGAGTATATTCATTTTGTTTTGTAAAGGTTAGCTTCCCTGCACCCGCATCTACGACAACATGGTCTCACGTAGTTCCCCCGACCACGTGGTCTCACATAGTTCCCCCGACCACGTGGTCTGACATAGTTCCCCAGACCACGTGGTCTCACGTAGTTCCCCAGACCACGTGGTCTCACATAGTTCCCAGACCACGTGGTCTCACATAGTTCCCCAGACCACGTGGTCTCGCATAGTTCCCCCGACCACGTGGTCTCACATAGTTCCCCAGACCACGTGGTCTCACGTAGTTCCCCCGACCACGTGGTCTCACATAGTTCCCCAGACCACGTGGTCTCACATAGTTCCCCAGACCACGTGGTCTCACATAGTTCCCCAGACCACGTGGTCTCACGTAGTTCCCCAGACCACGTGGTCTCACATAGTTCCCAGACCACGTGGTCTCACCTAGTTCCCAGACCACGTGGTCTAGAAACTAATGTTTCCCCTCGTAGCGTTCAAACAGCCCCCCCCCCTCTTCACCTCCCAATAGGGCCCCGGTAGTCCTCCATTTGATTGTCCTCCACTTGAGGAACCCTGTTCTAAAGGCTCTTGGTCACGCAGCCCTTGTTTAAAGGCCGTGTGGTGGGGTGGTGTCTCTTCACCCCACAGGTCACCACACGTCTCCATCCTGGCCTCTGGCAATCGTTTGAAGCGTCGCTCTAATTACCCCTATCACCGCTACCGCACAGTGGGACTAACTATAGCACTTCCAGACCAATACGACCAATCGTCCGTGACCAATAGAGTGGAGAACAAGACTCGCTAGAGAAGCAGTCGGGAACATTTGTTCAAACACACCACCGAGATAGTAGCAAGACTCGCTAGAGGATCAGTCGGGGACATTTTGTTCAAACACACCACCGAGATAGTAGCAAGACTCGCTAGAGGATCAGTCGGGGACATTTTGTTCAAACACACCACCGAGATAGTAGCAAGACTCGCTAGAGGATCAGTCGGGGACATTTTGTTCAAACACACCACCGAGATAGTAGCAAGACTCGCTAGAGGATCAGTCGGGGACATTTTGTTCAAACACACCACCGAGATAGTAGCAAGACTCGCTAGAGGATCAGTCGGGGACATTTTGTTCAAACACACCACCGAGATAGTAGCAAGACTCGCTAGAGGATCAGTCGGGGACATTTTGTTCAAACACACCACCGAGATAGTAGCAAGACTCATTAGAGGATCAGTCGGGGACATTTTGTTCAAACACACCACCGAGATAGTAGCAAGACTCGCTATAGGATCAGTCGGGGACATTTTGTTCAAACACACCACCGAGATAGTAGCAAGACTCGCTATAGGATCAGTCGGGGACATTTTGTTCAAACACACCACCGAGATAGTAGCAAGACTCGCTAGAGGATCAGTCGGGGACATTTTGTTCAAACACACCACCGAGATAGTAGCAAGACTCGCTAGAGGATCAGTCGGGACATTTTGTTCAAACACACCACCGAGACAATAGCAAGACTCGCTAGAGGATCAGTCGGGACATTTTGTTCAAACACACCACCGAGACAGTAGCAAGACTCGCTAGAGGATCAGTCGGGGACATTTTGTTCAAACACACCACCGAGATAGTAGCAAGACTCGCTAGAGGATCAGTCGGGGACATTTTGTTCAAACACACCACCGAGATAGTAGCAAGACTCGCTAGAGGATCAGTCGGGGACATTTTGTTCAAACACACCACCGAGATAGTAGCAAGACTCGCTAGAGGATCAGTCGGGGACATTTTGTTCAAACACACCACCGAGATAGTAGCAAGACTCGCTAGAGGATCAGTCGGGGACATTTTGTTCAAACACACCACCGAGATAGTAGCAAGACTCGCTAGAGGATCAGTCGGGGACATTTTGTTCAAACACACCACCGAGATAGTAGCAAGACTCGCTAGAGGATCAGTTGGGGACATTTTGTTCAAACACACCACCGAGATAGTAGCAAGACTCGCTAGAGGATCAGTCGGGGACATTTTGTTCAAACACACCACCGCGTCTTGGCTCGGTTAATACACATATGTGCCGATTAAGCTAATATTTTATGGATCAGGAAGGTTACATTAAGAGGAATAGTACCTAAATTTGCATGTAGGAAGAGTAGAAAACTATTTACGAAACAATACCTTCAGCACACTAGACTGGAAACAATTTATGAAAATCGACCCTCGGCAGACCCCACTGAGATTCGAAACCCGATCTTCCCCTTCATCGGTAATTCAGTCTAATAAGAGAGTCACGCGTTAGAACACAGATGTAGGTATTTCATGTATGCAGGAGTGTCCTAGACCATACATTCTATAAGCTAAGAGTTATGTGTTTAACTTGTTTTTTGAATTGAACACAATTTGGTCGAAGTCGGTAGATGGAAAATTATCGACAGTTGAACGGTTTTGTCTTTATTTATTTCTTCCACCGCATCTTACTACCTGTACCTTAAACCTGCCGAACATCGGTAAAGGCCTGCCAATATATATTTGTATAGTTATGGCAACATATTATAATAAATACATATTTGAGCTGGGCCTACCAGAACGCTGGGACACATTGCCAGCGTTAATAAATCTTCATTTATTTAGCAAGAGGTTTGTTATTTTTATAAATTTGGTTCACGCCAAAATATAGTACAAGATACAAACATTTATTATTATTATAAGCTTTACGTTATTTAAAAAAGAAAAAATAACTTCATTATCAAGTATTAACGATCTTTCACGTGAAATAAATCAATAATTTGAGATAAAGGTAAATGCTGAGATACTAGAGCCAGCCTTCAATAAGATCGAAGCTATTGTTTTAGTAGTTTTGAAGTTCTATAACTTCCATTCTCCATTAAAAGGATGGAGATAAATGAAGGGTTAAAAAGGTTCCATAATGATGAGTTTACAGGCCCTACACAATCACAAGATATTTTTAGGATAACTAGCTCAAGATAGGAGAATAGGGCTGTAACTTCAAGATAGGATAGGGTGTAATGAGGTGGACTGGATAGAACTAGCTCAAGATAGGGATAGGGTGTAATGAGGTGGACTGGATAGAACTAGCTCAAGATATGAATAGGGTGTAATGAGGTGGACTGGATAGAACTAGCTCAAGATATGGATAGGTGTAATGAGGTGGAACTGGATAGAATAGTTTAACTATAGAGATAGGGGCCTAATTTTGTAAGTGCAGCAATGAACTTATGAGTTCCAAGTGCCATAGAGTAAGTAAATATATATAATATGCGTTTAACACCGAATAAACGCCGCGTGTGACCACTGGTACACGCAACACAGTTTGGGAACCACTGAGATAGACCATGTGGGTGTCCTTAATAATCACAATAAATAAATGACCAAATAAATAAATGAATTAATAAATGAATGCATTAATAAAACCTATGTAATTTATAGATTTAATTTTTTACTTGTCAAAACTGAATTATTATTAATGTTGTTTGAGGTTAAGATAATTTGTATAAAGTCACAGTTGCCATTAAATATAATGGTCTCCCTAATTCCATAGATACAGATCCATGTAAGTTTGGAAACAAAATTAAGCAGTAATTATTAATTATTTAGCTAGAAGAGGGATCGTTTTTCGTTATAAAGTACCATCATCAATGTAATGAGATCCTCAAAAAAACAACGTAGGTGCCAATTTCTTACGTTTCCTGGATTTTCTCTTGTAGCATTTATCGCTAATACTTGGAAAAACAGCCTGTGAACTTGGACTCCGACCAACGATCTTTGAGAGAAGGTCTTCCAACGTGACTTCCCCCCCCCCTTCTCCCCCTTCCTTTGCCCGGTGATTTACTGCGTCTTTTCCATTACGATGCTATCTACATTCACCTAGAAATCCTGTCATGAGTAACCATCTTGATACTAGCATTAAATAATTGTAAGATATCCTCAAATCTTAGCTCTTATTTTGACAGTAATCATTTTAATAGATTTTTCTGAAACAACAGGTTATCTGAGGAACACTGTGGACACACACATTGATAGATTGTTATTTAAAGGGCTCCAAAAGTTTGCCAAGTAAACAGTATTTATATTTTATATTGTTAACTTTAATGTATATTTCAATATAATTTGTATTTCATGTTTGTATGCTATAGAGCTAAATACTTACTTAATTACTCACGTACTTTATGGCATTAGGAACTCAACAGTTCATTGCAACGCTTACAAAAGTACGCCACCTATCCCTATCTTGAGCTAGTTCTATCCAGTTCACCTCATTACACCCTATCCCTATCTTGAGCTAGTTCTACCCAGTTCACCTTGTTACACCCTGTCCCTATCTTGAGCTAGTTCTATCCAGTTCACCTTGTTACACCCTAACCATATCTTGAGTAGTTCTATCCAGTCCACCTCATTACACCCTATCCCTATCTTGAGCTAGTTCTATCAAGTTCTCCTCATTACACCCTATCCCTATCTTGAGCTAGTTCTACCCAGTCCACCTCATTATACTCCATTTATTTCAGGTCCATTATAATGCTATCCTCCAATCTGAATGTATGTATTCCCATTGGGTTTGCTAGCCAGCACTCTGAAGAAGGTTCTAGAATTTTCCATTCGCGATGCATGACCTGCCCATCATATTCTACGAGATTTGATTATCCTAACAATGTCTTGTGATAAGTACAGAGTATGAAATTCATCATTATGTAACCTCATCCACTACCAAACAGCCTCACCCCTTTTTGAACCAAATATATTGAATGCATGATGTATAAAAATGGCTACCGGTAGGTATTTTATGGACCGTTTTAATTGAGTTGGGTAGTACTCCGAATACAAAGTTTGAAAGCCTACGTTTTAGTTCTTTAAGATTAGCAATTAATTAATTAATTACCTTTACAGCGACAACCATCAAGTTAAATTCGAAACTCAAAATTTTAGTAAAAAAATAAACACCATTCCGTTTTGAAAATAAAATCAAGCTCATTTGAAATATCTGTCCATTTCACCAAAATAATGGAAGTAAGAGAAACCGTGAACGTGTCAAATCAGTAAATCACAAATCGCGATTTCAGTTGGGTATTACTTTAAAAATTAAGATAAATATATAATCCATAACTGTTTAAAGGAGTCTTGTTAAAACCACCAATGAAAATATTCAATGACAGCAATAACTCCACTTGAACACAAATTGAGTTATTGCTGCCATCTGTTAGACAATCATGAAACCTTCATAATGAACTAGTGCTGGCATCTGTTAGACAATCATGAAACCTTTATAATGAACTAGTGCTACCATCTCTTAGACAATCATGAGACCTTTATAATTAACTAGTGCTGCCATCTGTTAGGCAATCACGAGACCTCTCGATGGACTTTAGATTATGGATAAGAAAGGTCTCTGTCTATGTTAACTTTCCCTACGAGTGGGTAGTAATGTCACCACGTTCGAGTGGAACTATTTTTGTGCGTGGGCATGAATTCAGGGTGACAAATAGTTTTTGTGAAACGCCCTGAGAGGTTGAAATTACCACTTTTAAGACCCTTAAAAGGGGTGGAGATATAGGAAGTGCGCACAGGAGATGCGGATCACATGTTTGTCATCGTCGTGGCCTGAGCCGACAGACGGATCACCAGGTGCCGCGCATACACATCATAAAACATATAGAACATTAACAAAAAAAAAGTGACAAAAATGTGTCCTCTCGGCCTGACGGCTGAAAAGAATGCTCCTGTGAACAGGTCGGTCGTACACAATGGTACTCTTCTTCTCTTCCTTGGCGCTGTAGCGTCTCTTTAATGAGGTGCCCGCCTCGGCGTTACCCTGTGGAAGAGATCGGGCTCTTGTTTTCGTCGCTTGGCTCCTGTGGGAAGCTGGCGAGGCCCCTTGGATGGAACAACGGCCTATGGGTCATATCTACACATTAGCATACCGAGGTAACTGAAGGACTCGGATACAAGCTCTATCTCTCGGTTGTCAAATCTCCTCACTCTCAGTTATGTCTGAAGGTGGTGTGCTGGGGTAAGAAGGAGCTACTGGCCAAATCTTCTCGCTCTCAGTTATGTTTGAAGATGGTGTGCTGGGGTAAGAAGGAGCTACTGGCCAAATCTTCTCGCTCTCAGTTATGTCTGAAGGTGGTGTGCTGGGGTAAGAAGGAGCTACTGGCCAAATCTTCTCGCTCTCAGTTATGTTTGAAGATGGTGTGCTGGGGTAAGAAGGAGCTACTGGCCAAATCTCCTCGCTCTCAGTTATGTCTGAAGGTGGTGTGCTGGGGTAAGAAGGAGCTACTGGCCAAATCTTCTCGCTCTCAGTTATGTTTGAAGATGGTGTGCTGGGGTAAGAAGGAGCTACTGGCCAAATCTCCTCGCTCTCAGTTATGTTTGAAGATGGTGTGCTGGGGTAAGAAGGAGCTACTGGCCAAATCTCCTCGCTCTCAGTTATGTTTGAAGATGGTGTGCTGGGGTAAGAAGGAGCTACTGGCCAAATCTCCTCACTCTCAGTTATGTTTGAAGGTGGTGTGCTGGGGTAAGAAGGAGCTACTGGCCAAATCTCCTCTCTCTCAGTTATGTCTGAAGGTGGTGTGCTGGGTAATAAGGAGCTACTGGCCAAATCTCCTCGCTCTCAGTTATGTCTGAAGATGGTGTGCTGGGGTAAGAAGGAGCTACTGGCCAAATCTTCTCGCTCTCAGTTATGTCTGAAGATGGTGTGCTGGGGTAAGAAGGAGCTACTGGCCAAATCTTCTCGCTCTCAGTTATGTTTGAAGATGGTGTGCTGGGGTAAGAAGGAGCTACTGGCCAAATCTCCTCGCTCTCAGTTATGTTTGAAGATGGTGTGCTGGGGTAAGAAGGAGCTACTGGCCAAATCTCCTCACTCTCAGTTATGTTTGAAGGTGGTGTGCTGGGGTAAGAAGGAGCTACAGGCCAAATCTCCTCTCTCTCAGTTATGTCTGAAGGTGGTGTGCTGGGTAATAAGGAGCTACTGGCCAAATCTCCTCGCTCTCAGTTATGTCTGAAGATGGTGTGCTGGGGTAAGAAGGAGCTACTGGCCAAATCTCCTCACTCTCAGTTATGTTTGAAGGTGGTGTGCTGGGGTAAGAAGGAGCTACTGGCCAAATCTCCTCACTCTCAGTTATGTTTGAAGGTGGTGTGCTGGGGTAAGAAGGAGCTACTGGCCAAATCTCCTCACTCTCAGTTATGTTTGAAGGTGGTGTGCTGGGGTAAGAAGGAGCTACTGGCCAAATCTTCTCGCTCTCAGTTATGTCTGAAGGTGGTGTGCTGGGGTAAGAAGGAGCTACTGGCCAAATCTCCTCGCTCTCAGTTATGGTTGAAGATGGTGTGCTGGGGTAAGAAGGAGCTACTGGCCAAATCTCCTCGCTCTCAGTTATGGTTGAAGATGGTGTGCTGGGGTAAGAAGGAGCTACTGGCCAAATCTCCTCACTCTCAGTTATGTCTGAAGGTGGTGTGCTGGGGTAAGAAGAAGCTACTGGCTAAATCTCCTCGCTCTCAGTTATGTCCGAAGGTGGTGTGCTGGGGTAAGAAGGAGCTACTGGCCAGATCTCCTCGCTCTCAGTTATGTCTGAAGATGGTGTGCTGGGGTAAGAAGGAGCTACTGGCAAATTCGACTAACCAGTCTTACAGGCTTATCTGGAAACAATGGTGAACACACATGCCTCTGAGATAAAACATACAAAACTATTTACAAATGGTGTAAATCCAAAAAGAACTGTCAATAGCGTAATATATAAATAGACGTATATGAATTAGTGTCACCTGATAAACTAACAGATACATTTGTGGAGTTAGCTTCTGAAGACGTTAATGTATCAGTAGAAATCTTACCACTGGTCAAATATCTCGAATAAGTTGTGCAAATGTTCTGGTGGTAGTCACATTGTCCGTAACCATGTGTTATATTTGAGAGAGGATTGACCACGCGGAGACCCAGAGAAATGACCACGCAGAGACCCAGAGAAATGACCACGCGGAGACCCAGAGAAATGACCACGCGGAGACCAGAGAAATGACCACGCGGAGACCCAGAGAAATGACTACGCGGAGACCCAGAGGAATGACTACGCGGAGACCCAGAGGAATGACCACGCGGAGACCCAGAGGAATGACCACGCGGAGACCCAGAGAAATGACCACGCGGAGACCCAGAGAAATTACTACGCGGAGACCCAGAGAAATGACCACGCGGAGACCCAGAGGAATGACCACCTGGAGACCCAGAGAAATGACCACGCGGAGACCCAGAGAAATGACTACGCGGAGATCCAGAGAAATGACTACGCGGAGACCCATAGAAATGACTACGCGGAGACCCAGAGAAATGACCACGCGGAGACCCAGAGAAATGACTACGCGGAGACCCAGAGGAATGACTACGCGAGACCCAGAGGAATGACCACGCGGAGACCCAGAGGAATGACCACGCGGAGACCCAGAGAAATGACCACGCGGAGACCCAGAGAAATTACTACGCGGAGACCCAGAGAAATGACCACGCGGAGACCCAGAGGAATGACCACCTGGAGACCCAGAGAAATGACCACGCGGAGACCCAGAGAAATGACTACGCGGAGATCCAGAGAAATGACTACGCGGAGACCCATAGAAATGACTACGCGGAGACCCAGAGGAATGACCACGCGGAGACCCAGAGGAATGACCACGCGGAGACCCAGAGGAATGACCACGCGGAGACCCAGAGGAATGACCACGCGGAGACCTAGAGGAATGACCACGCGGAGACCCAGAGGAATGACCACGCGGAGACCCAGAGAAATGACCACGCGGAGACCCAGAGGAATGACCACGCGGAGACCCAGAGAAATGACCACGCGGAGACTCAGAGGAATGACCACGCGGAGACCCAGAGGAATGACCACGCGGAGACTCAGAGGAATGACCACGCTGTATCCTAAGGCATCGTCCACTGCACTCGGATCTCCTTCATTTGGGTCGTGTCGCCTTTAGTGTGTCCTAATATCTGTAATGATATCAGTGAAACGGGCGGTCGTTCGGGTAAAAGGCTACTGGAGACAAATACTCTAACTCAACCCCACAAGATATCAGTAATATAACAGCTGGTGCTTTTGTAACTAATCTCAAAGCATTATTTTAACCAAAAGAGTTTTTATTTTATTTTATTTTATTAGAGTATTTTTTCTTTGTTTTTTTTAAGCTTACCACAACTATTTTGTGATAAATAACCAGTTCTAGATTTGATTCGTGAGCACACTTATACAAATTTTAAAAAGTTCTCCAGATGGCGGACCTATGAAATGTAACTGATGATGTGAGGGTGAAATAATAACTCTCTCACACGTGGTAGTTCGGTAACCGGCGGAGGTCTGAACTGAAAGCTGTAAGGTCGGTCACGAACGACTCAACAACAAGAAGTAGTTCGCGAGCTAATGAACTAGATAAATGAGCTGCTCTTATCAGTGAACTAAATCACTTTGAACTGTTCCTGGCAGTGAACTGTACCGCACACCTCTAACTAAATAGTGAGGAGAGATGGGCGGGTGGGGGGGGGCTGCTCAACATCCCAAATGACGTCATCCACACACACCACATGAGTCATATTTTAATTTGTTGCCCGGAATTCTTATCGGAATTACCGATGTCCGATAATTACGATGTAGATAAGTGAACACAGTTTCATTAAAAATAATGTAAATAATACAAAAAATACGATATGGGTTACTGGATGCTCACCTTAATAATAGTCGTGTAGTTAGTTCCCTCAGAGATGATACCAAGTGTAGTATATGATGATATTAGGTGAACCCGCGCCAGTGGCTGTGTGGACAAAGACGTCAGTCTCGTCTGTATCTCTCAGGTGAGGAGGTCACGTCGTGTCGCGTCTTACTACCCATTCAGACTATACACATATGTACTAACTACGCTAATGTGCTAGGGATAAGAGAGGCTTAACTTAGAGGAAGTGAACCAACATTTACGTGGAGACAGAGGGGAAAACCATTTAGGATAAACCTACCTCAGTGCACAAGATCAGGATTTGAACCCCTATATCTCCATCATCGGCAATCTAGTCTTTTGCGATGGTGACACTTGATACCACGTGACCACCGAGGTGGGTATTTACGTTTGTCCGAAGAGGGAGGTGGGAAACCAGGTAAAAAAAAAAGATTGAAGTTTGGTCCTTTCGGGCTACCGCGTATTTATATTAACGGAGCAGGGGTAGGAGGTCATTGCCCCCTCAATATACTCGTCTGGGATTCGAGCCCTGACCTTCACGCTAAATTATAAACAGACACCTTGGTCCGCGTGGTCACCGATTCAAGGATATGAACGATGCAATGATCACAAACTAGGTCAGTACCAATCCAAATGGCGAGATTGTTTTTATTTGTGTTAGGCTACAACGGAGCCCTATAAATATTGGTAATTAAATACAATAAAACAATTAAATATATAGATGCATTAAATTGTCCTTGATTAAAATTTAGTGTAAAGAATGACCGATTATCAAATATCAAGTATAGATTAAATAAGACTATAGAGTTACGGACTTTGTAGGCGAAGCTATAGTTTGATCAAATTGTACAGTCTGATTTACATATAAAGGGACAGTTAGAAAAGCTACTAGATTCTATTTAGCGTATTCATACCTAAAATTATTGTGATCTACATATTATATTTTTGACAAATATCAATACCAAACACAGCTCTAATAAAATAATAAAATGTTATCAATTTTGACCAAAATATATCGTTTGTTTTTTCTAAAAGGCCTCCTCTATAAGAATTGTGCTGTAGGCCGTTGTTGCACGGCGGTATATTAAGGACCTCATGCCACGCTATTTGACATCGGTGGTGGCGACCTCCTCCCATCCTCCTCTCAGACCTCAACACAGGGTGAGGACAACAATATCAATTCTTTTGTTTCCCTTCGTCCTCAATCCTTGTTCCCCCGTCCACCATCTTGTGCAACCTCTCCTCCCTCAAACATTATATGTGAGGTGTGCCTCAGATAGTTTCTTGACGATCACAATACTACTCTCTCCGAGGGGTTGAAAGGAGCTAAACATTGCTCAACGATTAAGTCTCATACTCCTATTACTTGTTGATGGATTACGGCAATAGTCGTATTTAAATGTCTTATTCTTTGGGGAATTCCAGGCCTCCACCGTGGTTCGGATTCCACGTTAAACTGTAGGTCCTCCATTTCATCTCACAATCACCCTACCATTACACATTAGCGTAAGTGCGTATAACCCGAACGGGTAGTAAGACGCGGTGCTAATAATAGTAATAATAATAATTCTTTAAATTGAAAAATGACACGGATATCGAACCCAATACCTTTATCTTAGTACGCCAATGCTCTAACCACTAAGCTATCCAGAAGACGTACTGTGTTCAGGGTAATTCTTCACTCATATTTTAAGGCAGAATCTGTGATGGACGTGATGAGATCGTCAGCTACGTATGAGCTATCAGATAACACAGTCACATTCTACTCTGGAGGTTGCCAATAGTACAAAGACAGCTGTGCGCATGCGCGTATCATGACGAATTAGATAGACAATAGGTGTAAACTTTCAATATAAATAGGACATTTAGATGCGGCAGTTACCGTAGCTAACAAATCCAGCCGTTCCTAATGTTTTACGGACCATCGTCAAAGTGGTCCTCACTGGTTGTATTGTTGTCCGTTGTGCCAGTGTGGCCCGTAAGTGTGTCGGCGTTCGGTCGTTTTATTTTCGCCACCGTCCGTGCATCTAATGCTGGTTTCTCCTCATCACCATCGCCACTTGGCGGCTCTAATTGCTCGCTACCAACCTCCGCTAACGGGTGTTTCTCGTGAGACCTCCCCTTTCCCTCCTGAGCACAGCACAGGGGAGTGGGAACTGAATATACCTTAATAGCTCACTAAACCAACGACCAAAAGTGTGAATCCAGTTTTAAGGCGTACTTTTTCAACATAAATTTGAATTGTTGTAAATGTTTGTATCACTTTCTTCATATTAATGTTACCAAATATATTTAAAACCAGTTATTTTCCTTCTTTTTGGAAATATAGCCTAAAACACAGTTTATATTAGCTAACTAAATTATTACAGGGTGTTAAAGCTAAGAATCACAATAAATGAATATTAAATATGATATGTAAAATTATTAGTAGACAATACTTTTCAAAGGAAAAAATAGCTCTTCTTTTGTTATGTATTCGCTTAAGTGTTTTTAATATCTAATTTTACTGCCGTGAAACCACAATATTACTTTCTTGGTTAACAAACTTTTGTTCTAATATATACATTTGTGGAGGTCTTCATTATCATCAACATTTATATATAAACAACTTTAATGTGTTTTTTGAAATTTATCGATGTCATGTTGATAAATCTTTATCACTTCAACAAATATTAAATAATCTATTATTTTATAGCTGACCAGCAATCTCCAGAGTTGTTTATTTTTTTTTTTTTTACGGTGAACTCTCAACACACTCAATACGAACCACCCACTCTAAAAGCAATCACCTGAAAACCATATCCTCATTGCAACCTATCGGCTTTGAGTTTCAACCGCCCTCGGCAAACGGTCCAACCACATTCGTGTGATGAATAATAGAATGCATTTAACATGGATAGCATACTTATCATTACGATAAAATTAAATATTTAAAACAATGCATCTGTTTTGTACTTCTTTCTTTATATTTAAATATTAATTTTATTTGTTTACTTAACTAGCTATTTCTTATATTTAAAAAAATCATCATCACATGTTTCGTTCTACTACAATTTTATATTAATTTATTTTTGTTAAATTGGTACATCTTGCTCTAGTAGATTTTTATGCACGTTTTTCTTCAGTTGGCTATGCGCTTGTTCCGTGGCTTAACCTACTCTATGAATTCACAGTAATGTAATCTCACTAATAATAAACTATTAGCCCTCATCTATAAAGTTAACTCGTATAGCTATCCGTGTGCCGAAGAACAAATTATCCGTGCGATGCCACAAATCATCACATCGCACCACGCATCTGGTTTCATTTGATAATATTCTTTAAGAGCGTGCGTCACACGTCAATCAACTCTGTGACACAGTCGGCTAGAAATAGTACATTTATACCAACACTATTGCACGTGGATAATTTCTTATAAACATTAATGGAGAAGAGAGGTAATAGACGTTCCTAACACTGAACGTTTTGAAATATTAAATGATATTTTGATAAAAACTGCATTGAAAAGTCTGTTTTTTGACCATTTTAGAATGGCTTCACAGCTAAGCACTGCTCACAAATCTTAATTTCGTATTAATATTATTATTATTATTATTATTAGCACCGCGTCTTACTACCCGGGTTATACGCACTTACGCTAATGTGTAATGGTAGGGTGATTGTGAGATGAAATGAGGACCTACAGTTTAACGTGGAATCCGAACCACGGTGGAGGGCATTCCACACATCGTATTAACAGGGACATACTGTAGTTATTAACAAGAAACTTTGTCGCTTTGTCCCCCATCGTCACCGCGGGAAATGTCGGGTAATCATTCAAACACGAATACACTGCACACATTTCTGTCACATCTTGGTCTTTTCTCTTCCCTTTAACTCCCATAATACCTCGCGCGAGCCGAGAGCTGAGATGGGCCTGCTATGATGTACGCTCTTAATTAACTTTATCACCCAACTCCTAAACAACATGCATCATTAAAAATAGGTATTATTGAAGGTTTTGTAAAGAACACATATTATTGTGGTTCTATTTCTTTCTTTCTTTACCTTTTTCCTGTTTGTTCCAAACTATTTAGCTACCTCTCTGTCCCACGTGGCCCCAGGAACTCTCCCGGCACGCTAACTAACGTAAACCCTTTTGATAGAAAATGTTTAGTGTTAGAGTATAACAATGTAAGGTTGGCGTGCGGATAAAAACGCGCGTGTCGCACAATGCGACCACCCCTGACACACACGCATGGTGACAGGATGTGATGTTGTATGTTTGGCCTCGTGTGGCACGAATCCTTCCTCCTCTACACCTCAAAACCAGTCAGTCATCTTCCAATCTCGTGCAACCGCCGCAGATCCACCACAGATAACCAAAAACCATTGTTACCGCATTTAACCTTTCAGGCAGTTTGTTTCTCTTCGTGGCGAAACAGAGAAGGACAAATTATACCTTCACAGGTATATTTAGAAATATTGTCGAATCGACATCAAAATGGACACATAGAAGTTAAAGTAATAATTTTTTTAGCACTGCGTTTTACTATTCGTTAGAGTTATACACTTATGTACTAATTATTCTAATAGTTTTAAGGGTTTCAAAGGTTATACCCATACTAGCGTGGAAGGAGAGTGGAAAACTATTTTGGAAAAACCCCTCTCAGTAACACCCGACCGAGATTCGAACCTGGATCTCCCCGTCATCGGTAGTCTAGTCTACTGTGAGAGTAGTGCGTTAAACCACGCGGTTACCGCAGCGAGTTTAAAATAATTATTAAGCTATGCGCTGTCTCGCCAGGTCATGTCGTAGAGTGCTGAGTGCTGTCACTCTTTAGAGCACTCATTGGTCAGCTGAGAACAGACATAAGCTTCCCATCTAAGCTACGAACAGCAGATTCTCTGAATGATTGGTTGGATGGAGACTCACGATATAGCAGGCACACAAACTCTCTTACGAATCAAATAGCCAGAGCTATTATTTACACTTTTAGTGGGGGTTACTCCATCTAGATATCATATTCTGAAAATTGAAAAATGACACCTGGACACGGGAATCGAACCCGGGACCTTTGGCTTAGTACACCAATGCTTTATCTAACGAGCTATCCAGGAATCGTCCCGTGCCCAGGGTCATTCTTCACTCATATTTTAAGGCAGTATCTGTGATGGATGTGTGGAAATCGTCGGCTACAAATGTGTCACGACAATTCCTGGATAGCTCAGTGGTTAGGCCATTAATGTGCTAACCAAAGGTCCAGGGTTCGATTCCCCTGTCCAGGTGTCATTTTTCAATTTTCAGAAACTCTGTCTACCCTGAAGTCTCCGTGACATAACAATGTACATAATGTATCCATACGTCAGATAGTGTGTCCATTATGATAGGATCTCCCTTGTACTTACTGTGCATGGGGAAAAGATCTGGCTCATAAGGCTTGTTCTGTCAGTGACTGGGGTTGGAATCCCGGCTGTATGTACTAAGAGTGTGTTTTTCATAAATAATTCCCCACTAACCTTAAACACAAATGTAGGTGTATTTACTACAGAGTATACTTTTCTAACCCTACCTTACAAGAGACGTTAAAACGTGTACATCCAGATCGGGGTTTAAGATACGGTGAAAAAGAAAAGTAACTAAGTTTTTAACTCACTAGAGATTCTAACCTAGGCCTCTGTGTAAATTATACACATGTGTTTTATCACTGCGTACTTCCCATCCTCTCTCCACGCTAATGAATTGTTATTTCCTTCGAAACAATCTTCAAACAGACGTTTTTAGAGTTTTTTTTCCCACGATGAATCGGTCGCTGTCTGCTGTTGAAAACAGTGCTCATTTCTGCGGGTGGTCAACAAAACAAACCGTTAATCTCAGTTTTATAGAACGCAGCCACTACTTTTCCCGTTCAAGTAGCTCCTCAGTTGTCTACACGAGGCTGAGATGAACCCGTTCCAAACTAGTTTCACAGAAAAGTCTGTAAGCACCGAGAATCGAACCCCGGACCTCTGGATCTGTAACCAGGAACGCTAACCTCTATCCACAAATGTCGGTATTATCTCACTTGTGGGATGACGTCATGGAGTTTTTTTTAGATATATTAATTACATTCCTGAAATCCTCCCCTCTACCCTTAAATGGAAATAAAAACACGACCTTATAGTATCTGGTGTCGTCCTATTTTTTAAATAAATAAAGCTCAGGCTATAGGTTCATACTTCTTACCGCCACCATTGATAGATTATATTACAGATAGCCAACTCTGGCACTATACGACCAAAACATAATGGTTTTTTTTCCAACATAGCGCGAGGAGACCATTTCTCTTAATCCGTGTCTAGCGTTTAGAAAGCAAACCAAACAATAATACTGTTCGGCCTCCCGGGCTGCCGCGCCGCTGACAAGTGATGACGAATTGTCCCGTCCCTGGGACTCACTGTCGGTGCAGGCGCCTATTTTTACACGGTGGATTAATGACGGTCATAGCCCACAAATTAGCCGGGGCGGAGACCTCGGGAGAGCTCCGCTATTATTCAACACGTGCAGTCTCTCTCTCTCTCTGTGTCAGATCACCTGGTCAGCCGCTGTCACCCTTTACACCTCTTCAAACACACAAACACCTGCTTCGGTGGCCGCATCGTCCAAGGCACTACTCTCACGATAGTCTGGATTGCCTATGAAGTGAGATCGAGGTTCGCATCCCGGTTGGCTGTACTAGGGAGGGTTTTTCCTAAACCTTTTCCCACTCTTCTTCTACACAAATGTGGGTACACTTCCTCAAAATCAACCTTTCTCATTATTAACAAATTAGCGTAATTAATATAGAGGCGTTTAGCCTGAACGGGTAGTAATATGAGGTGCTAAAGAAAAAACAAGATCAAGGATGAGGAGGGCTATTTGGAGAAGAAGTACCAACATTATCATGAAGAAGAAACAAGAAAACTAGGTTTTTGTGGAATGTGTCTTACTACCCGTCATAAATACACACACATTTTGATTACATTACTGACGCAGGGAAGGAAATAAGGCCGCTAGTTACTTGGAAGGAGACTATTTAGGGGTAAAATCCCCATCAACACACCCGGACGGGGGTTGAACCCTGATATTCCCGTAATCCAGTCTATTTTGAGAGTTAAACCTTAGACCAGGGTTGGCAAACCTTTGGCCCACGAACACGATTTGATTTGGGCGGCACACCGACATGAACCCCCCCCCCATACAATAACACTTTCCCTGACGTGGTATCATTTTTTAAAGTCAATAATGAGCCGCCTAATGAGATTTTGACACAATACCACTTTACTGGCCATTGATTAAAAAAAACACAATTTTCACAAGCACAGTCTTCATTTATTAATTGAAATGTAATACGGGCTTTTGAACATTACACAAAATATACAAACAGCGCTCACATCTCGTCTAAGTACCACTAAGTGGTCGCTTTCCACTACAACTCCCAGTCAACACAGTCGTAGCTTGATACGAGTGAGCTGTATCATTTAGCTGACATCTCACAGCTCAGCTCCAACATGGGTGTCGCTGTTCTCTTTAAGGTGAGGCCGAAGGGGACGCAAGTATTTTTACAGTTTTTATAGAATTGCAATCTTTTGGCCAAAATAAATCCAATATTTCTCCAGTAGCAACATAGAGTTTAGTTTTCTGCACATACTAATATAAACAGACCTTGAATATCTGTCAAGGGTGTCCTGGAATTTGGTAAAAACTTTTTATATAAAGAGAAAACCATCTAGGAAGAACACCATACTTAGTGCCCCCAACTGAGATTCGAACCTCAATCTCCCCGTCCTCGGCAGTCTAGTCTACTGCGAGAGTAGCGCCTTAGACCATGCGGCCACCGAAGTAGGTATAGTGAGTGCTAAGTTATTTTGTAAAAGTGTGTGTATACATATTTCATAATACAATATATTTTTTTTGGGGGGGAGAATATTTTTAAGCTTTTATTTTGCCAATCAAAAAACTAATGAAGGTGTAAGTATTTAATATAAATGTTTATTGAGCGTTGTTTGTAGTTGAAGGGATTACTAAATATAGCTATTCGGCCCACAGTGCAAGCTGATAGTAATGGTATTAAAAACGTTGACCGTCAGACCATTAGGTGGGAAAACTATGCCCTCCTATCAATCGTCACGCCATTAGGTGGGAAAACTGCGCCCTCCTATCAATCGTCAGGCCATTAGGTGGGAAAACTGTGCCCTCCTATCAATCATCACACCATTAGGTGGGAAAACTGCGCCCTCCTATCAATCGTCACACAATTAGGTGGGAAAATTGCACCCTCCTATCAATCGTCAGACCATTAGGTGGGAAAACTGTACCCTCCTATCAATCGTCAGACTATTAGGTGGGAAAACTGTACCCTCCTATCAATCGTCAGACTATTAGGTGGGAAAACTGCGCCCTCCTATCAATCGTAAGGCCATTAGGTGGGAAAACTGCGCCCTCCTATCAATCGTCACGCCATTAGGTGGGAAAACTGCACCCTCCTATCAATCATCACGCCATTAGGTGGGAAAACTGCGCCCTCCTATCAATCATCACGCCATTAGGTGAGAAAACTGTGCCCTCCTATCAATCGTCAGGCCATTAGGTGGGAAAACTGCGCCCTCCTATCAATCGTCAGGCCATTAGGTGGGAAAACTGCGCCCTCCTATCAATCATCACACCATTAGGTGGGAAAACTGCGCTCTCCTATCAATCGTCAGACCATTAGGTGGGAAAACTGCGCCCTCCTATCAATCGTCAGGCCATTAGGTGGGAAAACTGTGCCCTCCTATCAATCGTCACACAATTAGGTGGGAAAACTGCACCCTCCTATCAATCGTCAGACCATTAGGTGGGAAAACTGCGCCCTCCTATCAATCGTCAGGCCATTAGGTGGGAAAACTGCGCCCTCCTATCAATCATCAGACCATTAGGTGGGAAAACTGTGCCCTCCTATCAATCATCACACCATTAGGTGAGAAAACTGCGCCCTCCTATCAATCGTCAGACCATTAGGTGGGAAAACTATGCCCTCCTATCAATCATCACACCATTAGGTGGGAAAACTGTGCCCTCCTATCAATCATCACACCATTAGGTGAGAAAACTGCGCCCTCCTATCAATCGTCAGACCATTAGGTGGGAAAACTATGCCCTCCTATCAATCATCACACCATTAGGTGGGAAAACTGCGCCCTCCTATCAATCGTCAGACCATTAGGTGGGAAAACTATGCCCTCCTATCAATCGTCACACCATTAGGTGAGAAAACTGCGCCCTCCTATCAATCGTCAGACCATTAGGTGGGAAAACTGTGCCCTCCTATCAATCGTCAGACCATTAGGTGGGAAAACTGTGCCCTCCTATCAATCATCACACCATTAGGTGAGAAAACTGCGCCCTCCTATCAATCGTCAGACCATTAGGTGGGAAAACTGCGCCCTCCTATCAATCATCACACCATTAGGTGGGAAAACTGCGCCCTCCTATCAATCGTCAGACCATTAGGTGGGAAAACTATGCCCTCCTATCAATCGTCACACAATTAGGTGGGAAAACTGAGCCCTCCTATCAATCATCACACCATTAGGTGGGAAAACTATGCCCTCCTATCAATCGTCACACAATTAGGTGGGAAAACTGAGCCCTCCTATCAATCATCACACCATTAGGTGAGAAAACTGTGCCCTCCTATCAATCATCACACCATTAGGTGAGAAAACTGCGCCCTCCTATCAATCGTCAGACCATTAGGTGGGAAAACTGCGCCCTCCTATCAATCATCACACCATTAGGTGGGAAAACTGCGCCCTCCTATCAATCGTCAGACCATTAGGTGGGAAAACTATGCCCTCCTATCAATCGTCACACAATTAGGTGGGAAAACTGCGCCCTCCTATCAATCGTCAGACCATTAGGTGGGAAAACTATGCCCTCCTATCAATCGTCACACAATTAGGTGGGAAAACTGAGCCCTCCTATCAATCATCACACCATTAGGTGGGAAAACTATGCCCTCCTATCAATCGTCACACAATTAGGTGGGAAAACTGAGCCCTCCTATCAATCATCACACCATTAGGTGAGAAAACTGTGCCCTCCTATCAATCATCACACCATTAGGTGAGAAAACTGCGCCCTCCTATCAATCGTCAGACCATTAGGTGGGAAAACTGCGCCCTCCTATCAATCATCACACCATTAGGTGGGAAAACTGCGCCCTCCTATCAATCGTCAGACCATTAGGTGGAGAAAACTATGCCCTCCTATCAATCGTCACACAATTAGGTGGGAAAACTGCGCCCTCCTATCAATCATCACACCATTAGGTGAGAAAACTGCGCCCTCCTATCAATCGTCAGACCATTAGGTGGGAAAACTATGCCCTCCTATCAATCGTCACACCATTAGGTGAGAAAACTGCGCCCTCCTATCAATCGTCAGACCATTAGGTGGAAAACTGTGCCCTCCTATCAATCGTCAGACCATTAGGTGGGAAAACTGTGCCCTCCTATCAATCATCACACCATTAGGTGAGAAAACTGCGCCCTCCTATCAATCGTCAGACCATTAGGTGGGAAAACTGCGCCCTCCTATCAATCATCACACCATTAGGTGGGAAAACTGCGCCCTCCTATCAATCGTCAGACCATTAGGTGGGAAAACTATGCCCTCCTATCAATCGTCACACAATTAGGTGGGAAAACTGAGCCCTCCTATCAATCATCACACCATTAGGTGGGAAAACTATGCCCTCCTATCAATCGTCACACAATTAGGTGGGAAAACTGAGCCCTCCTATCAATCATCACACCATTAGGTGAGAAAACTGTGCCCTCCTATCAATCATCACACCATTAGGTGAGAAAACTGCGCCCTCCTATCAATCGTCAGACCATTAGGTGGGAAAACTGCGCCCTCCTATCAATCATCACACCATTAGGTGGGAAAACTGCGCCCTCCTATCAATCGTCAGACCATTAGGTGGGAAAACTATGCCCTCCTATCAATCGTCACACAATTAGGTGGGAAAACTGCGCCCTCCTATCAATCATCACACCATTAGGTGAGAAAACTGCGCCCTCCTATCAATCGTCAGACCATTAGGTGGGAAAACTGCGCCCTCCTATCAATCGTCACACAATTAGGTGGGAAAACTGAGCCCTCCTATCAATCGTCACACAATTAGGTGGGAAAACTGCACCCTCCTATCAATCGTCACACAATTAGGTGGGAAAAGAGCGCCCCACACAGTTTTATACACTTACAAAACAAGTACGCCCTAACAAAGAGTTTGAAGAGTCTAGCCTAGATTCGAAAGATGGAGTAAAAGGTCGTCAATAATTAGTTTGGTAACTTCAATTTATATACGTTCACATCAAATGCTTACAAATACACACTAATATTTATTTCTTTGAAAAACCAAACCTAACATAACCTAACCTAAACAACAGGCAAAGAGACAGGTGAGATGAGTCTATGTACTCTGACCTCAAGACCTCATGATGTGCGATGAGATGATGAGAACTGTTCCCAAGGTCCCCATGGTCTAGTTATTTAGGTTTAGTAAATTATATTTAGAAAAATCAAACAGCCCACTGTATAGATTTCACTTTTTGTTTCAGTTTTAAATATAATAGCTTACGAGAAGTTAATTCCTTTTGTCAGTGAACTTAGACCACCAATGCACCCTGTCGTCTGCTTCCTCCTTCAAGTCATCCAATATTTGAATTCTCCTTCCTAAGCTCCTCTTTCCCTCAACCTTTCCTTCTATAACGTCGTGCAGAAGACAGTTCCTCCTAAGGATGTGTCCAATCCAGACGATTAAAAAATATAAAGACCTGAATATTGATCTGTATCTGTCAAATATCAGGTTGGAGCAAATACCTTCGAGAACAATCTCATGGGAGCACAGATCTAGAGGATTTTATTTTATTTTGCTTTGCGTAGTTTTGTTCAATTTAGATTATCGATCTACTTAATTAATTTTTATTGCATTGAACCAAACGTGCCGCAGGTCAAGACAGAGCTTACTTATGTATTTTATTTACATTTTTTGGACTAAAATTTTAATAAAATAAAAAAATTACCAGCAATATTTTTGTCAGTTTGTGCTATTCCAATGTCCATTAAATGTTTTCACTTAGCTACGATATGTTTATAAATCTTTAGAAAATATATTTTTTTCTCTTTTCTTAAGCGTCACGTCTTACTTACTACCTGTTCATGTTATACGCATATGTAATAATTACGCTAATAAGCTAGGGATGTAGAAGGTTCAATTTTGAGGAAGTGTACCCTCATTTGCGTAGAGGGAGAGTGTAAAACAATTAAGTAGAAACCACCCTCAGTACACCCGACCGAGATATCATTTTATTGATTTCAATAAGTATATTTTAATCATCAAGGGGGTATGGGGGCTGGGAATTTACACAGAATAATTGAGAGTTTTAAATCTTGATATTAACTTTTACTTGGGTTCTATTCTAAGGCTTGTGAAATATCTAATAATAGTTTAACAAATTTTACTTTCGTTTTTATTAAAATACAACCAGTAATTCGGGGTGTTTATTCTTATCTTCAAAATGAACCGTTTGGAATTAAAAACTCACTGTTCTGATGAACATGTATATTTAAATAAAAAATAGAATGATACTTTTGTAGAGTGTTTTTAGCCATGTTCTTATTTTCAAACTTTCTTTTTTTCCATGCTGTCTGGTGTAGCCCTTACTGGAATGCACTAATGAGAACTTGGCCCGTAATTTTGGTGATGTCTGCCAACGTCAGCCAAGTTGGTTTGGTAGCTCACAGTGTGAGAAGGATCTTCCCCGTTCACACACACACACACACACACACACACACACACACACACACACACACACACACACACACACACAAACACACATACACATACACATACACATACACATACACACACACAAACACACACACACAAACACAAACACACACAAACACAAACACACACAAACATACATAAACATACACATACACATACATACACACACACACACAAGCAGTGGCGTATGAAGGATTCAAGTTTGGGGGGGGGGGAGACTCAATATATGAAAGCCTATTTTGGAAAATATGTAAATAAACTGTATTTCTCAATTCTCAGCAATAATCATAGTTTTAGATTATTCATAATAATTACTAACCAGTGATGTAGCTTATAAGAGGAATATTCATACTATATAGGCATTTAGTTTGGTCATTACATTAGTTCATATAAAATATGGAGGCTAACACAATTTAGAATTATGTTTAATAATTCATAACACATGCCAACAATGTACGATTTTTACAACTATTCTTTAACTTTATAATTATAAATAGTTAAATAGTATTTAGTATAGTAGTAATTTTAAGTAAAACTAATACAAATGAAAGAAATAGTGTTTAAATATTGATGATATTATCAACAGTGGCATAAACAATCTTGGGAAACCATAGTGTCAAAAGAATAAAAATAAACAAAATAAGGTGAATAAAAACTATTAGCACAAGCCACAAAGTCCCTAAGTGAAAGAGCATCTTCTATTGCTTTGATTGTAGTGATTGATAATTTTTGAGATATTCACTTTTATGTCTCTATGTACAGTCAGTAAAGCTAAAGACGTTAGCCGGTCTTCACCTGTGCTGTTGCGCAGGCAATTTTTTAGTCTCTTCAAAGTCGAGAATAACCTTTCAACGGAAGATGTGGTCACTGGTATTTTTGCCAAAATTGTTACAGCATTCTTTGGAGAGTCTGTAGCTTTCCAGTGTGATGCCCAAAGACTCCATTCCGCTCCCAATATATCTCTGCTGGTGTGCTGCATATCATCCTTGTAAAACTCCAAAGCCGGTAACAAGTCACTAAACTTTTTGTTGACAGCGTTTACTGGGATTAAACAGTCATGTCCTCTTAATTGATCTCTATGGTTTGAAAATCTCCCTTTCAATGAAGCTAATATCTCGTCCAAATAAGGATAGAACACAAGCCGTCGGTAGTATTCTTCTGGGGTTTCGGCTTCAACATTTGCTCTGCACTTCTGAGTTTCACTGGTCTTGGTCCTTTTATAGGAACTTATAATTTATGAGATATGTCTCAAGCTTTTGTAAACAGTTTTTTAAATTCTTCTTTTCCACTTTTCCTCGCGTCGGCAAAAACCTTTTCTGTTAAATTAATTTTAACCAAAGCTGAACTTATATCTACAGATTCTTTTTGTAGATATTTTGATGTTATGTATGTCATAGATAGCATTTTTGACATAACAGTGAGAGTGATGATAGATTCAAACTTACATAAACATGTGTGAAGAGAAGTAGCGTTGCCATTTGCCTCTGCTTCGTTGCTCATAATAGTTTCCAATGCTTCAATGATACAATCGAAACATTCATGGAATACTAAAACAGCATCGTGTATCTCTACCATCTTGTAGTATTTGTGGAGGACAGTATTGCCCTTTCCTGCTACCACTAAAATATCTTTCAAAGCTTTGGCACGCTTTGCTGAAGCTCTAAAAACCTGCTGACTTCTGATATTGTAGATAAACAATTGCGAATGTAAGGTGTTTTGGCAGCGTCACTTAAACGCAGATGAAGGCAATGAGATGAGCAGTGAGTATATATTGATCTAGGGAAATCACGTCTTATGATTGCTTGCACACCAGTAAATGCTCCCCATCGTAGCCTTGGCCTCGCACATTCTGAAGATCAAGTCCAAAACGTGAAATTTTTAATTTTATTGTATCAGCAATGCCAGCACCAGTCATATCATAGACTGGGACGAATGTGAGGAAATCTTCTCTGATATCCTTGATTTCAACATCAAAGTAACGAATACAAAATGAAAATTGCTCAGCTCGGCTAATATCAGTTGTTTCATCTGCTAATTTGCTGAAAAATATCTATTTCTTTATCCTGACCAAATTACTGTTTGGATCTGTTCCCCTATGAGGTGTACTAGTTCATTCTGAACTATTGGGCTGACATACATAGCATTTCCTGCTGAAGATAGAATTGGATCAGCAAAAACGTTGTCTCCGTGATTGGCCCGGTAACGTAGCAAGGCCCTAAAATTTCCATCATTTGCGGTCGGTTCTTCTAGGGACAAACTTCCAAAATCCAGATGACCACGAAGAGGTAACTCTTGTTTCCCGCAGAAAACAATTGTTTCAATAATAGATTGTAAGACATTCCGGTTCTTTTCTACTTCAACTTTTTCTTTCTTTAGAAATTGTTCCACAACATTTTGTTTGTGCCCATCAAAATTGTTTAAAAATTCAGCTTTAGCCTCTCGAGATCTTTAATGATATTTTGTTCTCGAATGTTTTTCAAAAATCTCTATTTCATAATTACACTTTTTGAATGGTTTTTAACTAGATTTTTTGCTAGCTCATGAGAACCTTGACCAACTTCATTTTGAGCAAATACCACACAAAACTTACAAAACGCTCCATTTAATTTCTCAGAGTATGCCAGCCAAGGAAACCACTGCAGCCATTTATTTTGAAAGGTTAGTTTCTTTGAACCAATTACCTGAACGTGACACTTGTGAGAGGGTAAGGGTTCCCAAGCTCTTCTTATTAACATTTCTTTGTCCACATCGCTAATGGTCAATTTTCAACGAAAAGTCAATACTTATTAGCATTAGTGTAATACTTTCAGATACCTCTACGCAGTCTCCAATACAAGCTGTAGAAGTGGAAGGTTCAGAAGAAGAGGGATATGAATGTTGCAGTTGGAGTTGATACTACGAAATCAAAAAATAAAGCAAAATCTAGAGAGACTTCTCGTGTAAAATTTTCTGTAACAAATTATCATATCATTGTTGCCATTATTCCATAAAACTCATTCCTTACAGTTAAAAATAATAATAATATTAGCACCGCGTCTTACTACCCGTTCGGGTTATACGCTTTAAGTACTAATTACGCTAATGGATTAGGAATTTGAGAGGTTGAATTAGAGGAAGTGAACCCGCATTTGCGTGGAAGGAGAGTGGAAAACCATTTAGGAAAAACCACCCCCAGTTCACCCGACCGAGATTCGAACCTTGACCTCCCCGTCCTCAGCAGCTAAGCTCAAAGCGACAAGCGCGTTAGCCAACTACGCCACAGAGGCGGGTCATTCCTTACAGTTACCTCATGACAGAGAGTGAGGGTTTTTGAGTACTAATGACTAATGTAAGTAATGTTTTATTACTAAAATAGAAATTATATTAAAGACAAGAAATAATAAAAATAATATTCATCAAGGAAATTGGAAAATTCAATTGAAACAATTTTCTGAAATGTAGATAGGTTTAATGGAAACCAAACGAATTTACATTTACACACGTAATTTTATGAATTTTTAATGAATGTTGACTAATTAATTAGTTATTAGTTCATGAGTGGGAGAATCCACGCGATTTAATCGCTCTAACTCAGCCATTTTAGGTCGGATAAAATACTCCGCCATTTTGTGTAGAATCTAAAAATAAAAAAAATTATATTTGAATAATCCTACAAGGACCACTCACCCATAAATGAGCCATTTTGATTCATATTTACTATCACTTATTGAGGTTGAGGTGGGAAAAATATAAAAGTTATCTACTTTCATTTGATGAAGTCTCCATCTTATTGACATTCTCGAGACGTGGATTCTTGATAATAAATCTATCCATTGTCGAGTATGGTAACTCACTGGTAAGATATCAAACAAACTCGTCTCTCAAGTCATTCACTAACAAAACACTCTAACAGATATCATCTCTGTCAGTTAAACAAAACAAGTGAGTGATTTTTGAAAACGAGACAGTGATGCCAACTGCCAAGTGTAGGTACGAGATTTCCTTTAGATGAAAGAAAATTCCCCTCCAAAACAAAAATTTAAGATAGGTAAATACATTTAAAATATAAGAAAAATTACAACGAATTAAAGGGTATGAATCAAAATCACTATTGTTTTTTTAAATTTAATTAGTTTATTTTTTAAAACAAATTTATTTAAGTAGGAAAAAAGTTCGTAATTAACAGATTACAAATAAAACGTTTTAATCAGATGTGCTCAATAGAAGTGTTAACTCAACTTGTTTTTTTTTACAATTCGTCAGCGTCAAATTATAGCCATATTTTTTTATTAATATAAATTGTACCGTACTTCTTGCCAACAGCTACTCGAGTCCGACACGTTAGCTCAGCCGGTAGAGTCTCTGTCTTCGAGGCTAAAGTTCCCAGGTTCAATTCCCGTCATGGCCGAAAAATGTATCATTGATGAAATGTGGGTTTCCCCTTTCACAGTGAATAAATTAATGTACGGGGGCTGGATGTTGTGTGTCTGTTCTAGATTTAAGTAGAGTAATTAGTACATAGGCGTATAACCCGAATGGGTAGTAAGACGTGGTACTAATTTAAAAAAAAGCTACTCGCTGAGTTTTCGTCTTAAGATTCGGGGGAGGCCCCCCCCCCGGGTTACGCCCCTGCACACAGTTATAGGTCTCACAGTCACGTGAGAAAAACTACAACCTAGGACCGTTTACACAAACCAGTAAGATAGTAATGATTTGCTTCCTACAACATTTTCGTGAGGTCTTGTATTTGTAGTAATTTTAATATTCTGTGAATCATCCCGCAGAATACTTTGAAAACAGCACAGTCTGTGCCGTTAGCAAATATCGAACAGGTTTTGACCGCGCGGAGTGTTTCAGTATTATACACTTCACGGTATTAGTACTTCTTAGCGCCTTAGCTCAGTCGGTAGCGTGCCAGTCTACTGAGCTAAGGGTCCCGGGCTCAATCCCTGGCATGGCCTAAAAATGTAGTATTGGTGAACTGTGGGTTTACCATTTCACAGTGATGAATTAACTTCTGGGGCTGGATGTTGTACCCGTCCTAGTTTTAAGTTAGATTATAAGGCATATTAAGCTATGACAGGCCTAGCAAGCCGGTAGTGGAAAATATACAGCTTTAATAAAAAACTAACCACAGGCTGTAAACAGTCGTGGATGTAAAGTTCTTGTCAGTGGCGTGACTTGGGTGACCTGGTGGTCTAGGGGTCCGGGGTTCAATCCTCGGTCCCGGCACAGATTTATCTGATTACCAAACCCTCCCTTCACCTCTGACAAGACATCTTGTGAATGTGGGGAATGCCAGGCCTCCACCGTGGTTCGGATCCCATGTTAAACTGTAGGTCCTTCATTTCATCTCACAATCACCCTACCATTACACATTAGCGTAAGTGCGTATAACCCGAACGGGTAGTAAGACGAGGTTCTTAATAATAATATAATAATAATAATAATAATAAATAATAATACAAACGAACTTAATTCTAGACCAGACCGAGCGTTCAGCCATTGGCAGTTCATTTATGTTGTTCGGCCTGACCGGCAATCGAACCGGATATATCAAGTTCAAAGACAGGCGTGTTATAGTCTGAAATAATGTCTCTGAAATATATGGCCCAAGGTGTTTTTAACCCAAGAGTGTTAAATACCTTTAAAAAAACTTTTAAAAAAACCCTCCAACAAAACGTAGCCATTAAAAGACAAACAAGTTTCGTGATTTTGAGAACATTATTGTGTTTGTGTGGAAAGATACTGATGGGCCTCATGAGATTATTTTCCAAGAATGTTGCGTGCTGTTGAGAAGTGTTTTAAAGTCACGTATTATTCTCGGAAGTGAGGACATGGACATATCCTTCTTTTATAAGGTTCACTTAAATAAAAACAAAATAAGAAGAAGATAAAAAAAATATCGAAAAGGGAGTAAACCTCGATGGAGGGGGGGAGAAGAGGTAAGCAAAAAAAAAAAATCTACCTTACTTAGATCAACATTGAGAAAAACACACACGCACACGCACACACGCATGGAGCCGAACCAAAAAAATATCCTTGGGCGACAAGAAGAGGTGGTATATTCGTGTCCTTAATTACCCTCTTTCATTCAAATTATTGTTGACGTCCTCCTTCAGCGCCGTCTACTTGCCTTCGTTCCGCGCGTTTCAAATGTGACGTGTAACATGCGTATGCGCGCTTGATCCGTCACGTGAGCGAGCCGGCGATTGTTTCCGTTTAAACTTGTCACATTTTCTCTCTTTACATTTCTTTGTTATAGTTTCAAAAAGTTTGATACTTTTTAAAAGTTTCCTCTGTAACAACATTCATTTACACTTGTTTTGAAAGGTTTGCTGGTTGGTGTTTGGATTAAAACTAATTCCTGGTCTCAGTGCGGCTATTGGGACACAGATGATTTAACTTTGTTGGGAAATAGTAAGGAAGCTGTTGCAAAAATGCAGACATTCTATTAGAGACAAGTAGAGAGGTTTATAAGTGAACTAAGTGCATGATAACACAGAGAACACAGATTGAGGACGATAATTTAGAGAGAACTTCGAACGACATAATGATCATTTGATAAGGTGAATGAGTTTATATATATAAGAACAATATTTTAACTAGCGAGATCAGGGCCGCCCCAAGAGGCGAGCAAGGCGGGCGAATGCCCTGGGGCGCCGGGCTCTAGGGGGCGCCACGCCTCCGATGTCGTCTTAAAAAAATTACAAATAATAATCAGATATATATATATATTTGAAATTGTACTAATTTTCTTGCCATTTGTCACTTGTGTAATAATTGTTTTCCAATGTTCACTATAACTATAGAATAATATGTATATATATAAACGATATTTTTTTAAACTCGAATACAAATAAAATTATCAATGATAAAGAAAAGCTACGTGCATGAACATGATAACTTAATCCATATTCTAATGAGTTCCTTTCAAGTGTATAGGACGTTAAAGAGAAGGGGCGCTTAAATCAAGGCTCACACGAGCTCAAAATTATACGAGGCGGCTCTGTTCACGATAGCGATATTATTTTGAAAATTATGAAAATAATCCAGTATTGAAATGCACGCTATTACTCAGTCAGTAAGTTAACATCTTGACTGTTGTCCAGGAATGTAAAACAAATTATTGCCGGGGGAGAAGAGAAAGTAACCAGAGGTTTCTGAAGAGATGATGGACATAAACCTCAACAAGTTTAGCAAATGTGCCTCACAAGATTTCACAAACTGTTCGTTAAAAATCCACCATCCCGGATTATTTTGGCGGACACCTTGGAAGATTTCGCGAACCTCCAGGGGTTCACGAACCACAGTTTGGGAACCAATGCTCTAGATTGAGATGAGGATGTGGGTACGCGAGAAAAACCCAGTGTTTTTACAGTTTTTA
This sequence comes from Timema cristinae, assembly GCA_039000515.1. NCBI lineage: Eukaryota > Metazoa > Arthropoda > Insecta > Phasmatodea > Timematidae > Timema > Timema cristinae. Next base: position 48,831,333 of record JBCFYV010003508.1, on the reverse strand, counting down.
TATCAACAAATACTGTTTGTTGGCCAAAATAAATCAAATATTGTTTCAGTAGAAACACAAGAGTTTATTTTTCTTCACCTGGTGATCAACAGTTGTTGAATATCTGTCATGAGCATGGCGGTATTAGATGACAAACTTTTTAAATGAAGAAAAAAAGTTGTCATAAATTCCAGGACACCCTCGACAGATATTAAACAACTGTTGATATTACGACGTGAAGAAAATTAAACTTTAGATTTCTACTGGAAAAATATTTTATTTATTTTAGCTAAAAAATTGTTGATATAAAAACTGTAAAAACACTGGTTTTTCTCGTTTTGCCTACATCCCCCCCCCCCCTTTAGATCTAGTACTACCAGGTATATTTTATTCTGCAATTCAAGTGAATCCATTTGCTTTAAAGCCCGACTATTAAATAAGGAATGGTAGATAAATAGTTTCAATGGGTTGATTTTTAATACTGGTTTCCTATCTTAGTACTAGTTCACATGAAAAGGAGGTCGAACAAGACGTACTACTTTGTTCGGGAGTTGGCTTAAGACTATAATGAAACCTATTCAAAACACATGATTTTATTTTTAAGCTTTACATCTTACTACCCGTTCTGGTAGCACGCTTATGTACTAATTACGCTAATGATTTTAGCGATTAGGGAGGTTAAATTAACATTATGAGTATCCACATTTGCGTGGAGGGAGATTGGGAAACTATTTATTGGAAAATCACCCTCAGTACACCTGACCGAGATTCGAACCTCGATCTCCCCTGTACTGGCAGTCTAGTCTGTTACGAGAGTAGCGCGTTAGACCACGCGGCCACCGAAGCGGGTAGCAGTAATAGAATTGTTGCGTGCCTAATGTTTTCGCACGCTCATAGTCTCCTGATACGGTTAATTGAACATGATTACGCCGTCAAGTTGAGGAGGTATCAAGCCGCCGCCGCGATGGTTAGCGTGTTGACTTGTTATATCAATTAACAGCCACTAGAACCTCCTGACAGCTCGGGGAGTTACACAGGCACCGCATTCTGCCATTATTACTTTAAAAAAACATCTTAATTCTATTAGCCGATATAATTAGAATATAAACCAGAAATTAGCTTTTAATAGATACCATTACTCGCATTGGTGGGCACGTGGACAAAGGTGTCAGTCGAGGTGAGATGATTAAAGGCTGTGAGGAAGGAACCGCTGGTAAAGGCCACTTATTTTGCAGTTTTTTTATAACAAAACATTTCTTTATCCTAAATAAATAAACTATTGCTCCAGTAGAAATATAAAGTTTAATATTCCTCACATGGTGATATCAAAAGTTTATAGAAAGTGTACCCACATTTGCGTGGAGGGAGAGTAGGAAACAGTTTTAGAACAATCACCTTCAGTACACCAAGCTGAGATTCGAACCTTGATCTCCCCGTCAGTGGTAGTCTAGTCCACGTTAGACCTTGCGCCACCGAGGCGAGTGATGCTTCTATTTATATCCAGTGTAACCTGATCTATCCGACCTAACTGGGACCGATTGTCATTCGGATTAAAGAAAATCTGGAAATGATAGAAAAAATTGCATAGAAAACAATTACAACAACCTCACAATTTATTTTTACAACAAATTATAAAACCTCTGAAACAAGTTAAAGTCACTACTCACTATACTAATAAATAAAGTACTGTACCTCTTATTTCAGTACAGTCTTAGTTCAGTACTGTACCTCTTATTTCAGTAGTCTTAGTTCAGTCTGTACTCTACGCACCTTGCGACTACGGTATCGTTATTATTGCATTTGAAAGGAGTTAAAAAATAATCAATTATTCTTCCTATAAACATTTGTTACAAAAAATAAAAGAGGGGGTGATTTCAATCTGGAGAAACAGGAAATCTGGATCAATTAGAGCCGGATAAACGAGGTTCTACTAGACTAAGATGCATCTATTATATTAATTAAATACCCTTTATCTTGTTGTTTTTTTCTGTCTAACGTTCTTGAGAAATAAAACAAGCATTAACAAGGTAATCTCGCTGCGAGTAGATCATTTAGCTACCGGGTGTCGGCAGAAACGCAGACGATCACAATTTCCCATATTTCTATGATCACTTATCACCACTTGAAACCACTTAAAACACCCACGCACCGACAGAGCTCCAATTTGTTGTCTAGTACTTTACCGGGAATGTCAGAACATAGGCCTACAACCTGCAGATTTATTACCGTGTAATCTCGCACGACTTCCTTTTAAGGCACTCCCTTACCAGTGAACATTGCAACCATTAACTTTATTATTTCTGCTTCATAATATTCCGAGTACATTTCTGCTGGTTATAGATAAGTCATCTTTGATAACGTATATAATTGCACGTGCTAATAAGGCCCTGATGATCACGCCGTACGTGGGGTCGGATTCTTCATAGACGGGATTTCCATTGACGAGAAGGTCATGGTTCAATTACCGTCCTGGTACAAGGGATTTAACGCTGTGGTTTGACCATACCTACGTTACGTTCTATTAGCTTATCCATTTATTCCTTAACCCCTAGATTAAATAGTTAATAATCTTGCTGTTTAGTAGACTTCTCATGAAAAAGAGTTATTTAAGTACTGTGTTACCTTATCTATTGCCTACAACTGACTGTTTATTACAATACTACAGTAGCCCCATGGCTTCTTTGGTGCTATCTGACAGCTAAAAGCTTTGAAAAGTTACCAGACAAAATTATGTATCTCTACGCCAAACCACATGATCTGCAAAAACATGTGTTTAGCAGCTGTCAGTCAGCACCAAAGAAGCCACGCGGCTACTGTACCCAACCTAACAAGAAAAAAACTTTATGAAGTAGATGCATGGGAGGTTTGGTTTTGTTAGGTTGTGCCAGCCTGTAATTAAAAACATGAAAACAAATTATAATGATTGATTGAAACAGTAATGTTTTAAGGTTTTATGTATATTTAAGTGGCCCCTTCTGTACATGAACATTATTCGATAGTTATTAATATATATTATTAATTATGTGTGGTGTTTGATTCTCACACTTGTTGGTCGTTTCCTCACGCAAACCATCTGTCCATCCATCCATCCTGACCTGAAATTCCTAACTCTATGCAATCGGTAGAGTCTATATATAAGTCTAGAATAATTGAATAAACATTACATTTGATTCTCCTTTTGATACAATTATAATGACTAACCACAAAAGTACAGTGATTTATTAAGGTCATCCGAACATCAAAATGTTATTTCACAATAAATATTAACACGTGTATAGTAATTATAAGCTATAAATAGCTATTAAATGATTTCATATCATTTCAGTTCACTCGTTACAAGGGGTCAAACTTGATATTTTATGCTTTTTACGTACCGTTGTTAAAATAAAGTAGTTGTACAGGGCTGAAATTTAGTATAGCTAGACATTTAAATGAAGTGTTGATTTTAAAATAAAACACAGATAAAATCGTGGAATATTGAGTAATTTAGGTACCAAACTAGAGGATACATTCAAAAACGAAGAACATTTATTTTATAATTAAAAATTACTGATACATACAATGTATTGTGTGATGCTCGTCAACTTGGAGGACCGGGGTTCAAGCTTTGACGTCATTTGAGCCATTACACCTGCACACACTTGCTATCGCTAGACACCGCATGTGTATCCATTTCCCCTGCGCCATTCACAATCAACCTTTGATCTGGATCAGTGACGTCACTTGAAATACTGCACCTGCACAGACTTATTACTTATTACGCATGAGTAGCCACACCCTTGCTCTGGATGTGACAAATATATGCCCATGACGTCATTTGAGGCCAGTGTGTTGAAGATGTTTTGTTGCTGTTGGTTGTATATTTAATGATCTGTCTACTAAGAAGTGCTGCACAAGAGAAAGCCCTATCATTCTCCGCAATGGCCCATTCTTACGAACCATCTTAACCTACTCACTCATCTATTATTCAAACCCGGTGGCCATTGTTACAGCTCGCGGTATCTCCCCCATTATAAATCCCCCCTGCATACGCCACTTCTTGTTTTTCTTTATGTTTAGTTTTCGCAGTAGTGGGAAGGGGTTTGGAAAGGGCAAAGGGGGGAGGTAATAGAGTTACACCTTGGTACCACCTTATGAAATTAACGCAATATTTACTGATGACCGCTAACCACTTCCCACCACGAGTGGCGCGAACACTTGCTGATACACAATGGCAGCGTGAGCTAAATTATGCACGTTCAGTTAAAATGTAATCATAAAATGGAGCGGAAGGTGTTGTTAAAAAAGAAAATTGTTGATGATTTGATGTAAGTATGTATGTTGTATAGCAATCATAGACGTATAGTAAGTATACCCATCTCCCCTGACATCGAAATAGTGCAGAACTAACATTATTTTATAGTTGGTTTATTAAAATATATTATTATTATAATTATTATTATTATTATTATTATTATTATTATTATTATAATTAGCACCGTGTCTTACTAACCATTCGGGCTAAACACACTAATGTGTAATGGTAGGGTGATTGTGAGATGAAATGAAGGACCTACAGTTTAACGTGGGATCCGAACCACGGTGGAGGCCTGGCATTCCCAACATTCACAAGTTGTCTTGTCAGAGGTGAAGGAAGGGTTTGGTAATCAGATAAATCTGTGCCGGGACCGAGGATTGAACCTCGGACTTTTAAAACCTAGAATGGGACAGTTTGAATAAAGAGCTGCTTCATTAGATTATCGCATTTGTTTTAGTGGAAAGTAGTACCTTTTAATATAGCACCGCGTATTGATATCAGTTAGGGCTATACGCTTATGTACTAATCACGACGATGGTTTTAGGCTTGTATTTAGAAAAAGTGTACCCTCATTTGCGTGGAGAGTGGGAAACCATATAGGAAAAACCACTCACCTGACCGAGATTCGAACCTATATCCCCCCATCATCGGTGGTCTAATCTACTGCGAGAGTAGCGCGTTAGACCACGCGGCCACCTGAGAGGATTTTTATCATAAGCAAGGTCCGGCTTTTGATGACTTAGAAAGTATACAAAAATTAACTATAAAATGAATGATCTTAAAATTATAAACAATGAATATGAATTTTCTAAAAATGATCTAAAAATATTAACAAAGCGTTGTAATAAATGCACACAACTAAATCAAACACGTGCTCTATAAATGTAAACTAAAAATTATCCTTTTATTGACGTATTTAACAACTCAACTCTCTCTCTGCTAAATCTATTATTGATTTAGGCTGCAAATATCTGCTTGAGAAGTAATAGCTGCCCCCTCCCAACGCAACCCTCTCTACTCTAGTTGCAGTCTCACAGGAACTAGTATTTTACAACCAAACAAGCAAAAAGGATACAAAGTTCGTTGCCTACGTCTGTTGATAGTATTAGAAAATAATCTTATTCAACATGAATGCCTAAAATTGACTCAAAAATTCGTACTAATGACTATAAAAGAATCAAACCAAGAAAACATGTTCCAAAATTCCAAAATGACCAAAAATGACCTATAATATACACATTTCTACAATCAGGGAGTCATGAATAGAGTTGATGTACTTATGGGTATTGTATGTGATGTAGCAATAAAAAAGATGACATGTCATCAAAATCCAGGCCTTGATCATAAGTGTTTCCGCATTTGCGTGAAGAGAGTGAAAAACCATCCAGGAAAAAAAACCTTTCTAGTACACCCGACCGAGATTCGAACCTCGATCTTCCTAGCCCCAGCAATCTAGTCCTACACAAGACCATACTACCATCGATGCGGGTGACTGACTTATAAGACGCGCACACGTGTTGAAGCACTCTTATTATACGTCTATGAGAAGGGTGTAATTCCTCCGGTAGTTCGGAGAGGTTATTTCCTCCATGGAATGGTTCCTTACATGAAGATGAAGATGGTTACCCCGAGATGTTATCGGACTTGTAATGACTGCGAAAGGTTTTGTTAATACGGTTTAAAATTACTCTCTGATACAAAGTGAGGCGTCGCAGTGCGGACAAGACGAATTACACGCTAACATGTTTTCTGTGATGATATACCATGAATATTTTGAACAAACCCTTTCGACCAAAATTATGTAATCTAATCTTTACCATCTTAGACGTTGCGGAAAGTTCAAAGACACCAATGGGAGGTGAGGGGGGTTAGGGGGTAACTATGAGAATAAATACGTGGGTGGGAGACTAAGGTGTGAGAGTGAACATCGAAAAAGCAATGAGGGTGAAACCTTACATCAAAAGCGCGCCCGGGCCTTGTATTCGTAGTAAACCACTTGATAGTTGTTTCCCCTTCATTAATCGAGATTCATAAACTTTAAATGATGACCACTCTATAGTTTATTAGCACTGCGTCTTACTACCCGTTCGGGTTATACCCACTTACACTAATGTGTAATGACAGAGTGATTATGAATGAAATGGAGGACATACAGTTTAACGTGGAATCAGAACCACGGTGGAGGCCTGGCATTCCCCACATTCACAAGATGTCTTGTCAGAGGTGAAGGAAGGGTTTGGAAATCAGATAAATCTGTGCCGGGACCGAGGATTGAACCCCGGACCCCAGTACAGAAGTCCAACACCTTACCCCTAGACCACCAGGTCACCAGTTTATTATAGTTTGTAACACATGAGAATAAAATGTGTATCTTTAATATTATTTATAGTGTAAGACTCTCTTTAGATATTCATGAACAAAGTAGCAAAGCCCATTTTCGAAAAACTTCACACTTTCAAAAATCAATCTCCAGAAAACTACCTTCATGAGAATAGCTTTTAGATACATCCTTACTTATTATTTAAAACTCTACCCAGATACCCATTTTGAACAAAATTACTAGAAATATTTTCAAAAAATTAGGTTTATTCCCCTGCTCCCCCCTAAAAAAGTAGTTAGTAAACTTCTCTTAATTTCAGAGCTTGAATCAAAATCGTGCCGTGACCTCGATACTAGGAATGACCATGTAACATTCTAAATATAAAGTTTGAATAAAATTCATTAAGGTGGGATGTAAGAGGTCGCGAGATAAGACCAGTGGTTTTTCTTTTTCAGTTTTTATATCAAAATATTTATTGGGCCAACATAAAACAGTTATTGCTTGTATAGAAACACAAAGAGTTAAATTTTCTTCACCTGGTGACCTTAAGAGATGTAGATTATCTGTCGAGGGTGTCTTGGAATTTAATGACAAATTGTTCTCTTCATTTAAAAGGTTTTGTCATCTAACGCCGCCATGACCACGACAGATATTCAACAATTATTGTTGATATCATACGAAGAAAATTAAACTTTAGGTTTCTACTGGATCAATATATTTGATATATTTTGACCAAATAAGTTTTGCAATAAAAACATCAAAAACACTTACCTTTTCGTCCGTTACCCTTCACCCCACCTTAAAACGTTGAGACTCAAGCTCTAGGTAAAGACAGACAGACAGACAGACAGTTAGACATAATTATTGTAATAACCAATTTGTCTCTGGTTTGGGGTAGAACGCCAATATCCAGCATAGTCTCAAAGTGGAACATTTTCACTACTACAATCATTTCTTTGTAAAAGTAAGTATTGGTTAAACCTTTGATGTTTTTACCCCTCATAACGAACCTGGACTCTCTTCTAGTATCTTATTGATTGTAATTTGTTGGAAATCTAAATAATATAGCACTGGATTAAACAGCCAAGCTATTTATTTTTGTTAATTCCGGTTACAGCCTCACCTAAATATCATATTCTTTGGAGTGAAAAATTACACTTGGACACTGGAATTTAACCTGGGACCTTTGGTTTAGTACGCCAATTCTCTAGCCCTGGGGTCTCCAAACTCCTGCCCGTTTCAAGATTTTATCAAATACAAATTAATTGTTTCTCTTCGTTATTTATTAACCACACAGTTTGGCTTGTTCAGTTTCTGTCCACACGCGTGCTTCCTCCCATGACACCAAGCCAGAGTGCTGTCGGAATTGCAAACCCTCATTCCTCATTCCTCATACCTACAAACAGAACGGCTTGTGATTATTTTTGGGTAGTTCTAAGTTTCCCTGCAGAGGGGTATAAAAAAAAGTTTCGAATATGTTACCTAATTTTAAAAATAAGTAATTATATTGACTAATTATTAAAAATATAATTCATTACATATTAATTTATTCATTTCTCACAGAGACGAACCAACCTCAATACATTTGATCAAACACTGACCGGATTTGGAAAGTGGTATTTTTTACAGACGTGACCGGCCATTTGACTTGAATCTAAATTTGTATGTTGAAACAGATTTGATTTGTGATCTATTTGCGCGTGTCAAGACATTCAGGGGAAAATAATGCTACTTTAAGGACAGGTGAACGTTACTTTGGCCCGCAAAAATGTGTAAAATATATTATTTGGCCCACGTGGCAAAAAGTTTGGATACCCCTGCTCTATCCACTGAGTTATTCAGGAGTGGTCTCATGGCCGGGTATTATTTTTAAATTTAAAGAATAATATATATATGATTAACAAAATGTCGCCGTGTAGTGTGAATTTCCGAGCAACCAAATTTAGAACATTTAATTGGCTGTCTAACACAATGTGTTGACGAATTGTTGAAACCCTCGTGACGCGTCCTCGCCTTCTTTTGTTAGTATTTTCGAATGATACCATTCATGGATGACTCCATGGTCTATGGCTTCACTTCTTTATGAATGGACTAAAAAGACTACAACCAGTTTGAGATGCGTGATCATATTTTAAGGCGAGTTAAGTTCACACACGACTTGTTTCCGAGGAAGTTGAAGTCAGTTTACTGGTGTGAAGTTTAGTTTGCATGAATCGTGACAGCGTGAGTGTGTTTATGAGATGAGATACCTCAGGAACAATGAATGAGACCTCCCTCCACTTCCTGTCAGATGGAGCTTAATACAGTTTCTTTCCGCCAGGGCTTTCTTTACTCGTAAATACTAAGAGTATCAATCTCTCCATTCATATTTTGTGTCAACATTTTCATTAATATTTGTATTTCTGAAGTTCTTTTTGTATTATTATTATTATTAGCACCGCGTCTTACTACCCGTTCGGGTTGTACACACTTACGCTAATATGTAATGGTAGGGTGATTGTGAGATGAAATGAAGGACCCACAGTTTAACGTGGGATCCGAACCACGGTGGAGGACTGGCATTCCACACATTCACAAGTTGTGATTAATACACGTCTTGTCAGAGGTGAAGGAAGGGTTTGGTAATCAGATAAATCTGTGCCGGGACCGAGGATTGAACCCCGGCCGCCAGCACAGAAGTCTGAAACCTTACCCCTAGACCACAATTTATAAATAATAATCATCTAAAAACTGTGGTTAAAAATATACTACTGTGTATTTAGGATTTTTTACCCATGTATATATATATATATATATATATATATATATATATATATATATATATATATATATATATATATATATATATATATATCAATCACTATCCGTGGTGTAGAATTAATTATTATAGTAGTATTAGTTGACCATAATAATAATAATAATAATAATAATAACATTACATGACGTAACCCATGTCAGTGGCCGCATGGTTTAAGGTGCTACTCTCGCAGTATACTAGACTGCCGATGATGGAAAGATACAGGTTCGAATCTCAGTAGGGTGTATTAAGGCTGGTTTTTACTGAATTATCTTCCACTTTCCCTTCGCACAAATACGGGTACACTTTCTATCAATTCAACCTTACGCAATCTTAAAACATTAGTGTTAATTAATACAAAGACGTATTTTTAACCCAACGGTAGTAACACACGTCGATACAATATAAAATATTTTGGGTAAAACTATGTTTAGTGTGTAATGAGTGACTGATAGAACTATTTCAAGTAGAATAGGTGTATGAGTGACTGGATAAATAGTAAGTATAGTGTTAAATAGGGTGTAAAAGGGAACTGATAGAACTAGTTCAGTAGGATAGGGCGTAATGAGGTGGACTGGATAGAACTAGTTCAAGGTAGGAATAGGGTATAATGAGGTGGACTGGATAGAACTAGTTCAAGGTAGGAATAGGGTGTAATGAGGTGGACTGGATAGAACTAGTTCAAGGTAGGAATAGGGTATAATGAGGTGGACTGGATAGAACTAGTTCAAGGTAGGAATAGGGTGTAATGAGTGGACTGGATAGAACTAGTTCAAGGTAGGAATAGGTGACGTGCGCTAGGATATGAAAACTAAACCACTTAAGACACTACACAATGACCAATAATTTGCCAAATCGTTCATTCTTAGTTAAAGTGGTGCAATTCAACCAGATTATCAGTCCAAGGAGCAAGCAATTAATACCCAAGTTTATTCTTTTACATTTGTAATAATTAACACAGCTATAGATGCGTTTATGTTTATAAAAGTTTAAACTTAATTCCTTTGTGACCATCCAATAATTTCCTATAGCCATTAGATTAAAGATATCAATCTTAACTATTAATCCTTTGGTATCAATGCTTATTTATGATCATTAACTAATTTTATTTCTATTAAATAATACACATGCATGCTTCAAAATATGATATATCGGTCTAAGAAGACAATTAAAAACGTTTAAACGCTTACATTACTGTGTTTATGTTGAAATGTTGTAACTTACAAACTATTATGAATAAGTACTAACTGGAAAAAAAAAAATAAATAACTAAACAAAATAAAATGTTTTTATTTTGACTGCCTTGTCTTTATTTGGAATACAATTCAATCCTGATAAACATATTTCAGTTTGGCCTTCTATACTTACGTACAGATTTATGACACAAATTAAAGTAAATCACAACGTTAGACTTTGATCATGCATGAACATACGGTAATATCAAACAAAGATATATTATGGTGAGGGTATTATTTCTGCATCACTTTTGTTGTAGTTAGGTTAAATTCCTACGAATTATGTTAACGTGTCCATAGAGTTTGTGGAACTATACGACCAATTATAACTATATCAAGTATACAGCCTAACGAGACAAACCAGTTGCAGTATTTGTTATTAGGCCAAGATAAAAAAAGAAGCCATGATTAAAATCCCTGGAAATTCTAAAGGTAAATAAAAGCACACAATAATTTTCACTTTCATTGTACATCTGGATTCATACACTTTGAGCCAGATAAACGTAAACTCACCTTGTATCTTATTAGTGAGTGTATTGGCTGTTAGTTCGGAGTCTAACCTAGAATAAGATCACACAGTTTTAACACTCTCTGCAATACTTCTAACTACATAAAAGAAAGTCCTATCACTGTGAGTCCTACTTTAAAAGTACGATTCTTGCTCCTATATTACCACTTGAATTAATAATACATAAAATAATAATATTTATTGATTACCTAAAAACTGTCAAAATATAAATAATATTACTATTAAAAATGTTAAAAAAATTATTTAAAGTTTACAGAAACTGATCTATTATTTTAAACAAGAACATAGAAATATGCATATGAATGGATCAAATTGAAATTTAAACTAATATATATATAACTTATATGTATGCGATGAAAAACCTTGGTCAAATAAATTCTTGCGTTTCGCTCAACTTGAAATACTTGCTTTCATTTCTTTGCAGTCCAAACAGGTAAAGAATATAGGCCTACAGCTCTCGTATGAAGCCTACAGCTCTCGTATGAAGCCTACAGCTCTCGTATGAAGCCTACAGCTCTCGTATGGAGCCTACAGCTCTCGTATGAAGCCTACAGCTCTCGTATGAAGCCTACAGCTCTCGTATGAAGCCTACAGCTCTCGTATGAAGCCTACAGCTCTCGTATGAAGCCGACATTATATTGTTAAGTCCAACAACTGTGTGTAACAAATATCATTTCTAGGTATTCATGAATTTACAAAACATCGAAAGTATTTAATACATACCTAAAAAAGACTAAAAATAATTCAAAGCCTGAAAATACAACATAAAATTCAAAAATTACTAAAATATGAAATATAAAATATACATTTCTATAGCCAGAGGATCATAAACAGAGCTTATTTTATCACCGCATATTACTACCTGTTTAGGTTATACGCATATGCACTAATTAATCTAATGAGTTAAGAATGAGGATGTTTGAATTTAGAAGAAGAGTATCTGCATTTCCGTGGAGGGAGAGTGGAAAACCATTTTGGAAAAACCACCCTCAGTAGACCCCTTTGGGATTCGAACACCGATCTCCTTGTCATCTGCAGTATAGTCTAAGACGAGGGTGACGACTTAGACCATGAGGCCACAGAAGCAGGTATAAACAGAGTTTCTGTGCACCAAAAATAAGATGACATGTCAAAAAAAATCTAAGACTTGGTTATAATCATTATGAGCAAGTCTCAGATTATACATTATAGATTATAGATTATAATCAGAATATTGTAAATTTAAATATTAGCAATAATAATAATAATAATAATAATAATAATAATAATACATTATACAAGTGCAGATTGTATTGCTTGAATAATTGTCAGGATTATCATCAACACTTGGTATTTATGACTTGAACAAACAAGTACTATGTTAGGTGTGCGTTATTTTATCGGTATTTGCTATTTCGTGCTAATTCTCAAATAAGTGCAACAATTATATGACTCTCACTTTGTTGTGAAAACACAGTTCTAACAGTGCATCCAACATTTGAATAGATATTTAACAACCACAAACGGAACGGTCGCTTTTACTTCAAAACATGTCACGCATATTAAATAAATACCAACTTATATGTACCACTAACACGTCATGTTAATTACTTTTAAAATAAGATAAACGCTCCTTGGTTCGAGGATGTGTTTCACTGCTTTCAAAACTAATTGGTCTTCTCCCCCTTAACACCCTCTTTTAGAAAGAGTCATTACACAACAAAATTGTTCCTCTTCATGTATATACGCTTTTAAACATAGATGAAATTATGCAAAGGGAAAGAGTTAATAGACGCATATTATTAACATACTAATATATCTCCAAAGAATCGTTAAGTGCACGCACGTATATAAGTTGTTTAACATAAGTTTTCTTTTTGACGATGCGTTCGCACAAAAATTATTTTTAATATCAAAAGGGTGCATCTTATTTCAAATTTAAATATGAATACTTAATGTTTGCCTGTAAATATGTAAATGAACTGGATACCGGTGTAATTCACACAATTACCACTAGGAGTGCTATCTGCAGTGTTAGGTGAGCAAGAGCATGTAGGGATATGTTTGTACATGATACTACTTCATATCCTACAAGAACATGTAGGGATATGTTTGTACATGATACTACTTCATATCATACAAGAGCATGCAGGGATATGTTTGTACATGATACTACTTCATATCCTACAAGAGCATGTAGGGATATGTTTTATACATGTTACTACTTCATATCCTACAGGGCGGTATTCCAGCCTGTTTCTTGGCCGTATCATAATTATATAAACAAGAATGAGTTCTTGTTTGTTTGTCTGCTATAAACCTTTAACGCAAAAAAAATACTACACCAATTGAGATAAAATTTCACTGAAACATAGCTAGAACACAGTGGCGGCTCGTAGCTAAAATCAGTGGGGGTGCTGCTCCAGAAAATTTTTAGCCTTTGTTTTAAAATTGTGTAAAAGGAAAAAAACATGTATAAAAATAAAATTTATTCAGGAACTTTATAAACTCTTAACAAAAAAACCAAACTTATGTACTTACTTTAACTTAAATTGTTACAGTTCAAGTTTGATCTATTCATTTAAAAATTTAATCCATTCTTCTTGTTTTAATTTGCGCATAAAGTTCAATAATTTTCTCCTTGATCTCCAGATGACAATTTAGGAAATTTTTCTCCATTGAAAGTACTGCAAGCGCATTTAGTCTCTCTGTTAAATTAAAGAACAGAAAAAAATGAATCAAATAGAATAGCTGGAAGCAGAATAATAATCTAATTCTACACTTTATCACATTCACACGTTCAAGAATATGGTACACGGTTTTTAAGCACAACACACGTTGAGTAAAAAAAAACACTTCCTTCCATCATCACGCCAGAGCCGGCACTGCGAGAGCAACAGTGCTCTCTCTACCTGACAGTCCCGCCTTCCTTCCCACTCCCCTCCCATGTGCGCATGCGCACAAAAGTCAAACACCACGTCACTGGCACTGTGAAGCGCACAGTTCCATACACATTTTTTTTGTATATTTTTCATAAACTAGGGGATGGCTACTGAAGAACTGACATTAAGCTTAAGGAATATATATTGTACTACAAAAAATAAAGAAAGAATTAAAGCAAAAGGGACTCATTATATTAAATGTTAGCGATCATATTAAGTGGAACTAGGGGGTGCTGCAGTTCCGCAGTGCCAATACATGAGCCGCCACTGCAGTCAACATCATGTTAACATATAGGCTAGTTACAATTTTACGTTTTGTGATTTTTGTTTCAAGATGGTGGCTACAAAACGCACTACTTTTTGGTCTTTATTCTAACTTCTTACAATATAATTTTCAATGGACGAACTTAGAAAAACACCTAAAAATGTATTCCTGTTATAGAACACATTCCGTGATAGGGACGGGTAGTTAGCCTACTTATTATGAACTGACACTGAAGAGTAACAAACATGAAAGTTTCTATTTACAATCGCCAAATATATTGGTTGGTGTTTTATTTAAATAACGATGTTAGTCCGCGCCAGAACAACACTAGCGAACCGTCTTTATACTTTATAGTTATACCATTTGTTACAGGAACATAAAAGTGTTTAAACATTTCTATAAACAATTTATTTGAGTTATTTAACATACACTTTCTGAACTGACTGATTATATCAGCACACGAAAATGTCTATGAGCGAGAACGAAAGTACCTACCAATTTTGCCAGGAAAGGTATTTTCACAAACCTTCTAGGGTTTTTATACATGCCACAACAGGCATGAGATGAGGCCTATAGTCCAGTCAATTTAGATCATATATGACCGTAACCCATAAAAAATAATAATGTAAAGCTGAATTTTGGCAGAATGTTACTACTGACCTTGATGAACAACATACCAAAATAATCAGGCTTTCTCGTGTTCACGTCCTTGATTTTTAGGCCTAAAGGTCCTTTGGGCCTATGAGTTGCGCTATTTTACTCTATCTCATATTATGTTGCAGCCGATAGTGCTATTGAGCTCGGGTCGGTCTCAAGTTAAAAAGGAAACATCAACAAACATATAATTGCGCGGTTTATATACATACCAAATCTGGCACATATTTCTAGAAAACAAATAAGTACAAGAAACATAAAATTTATTTTAAATAAAGTCAAACTATTGGCCCTAGCTGATTTAAAATTAATAATATGCAAAAATAACAAGACATAAAAATTGTTTTCCGTTTTATTCACTTTCCAACTGTATACATACTTGCTCTGTGAAACTTTATAATTTGTGAGAGAACTCCACAAATCGTCGTCATCGTGGGCCGCATTTTGCCCACCCCTGATATAAATGAATTGTATCAAAATCTGCTTAGAAGGGTAGAGAGAGACTATTTATTAAAAAAATACATTGGCGGGATTCAAATAATGACCTCCTTATCAATGGCCTCTGTCCGCGTGTGGAGGAAGATGAACACGATATATTAGACTTGTGGGATGACACAATGTTATCATTCGAGTGACAACCGTTCTTAGATGTATGGAGTGAAATGTTATCATTCTAGTGACAACCATTCTTAGATGTATGGAGTGAAATGTTATCATTCTAGTGACAACCATTCTTAGATGTATGGAGTGAAATGTTATCATTCGAGTGACAACCATTCTTAGATGTATGGAGTGAAATGTTATCATTCGAGTGACAACCATTCTCAGATGCGTGGAGTGAAATGTTATTATTCGAGTGACAACCGTTCTTAGATGTATGGAGTGAAATGTTATCATTCGAGTGACAACCATTCTCAGATGCGTGGAGTGAAATGTTATCATTCGAGTGACAACCATTCTCAGATGCGTGGAGTGAAATGTTATTATTCGAACGAGCGTCACACCTCCAAAGGGACAAAGCGAGCCAATTCCGTCAGTTATAGACCTCAAAGCCAGCTGTTATTTTTTAATTAAATTTGTCAGTCCTACAAAGAAACTTCCTCCTAACAATGGCCGCCACCGAAAACACTCTTATCTCCGTTTCTAGATTAGAAGATGAAGATCTAATCTTGACTCTGGTTACGTCCTCGAATGAACGTGGGCCTAACAAAGAACTCTTCTCCAGCCCGTGTAAATTGTAGTGATGGTTTTTTTTTAATATTTCGTGATAGCTTAATTAAAATTACATCCAAGTTACTTTAACTTCAGTTTCGTTTTAACACTTCTGTGACATTATTTCAAGGTCTGTTAAATGTGTCTTGATAGAAATTGAAACGTCTCAAATTAGGGGACAAAGATGTCTTCTTACAATTGTTTTGTTACGAAACTTCTCTCCAGACAATAGACATTTTATCTTCCAATTTTTAACTGTCCCACAGCGTAAACCCGCCATTTTGATTAGGCTACTTGATAGCTTTATTAGTGGTGTATAATTACACACGCACAAAATTATTTAACAAGTGTGTAGACCATGTTACAAATATACATACATATCATTGTTAAAACCCTTTATGAAATTAAATGAATGGATGAATAAAAAAAATATAAACCAAAATAAAACTGAAGTGTAATTAAAGAGCGGCGAGCCCATCAACAATTGTGTTGCTCAGTTAAATTAAAGTTCTCATACACATTAGAGAGAACTATACAGCCGTACATAATTAATGACTCGCTTGTCTTCCACACTACAACCAAATTGAATTTTTTAACGGCTCATTTGTTTCCCTTGTATTGAGAAAACTTTTGGAAGTTAAATGATTAACGATTATTTTTAATAAATATCAACCCAACAGGGTCCGTAAAGAAAAGACCGCATTTAATTTGAGTGATTGAAAAATGACACCTGAGCACGGGAATCAAACCCAAGGCCTTTGACTTAGCGTGACAATGCTCTACCCCTGAGGTTTGTCATTCTTCACTCATAGTTTAAGGTTGAGTCTGTGACGGACGTGTGAGCGACCAATAATATCGCGAGCTATCAGATATCCCAGCCATCCGCTAATTTGGAGGGCTGCTAAACTACCACACAAGATTGTAATTAAATATGTTGAAATATGTCATATTTAGTGAGATAATTAAAATATGTCCACCACTAAACAATGGATGTTGACTTATGGATGTAGATAATCATACAGTCTCGCCTTCAAATGTATTCATACGAATAATAATCACAGCGCAAATGTTCTACACTCCTGAGTTTTTCATCTTTAGGTATTAAAGTTGACGGAACATTAGGTTGATTAACTCGAACCAGAACTTAAATTAATTCAACAAGATTATTTTATGAACATTATACAGAAATCTGTGGTACAGACAATAGGTTTATACCAATTACAGTTGAAAGGGATCCTCCTTCGTATCCCAGTTTGTGTAAATATAGCCAGTGCTAATGTACCGTTGTCCGAATGCACTAACAGTACATCCTCTCCGTGTCCTGATGAGGAGGTGAGGGTGAGTATGAGTATGACAGGGAGAAGCAAATTGAGATCTTAAACTAACTTAAGATTAACTAACAAAAGCCTGGTGACAGTTGGGGTAGTTTACGTTTCATGAAAAATACCCAAGGCACCAGCGGGGAGTCGAGCCCTGGAGCTCTAAGCTCGGAGCCAGGTGCACTGACCACTACACCACGGGGCCGGTATGTAGAAGAACCATTCCAATACGAGATTAGTGCGGAGTGGAGAATCGGAGAACCTGACGTCGTGTCCGTCACGAACCTCCGTGGGCGTGTCACGTCGCATGAATGGGCGACACTCGGTGGTCGAGAGCCGCTAAGAATGATGGGAGGAACACCCAAAGGTGGACTTTGGAACAGACGGGCGGATGGTTCCGCGGGGCCCTCGACCTAATATGACAGGAGAAGACAACTCTGCAGACAACATCTTATGACGTAGCCTGGTCCGTCGGAACTAATCACGTAAAGTAAAAAGGGTTATTGTGGGTGACGAAATAAATGAGAAACAAATTTGAACTTTTTTTTTTAATCATCGCATCTACCAGCATTTGAGGAGAGAAGAGTAGGTAACAATTTAGGAAAAAAACACCTTCAGTAGATTCGACCGTGATTCGAGCTCCGACCTCCCTGTCATCAGCAGGCCGTTTTAACACGAGAGTGACATCTCCAGGTTGGTACACACAAAACGCTAAGCTATGTATTGCTACGCCGCGCTATGTTTTTTCCTGGCCGGGCAGTTTTCCCATCTCCCATCTTGAGCCATCTTACGTTGAGCATGCGCATAACACAGCTTGGGCTCCGTGTTGAACAGACTTGTGCTATTTTGGTGAAAATAACTAAAGAAGTGTTGAAGTTTGTTTTCAGTTTGTTTCACGTGTATTTAAGTAATATTCTATTAGGTTTTATATTTAATAAAGGTCTGTGTATTAAAATAGAAGCGTTAATTTTACAAGTCAAACATCCAACTCCTAAAATCTCTTCATCTTCCAAAACAGATGATAACAGCAGCATCTTCTCTTCCTCAGTGCTATAACCTGAACTCAAAGACATCCTGGAGAACGTCATCATAACTAAACTAGACTGGAGCAGACAGAAAGAAACAATACTGAATTCAGGAGGGAAAGAGACAACACTGAATTCAGGAGGGAAGAAACTACTCTGAATTCAGGAGGGAAAGAAACCATACTGAATTCAGGAGGAAAGAAACAACACTGAATTCAGGAGGGAAAGAAACAACACTGAATTCAGGAGGGAAAGAAACAATACTGAATTCAGGAGGGAAAGAAACAACACTGAATTCAGGAGGGAAAGAAACAACACTGAATTCAGGAGGGAAAGAAACAATACTGAATTCAGGAGGGAAAGAAACAACACTGAATTCAGGAGGGAAAGAAACAACACTGAATTCAGGAGAGAAAGAAACAACACTGAATTCAGGAGGGAAAGAAACCATACTGAATTCAGGAGGGAAAGAAACAACACTGAATTCAGGAGGGAAAGAAACAACACTGAATTCAGGAGGGAAAGAAACAATACTGAATTCAGGAGGGAAAGAAACAACACTGAATTCAGGAGGGAAAGAAACAACACTGAATTCAGGAGGGAAAGAAACAATACTGAATTCAGGAGGGAAAGAAACAACACTGAATTCAGGAGGGAAAGAAACAACACTGAATTCAGGAGGGAAAGAAACAACACTGAATTCAGGAGGGAAAGAAACAACACTGAATTCAGGAGGGAAAGAAACAACACTGAATTCAGGAGGGAAAGAAACAACACTGAATTCAGGAGGGAAAGAACACACTGAATTCAGGAGGGAAAGAAACCATACTGAATTCAGGAGGGAAAGAAACAACACTGAATTCAGGAGGGAAGAGGGACCATAGCTTAGTTTAGCACCGAGTGTGTACCAGCGAGTTTATACCGTCAGGACCCAATGAAGCGGGTAGTTTGGACTCTGATGACCAGTTCTGACCTTCACACACCCCTAGTAATGGCAAGCTCTACCTCGTGGGAGCTGTTCAGACCATTCAGTGAGATACCTAGCCCTTCCCCTAGAGTCTCTCGTGTGTCACAATGGATATGTCGTCGAGACGTGTGACTCTGAGGAAACACAACAAGTCAGTACCAAGCCGGGCTATCGTGTGAGAATATCACACACACATGAGACAAGATGTTGCCAGCAGATTGGCACACAGAGTGCGGTAGTATGCGGGCCGATGTCCACAGCAGGGGGTCGCTGACGAGGGGGGGGGGGCCGTTTGGACCCGCACTTGGGGAGGACAAATGGGAGGTATTCAAAGTTTCTTTCTGTCATTGAGAAAGGGGTGGAAATAGTATTACTGAAGGGTTAATATATACCCCTATGCAACGTTATTTTATTTTCTATTAAATTCTATTATATGAGTGTTTTTTTGTTAACACTATCATATTTTTTGGATCTTTTGTAAAGAATAAAAGTAGCAAATTTGTTATCTGGCACTTGAGTGTTTGGGAGATGTGAGATTCAACACACACACACACACACACACAATCTGTCATATAGTATGTACAAATACTGTAGCTTTATTATTTGATCACATAATATACCCCTTTTTATTCTATCTCGAACCCTCGGAGAGAGAAGTATTGTTATCGCCAAATAATATGAACAGGAGATTTTGATAAATGTAAGCCTTTCCTGAACACCTGAAAATGAAAAAGTGTTTTTCTTGATGCTGTCTGTCTGTCTGTCTGTCTGTCTGTCTGCCTGTGTCTGTGTCTTCACATAGAGCCGAAACTATTCTACCGGTCGAGCTAAAAATTGTTATCTAGGGTTCATATAAGGACCCCCTCCCTATCAAATAGTTGTTTTGAATTAAATATCCAGCCCTAAAATTAAGGATAATTTACTGAAGAGAAAAAAAGGAAAAAAATCTATTTTCTCGAATTAGGCTCTGACAATTTTGATAAAAATTCTTATTTAGACATTGCTTTAATATTACAAACAAAAAACATTTTCTCCTTTTCCACGAAAATTACTTTGAGGGCACACTAAATAATTGGATACATCTATAAGAAAACCGGGTTTTCGTTAAAAGCTACTATTTTTTCCGAAATTCCGGACCACTGTTGTTTTAAAATAACGTTTGTTTGTCAAAATTTGTTCAGCATTTTTCTCTTGATTTCAATTAACAGAAATGGGCTTATCAAATTATGTATACAATTTTAATATACACTATTAATATATACCTTTAATGTACACACTAAACAGAAATATAATGTATATGTTACCGTGAGAGCTGTAAACGTGATTATTAACGGTAATTGACCGTGATTTCCGACATTCACTGGCTCACACTGGGGGTATTGGAACCGAGTGATAGTTTCTAACATCCACCGGTGATTTCCAACATTCACTGGCTCACACTGGGGGGTATTGGAACTGAGTGATAGTTTCTAACATCCACAGGGAATTTCCGGAAATGTAAGTGCCATCCGTGTATTGGAAAGAACAACATCAAAGATTTATTTATGCATCTTGATTTACCATGGATATCAATAATTACTGCCCATTATAGATGATTTCAATAATTACATTATAATTTACACCAAATAACTCTTTAAACCCTCCGAAAAAAAAATTAGGCCACCATAGCTTAAAGCTATTTAGGTTAGGGTATGTTAGGTTAGGTGAGGATAGGACAGATTAGGTTAGGGTAGATTAGGTTAGGTTATGTGAGGATAGGACAGATTAGGTTGGATATACTCGGTTACCACCCAATCATTCTCAACCGTAAACAAACACACATGGCACAATGCACAGCCCAAATACAGTAGCACGCCGTCACTAAGCCATGTGGCTTATGTTGCGCAGATAGATGCTCAGGCAGATGCGCAGTGCACTCTTCCTTTATTTCCAACATACACAGGCGTACCTTCACGATTACCACTATTCGCCATTTTGGATCTTTTTACCGCGGATATTTCCAACATCCACCAGTGTGAAACAGCGGATCCCAGAAATCATGATAACATATACAATACCACTTATGCACTCTAATACGAGTATTAAAAATTCTACAAAAACATTACTGCTGTATTGTTATTAGGGGGAGTCTTCTCACATAAATTAATATTATGTAGCTTTTCATTAAAGTTTGGGTAAAACTCAAAATTTAATCTAAATGAAAGAGCCGTTTTCTAACAATTGGTGGTATTTTCACTTGTGTTGCTTAAGGTAGAATTTTATTATTCACCGATAAACGATATAAATAAATACTTCTTATCCTAAATTATTTTGAAAAACAACCGAACAATTTATACACAATAGATGTTAGCTATTAATATAATGCATACTTATTTTTTTCTATTGAAAACTAACTTATTTACATTTATTTAAACTTTTATGAACAAGAATATACAATAGACTGGCAAAAAATGTGGCAAAAAATAGTTTTGAAACATCATGACATGTTTATATTCACTGGAAAGAAATAGGTAAACAACTTCTTTATTAGCTTCTAATGTTCTGGTCCGAAACTGAGCCAAGCAATAACAACATACAAGGTGAAGAGAGAACACGTTTTACCAAATATAATGCACAAACTTTCTCATATCTATAGTTTTCTATCGATTATTTTTTTAAACCTTAGTTTTTAAAATAACGTGTTAGTATGAATAGGATCACTTTCTGTTATAAAACATTTTAAAAATAAAATATATTAAAAAAGATAAATGCCATATTGTTACATTCGGGTAGTTTAGCTTATGGAATATTATTATCTAAAATATTAAAATTTAATCCAAATTTACAGATAAATATTAAATAAATAATTATTTATATACTTTTTTTTTGCGGTAAAGTAACTTTCATTATTAATTAATTCTTTGTTAGCTGCTTCATATACCGACAATTTATTTTATATTTATGTTTTCATAAGTTTTAAAGAAGAACACAGACACACACATAAAAATAAAATGTACGGAACTCCGCACGGACTTTCTCGCTCTATTGTTTGAAAATGGAGATATTTACTCAAAACTCGTAATATATGTGAAAGGAAATAATAAACACTAGCACCCCAAGGATAAATTGCATTATACTTGTGTAAAACTTTTTTTAGTCCGGTTTTAAATGTTATAATTTTGTTTTTAAAGAATTAGTCCTTATTTGTATGTTTGGGCTGATAAAAAAAGATCAATGTTTGGGTGCACAAGAGTCAACACTTCGTATTAAAATTTCAACTTCCGGTTAAAATTTTCGATATTTTATTAGGTGTTGCAAATATTCATGCCATCGCATTGCTATTAAATTCTTCAATTATAAATTTTGACCAATAAAAAATGTAAATATTGACTATTGAGTCTAAAATGGATATAGATCTTTGTTGTACAAACATTTCTACTAAGAGGTTTAAGAAAAAAACATACCTTTTTATAACTTACTTATATTTAATTACTCTGTGGCATATGATAATAATTATTGTGTTAAGACTTAAGTAGTATCTCTTTACAACTAAAGCTCACGAAATTGTATTAATATATTTGCCAATATCTCAGAAACTGTTGGATTTATAAAATATATTTCATATAAAAGTTTTTTATTATTAATAGTACTACAATTTTGCAATGTTAATTTATTTAGTATCTCAAATAGTTGCCAAGATACGGAAGTTTCTGATTCTGTAAAGTACCCTAAAATTCATTTTCATGGTAAAATGAAAGTAGCCGGTTTATTTATAATCTTAATCAACACCTAGATACTAATTTTAATCAAAATCGTTAGAGTCAATTTTGTGAAAATCGACTTCTTTTCTCTTTGCCCTTCAATAAACCACCCTTAATTTTAGGCTTAGATAATCCAATTCCAAAAACTCCTCGGGCAACCTGATGAAAACCCTAAATACAAAGTTTTAGCCTGATCGGTAAAATAGTTTAGGCTCTAGTTGGAGGTACAGACAGACAGACAGACAGACGGAAAGTCTTGAAACGTCAAGATTCATCAAAATCTAAGTTCTATTTGTTTGACGATCACAATACTTTCTTTACCTGTAAGATAGCAAGAAAGTAAAAAGGCATGTCAATATTATTTTTTTCCGGAATTGGAAGAAAAATGCGAAACAATATTTTTAGATATATATACATATATATATTTACTTTCGCAACACTTTCTCTATACTAATTATATGTGATGAATAAAAGGAAGTAGGAAAGACCACGTATGGTGTTAAGTCTGAATGTGCCGTCCTAGCCGCCTTAAGAAGTTCTGAAGCTCCCACCCTGAAACTTCTCGGATTACCTCAACACGACCTCTCGGGGCTGTTATTCGATACAGACATGTTCATTCGTCTCGACCTTCCTCAGACTCCCAAAAACCTTTTTAAAAACGTAAACAATCATATATCCGACTATTATCTACACCAAGAAAAGGTGCCGCTTGAAAACAAGAAAAGGTAAAGGACATATATCATTCGTGTGGAGCACATGTCACGAACACGAGGTTATTTAAATCATAAAAAGTATTATTTGGTCATTTTAGTGACAGCTTCTGTGGTATGCCTTGCTTTTTTGGAGCTTTTTTCTTTGCTCCCATTAAAAAAAAAAAGTGCTAAATACCGGAATATGTTGAACTGCAGTAAAACTTAAACTCATAAATTAAATGTTCTTTTATTGTTATTTGAGATTCTGTTTATTCAGTAAAACTAAAGAAATTTTAATCAGAAAATGAGCATGAATAGATAAACCAAACTCATTTTTTTTAGAGGATTAATTTCACGCACTCAATCGCACTGCGCCGCTAGAAAAAGACACAACAAACAACAATGATAATAATAATATAATAATAATAATAATAATAATAATAATAGGGAAATGGAGGGATGGGTCTCACACTAAAAAAATTCCTAAACTTATAGAATATAAGATTTTCCATGTGGTAGAAAATTGACTTAAATAGCCATAAGATTCTGAACATTTATAATTCCAAAATAAGCGTTAGAAGAATGGAGGATAGAAGGAATGTAAATTTCCAAAACTTAAAAAAAAACAATATTTTGGTGTGGTATAAAATTGAAATTTATCACAATGGTAGATGTACTACCCCAGATAACTAGAAAATTATGATTTAAAAAAAAAATATATATATATATATATAATTAAGATTTGTAAAACAAGGAGGACAAGGGGGGGGGGGGCTAGAATTTTAAAAACTAATAGGAAAAAAAAATCCTTCCTTATGTGGTAGAAAATATTAATATCTGCAATAATGTACAAAGACCAACCAAGATAATCATGAAATAATGCAAATTTTAAATTTGAAAATTAGATCTAAAGGGATCCAAATTTCACAAACTATTTTAAAAAAAAACATATTTTGTTTAGTAAAACATTGAAACTTGGTAGGTAATTGTAGTGACCCATCTGTCTTTTTAAAAGCCTATTAATTCATTTTATGTTCTTTGTTAAACTGTGAAGCTGTTTCTTACAATAAATGTATATAATTTATTTTCACATATCATATGATCGCTTTTATTCAAATATTGTGTTTTATATGGAATTCGTCCGTTTGTGCACTCAGTTTATTGATTGGATAATGTTTCGGTTCAATTATTGTTTTTAAAATTTAACGGTCGACATGATTGTCACAGCTATCTTGGTATTGTAAAATAATAATTATATAAAGTGTGCAGCAAGATGATGAATTCCCTAATTTTATATAGTTTTTATAACTGTTCACATTAACACCTTAAAATATGAGTCAAGGACTCTGACCACAGGATGATTCCCGGAAAGCTCAGTGGTTAGAGCATTGACATACTAAGCCTAAGTTCCCAGGTTCAATCCCCGTGTCTGGGTGTAATTTTTCAATTTAGAAAATATGGTATTTAGATGTGGCAATAACCGTAACTAACAAAAATAATAGATTTACAATTTAATCCATCGCTCATAAACAACCTACAAATTAAAAATATTGCATGTTGATAGGTCTTAAGATAATGTTGTCATAGAAAAGACCATAAAACGAAAATGTAATATATCGGAACGACTTATGCCAACAATTCTGAACATTGCTAATTCCTTCTCTAAACTGTACACTTTGACAGTACCCTGTAACTTTCATTTGTTTTAACTCTAAAACAACCAATTAATATATCTATTCTGTGTCAATATTATTTCCTCTTTTTTCTTGGCACAAACAAGCCAGAGTTAAAATATTCTGTATAGAGCAATTATTATAACTTAATCTTAAAAATATGTTTCATCTTTTAAAACGGGTTTAAATTATATAGTTATTTTGAGATCGCGTTTTGGTCAACATACTTCTCGCCTTTTGTAGCACAATTTAAACCAATAAAGGATTAATATTTATACCTAATTTAAGATTTTGTTACTTCCCCCTCGTGGATAATTTTATATAATTAAGTGTACAATTCTGATCTTGACACTGGAATTGAACCCAAGACTTTTGACTAGTGAAATATGGATCTGAAAACGTTAAAAACTACGGCGGTTCAGTGGCATTAAAAGCCAAATGTCTCGGGTTTGATTCCTGTATTTAGACTGTCATTTTTCACTAGACCGAGTGTTATATCATTGTTCGATTGTTTAAATTATTCCCGCACAGTATAATATTCCTTCCAACCAAGCCGGCAATCCTGTCTTCTTTAGAATTCTCTCCTGATATAGAAAGTAATTCCTATACTCTGGCTTTGCTTGAATTCAATACTTATTCTGAAAGTTCATCTAATATTTTATTTTATTAGAAATTTTGTCTTGATGCTAACAGTGAGACCATACTCATTAAAGAAATAATTACTTTTCTTTGATTTAAAAAAAAATTAGGTCTTGATTCTGGGAATTGTGTCTATGGGCCAGTTTCATAGTCAAATTTAGTACGCCTCAAGTGCGGCGCTATACTAAGTACAAGACGACACCTACCTAAACCAGAATAGAATGGGCCAGTTTCCAATGCGAAAACGGCCCATTCCATTCTGGTTTAGGTAGGTGTCGTCATGTACTTAGTATAGCGCCGCACTTGAGGCGTACTAAATTTGACTATGAAACTGGCCCTATATTTTTAAGTTTGGCAGGATTCGAAACTTATTTTGAGAATACATTACTTTTACTTGGCCTGAATTAGGTTTTTATTCTAAGTGTCGTTCCTGTTGTTTTTTTTACATTGCTGGAGTAAGTTATTATTCTGAAAGTAACTCCTGTTAGTTGACTTTGGTTGATAAGTTGTTATTATGAAAGTAACTCCTGTTCGTTGACTTTGGTTGATAAGTTGTTATTATGAAAGTAACTCCTGTTCGTTGACTTTGGTTGATAAGTTGTTTTTATGAAAGTAACTCCTGTTCGTTGACTTTGGTTGATAAGTTATTATTCTGAAAGTAACTCCTGTTCCTTGACTTTGGTTGATAAGTTGTTATTCTGAAAGTAACTCCTGTTCGTTGACTTTGGTTGATAAGTTGTTATTCTGAAAGTAACTCTTGTTCGTTGACTTTGGTTGATAAGTTGTTATTCTGAAAGTAATTCCTGTTCGTTGACTTTGGTTGATAAGTTGTTTTTATGAAAGTAACTCCTGTTCGTTGACTTGTGATAAGTTATTATTCTGAAGTAACTCTGTTCCTTGACTTTGGTTGATAAGTTGTTATTCTGAAAGTAATTCCTGTTCGTTGACTTTGGTTGATAAGTTGTTATTCTGAAAGTAACTCCTGTTCCTTGACTTTGGTTGATAAGTTGTTATTCTGAAGTACTCTGTTCGTTGACTTTGGTGATAAGTTGTTATTCTGAGAGTAGCTCCTATACTTTGGTATTTATTAATAAGGTGCTATCATGCAACCATTGCAACCAAACTAAATTATTCAGAAGCTCGCTGGTGAGATGTGTTACACAATGTTGCGATCTAGGATTCAAGCCATCACGCGCGCACCACACGATATCACGAAAGAGAGCTATTAATGAGTTTTCCACCAGTGCATGACCAAATTCAGTGCGCAAGCGCAGCATGTCTTCCCATTCCAGACACATCATTACCTTTCATAATCATACTGCGTCTTTTCATATGCAAATTTTGGGAAGTTCATAATTATAACGTACCAGAAATGTGAGAAAAGTGGACGGATAATGCGTGGCGAAAGGATATGTAAAGTAACAAGATAATTTGCAAGTATTACACATATTATTAGGGTAAAATTCGTAATTTTCTTTCTTTTAAAGTAGTTTAAGTGCTTCTCGTTACGACGATATTCTTTATTCGTGGTATTACTTTGCATAACTTTTGGCAAGTACTCTCGTAATTAGACCAATCGGTGGAGTGTTCGATGAACTATCGACATTATAGCCTCACACCATTTGTTGGATACTTATTAAATAAATACATTTAGACAACTAATTTATAAAAAAATATAATAGGCATATATTGAATGTTTAAAACGAATGTCAGTAAAGTGTGAATATGTTTAAGTACTTTATATCAATTAATTTTGTAATTTATTTAATTTATATATAGTTTTAAGCATACATAAATGAGAATTCCTATTTTATAACCAACCTGTTTTTTATAAATATATATTTTTAGATTTTTTCTTTCTAAATTACAAAGAAATATGTTGTTGTGAATTTTAAAATAAGCTTGTATTTCCTATAAATTACTTGAATATATTATAAAGATTTACAATATTTAAACCTAAATATAGTGTTTTGCGTGATTGATAGAATATGAATCAAATGAAACAAGAACAACTGATGGGTTATGACCCTACAATTTCGGTCTAATGCGGGTGCACTTTGATGTCCTGAAGATTGAAACCACGGTCCAGTTGACAGATTTTTCCTGTGTCATTGTTACGCGTGTTAAATTTGGGACATTCCCTGAAAAACATTTCAGTTTTAAGAATTTTTTGGAGGTAGCTACAACATTTTAAGTACCTAATCGGTGTGGGAGGTTTCAGTTCTTTATTTCAGCTGGAAGTTCGAGAAAAACTTTGGGCAGCCAGGTACCCAATAGCTTTTATCACTTGTATTTTATTTGAATAGTTTCTTCGTTAGGATGATCTATTTCACGGGCCACCTGCGGCCCATGATAACATTTTGTACACCCCGCTGGTTTATGAAAGATATAAAATTATTTCAAGAGAAAAAAAAATAAACTACAGATAGGCTATATATATTTTACATAATCAACTAATAAAAAATAACATTTTTTACTTAATTATTTTAAATTATTTTATAAACAATTTTTCCTTTTTACTTGAATAAAAGTATTACGTTTTAATAGAAATATACTTTTAACTGTTAAATGGCAACTCAAGTAGACAAGACAAACCGTGCCACATCCTGATATTAAACAGAGAACATACTTCACGATAAATCCTAATCCCTAGCGTGAGTTTGAGTGTATAAGAGTGAGCTAATACGAACATTTTAATATTATCGGTAGAGTATCACGGCCAACAAGGGACACAAACCTGGGCCTTGGGACATAACAATGTTGAAGACCCCTGATCTAGTTAGTAAGTTGTTGAAAGTCTGTATAGACAACAACTCATCCATCTATAACTATAAGAAATTATTATTATTATTATTATTATTATTAGCACCGCGTCTTACTACCCGTTCGGTTATACGCACTTACGCTAATATGTAATGGTAGGGTGACTGTGAGATGAAATGAAGGACCTACAGTTTAACGTGAGATCCGAACCACGGTGGAGGCCTGGCATTCCCCACATTCACAAGATGTCTTGTCAGAGGTGAAGGAAGGGTTTGTTAATCAGATAAATCTGTGCCGGGACCGAGGATTGAACCCCGGCCGCCAGCACAGAAGTCTGACACCTTACCCCTAGACCACCAGGTCACCATAAGAAAGTAATGTTCTTGGGCTAAATGCTTTATGTCTTGTGGTTTATAAGAATCTTCAACAAAAGAATGTTTTTCAAACTGACAAATGAATGCGGCCCGGGTAAGGACGATACGAGAAATTGTTGTGAGGTTTACGCTATTATAATAATATTAATTGCACAGTTTCCGGTATAAGGAAATTTTGAGACTTGCACGTATAAACGACTTATCACACCATTTTGGGTGACCCGTTTCGTTGGCCCCATCGTCTAAGGAGTTACTCTCGTAATAGACTACACTGCCGATGACGGGGAGATTGAGATTTGAATCTTGGTCGGGTGTATTGAGGGAGTTCATTCCAAGATTTTTTATACTTTCTCTCTACGCAAATGTGGGTACACCTCTTATAAACATAACCTTCCTCAGCTCTAAAACCACTCGTGGTTAATACATAAGTAAGATAGTAAGATGCAGTGCTAGGAAAAGTCGGGTATTTTTTCCCTAGCACACTTTTCACGCCCTGTTTAATATCACATGACTCTAGGTAGCCTTTGACAACTCTAATCTTGTCTTATAAATTTATATAATACGTTATTTCCTTGGGCAACTAGCACCTGGGATCTCCGTATTATAGTGGCCTTTGAATATCTCTTACATTTTCTGATAAGTTACCAATACAATTAGCACGTGGGACTTACTGAATATGGTGGGTCTTTTTCAACATTAATCTTTCATGATACATCAATAATATAAGTTTTTACCTGGAATGATAGCACCGATATCTCTTGATTATATATTACCCTGAACAGCTCTTATCGTGTCTTAAAATTAATAGTAGAGAACCACTTATATCCTTTTAATTATAGTGAACTCCGAATCACTCCTATACTATCTGATTACTATTTAATTTGTTCTACTACCTGGCCTACTCTACCGATTATAGTGATCTTCAAGCAAATCCTTAATACGGTTATTGATATATATAGTTAGGTAACTATTTTGGATTCATTGCCCATTTTAATTTCCTGATAAATATGTTTTTCATCTTTGTTAGAGTTTATCTGACAAATAAATGGTTCTATGTTAATTTGGGGGGGGGGGAGGAGCAGGGGAAGGGGGTTGGTATAACCTGATGGAAAAACAACCTCTAAGGTATATAGCCTCTCTAAATAAAACATTAAATCAAAATAAACGAAATTAAAAATAGGTGTTAAGCTTTTTAAAAATTGTAAATAAGGTTTGAAACCTGGTAGAGATGGATTTTTAGTCTTCCTGTTGTGTTAAAATAAATTTGCGTGGAGGGAGAGTGGAAAACAATTTAGGAAACACCACCCCCAGTTCACCCGACCGAGATTCGAACTTCGATCTCCCCATCCTCAGCAGTCTAGTTCAACACGGAACCAGCGCGTTAGCCAACTACGCCACTGAGGTAGGTGCTATATTCTAGCTGTCAGTAGAGTTCTTGGTGTAATTTAACTCACCTGCGTCACGTGACCACAAGAAGTCTTCTGGAACAGGGGGGAGAGAGGTCTTAGGCGTTAGACTTGTATTGCACTTAGTCCCTGCTGAGTAAGGTTAGGTTTTCTAATTCTAACTGGAGGGAACTAATATTTGTTGTCTGTATGGGACATTCACTTTAGTTTCTTATCTCTCTGAACACTATTGCGGGTGCATTTTTTCCAAACAAAAATAGTCTACTAATTTAATCTTCAACTAAGTTTTTTCTCGCACCGCGTCTAACCATCCTTTAGGTCTATACGCTTATGTACTAATTACGCTAATTGTTTTAGAGATTAGGATGGTTATATTTATAGGAAGTGTACCCAAATTTGAGTGGAGGAAGAGTGGAAAACCATTGGGGGGGGGGGACACACCCTTATTACACCTGACTGAGATTCGAACCTCTATCTCTCCGTCATCGATAGTCAAGACTATTGAGAGAGTATCACGTTATGCCTAACTACCCGGACCATGATAAACAATTCTCCTTGAGGAAAAATACAAATGGTGCCACCAGGAATTGAACCCGGGAACACTTTATTACAAGCCAGGAAGGCTGTCAATTAACCAAGAGGATGTATTAGATCACGTGTCGGTCAATCTTGTGGTAATTTACAATCAATTGTGTAAAAAAACATTACATCATCATTAAAACTATATCTTTCAGTCTTTTAAACTCTCAAATATATCAACTACTGTCAAATAATATTAGGATGTGACCAAATTTATCTTTATCGGCTATAATCGGTAATTTTATGATAAATTTAAATAGTTTGATAAAAAAATGTACATTTCATTTATTTCATTTCTTCCCTATAAATGTGGGTTGGTAAGTATGTGAATAAAGATTAAATTTAGGTAATAAATATAAGATAAATATAAAAAAAAAGTAAAAGTAAAGAGGACAAACAAACTATGGGGGACTGTCCAAAGTTTTAAAAGCCGACCGGGGCCTCAAAAAAGGGTGACCGGTCTCCGTATCAGTTTATCGAAATGGTGTGACGTGCAACCTTCTTCCTCCGCGAGGTTTGTTGCTACAATTACCGCGAGCAGCGCTGTATGACTGATAATAGCACAGAATACACTCGGAACCATTTGAAACATCAGGTAATACCTGTTAGGTCATTGTTTAGACATATTCTTCTTGTACGATACACGTAGTCGCTAAACCTGTCACCTTGTCTCTTAGCGAAAATATAACAGCAGGGGGAGGAGAGTTGTGTTCGAGGAGAGAATATTGTGTAAGTGGCTCATTAATAGGCTGGGAGATTAAATATGTGTCTGCTTCTGGTCATAGTAATTGTTACATAATTAGAATGATAACATCCAAGGGTGGACTGGCGGTCTAGGGGGTAAGGTATCGGACTTCTGTGCTGGCGTCAGGGGTTCAAACCTCGGTCCCGGCACAGATTTATCTGATTGCCAAACCCTTCCCTCACCTCTGACAAGACATCTTGTGAATGTGTGGAATGCCAGGCCTCCACCGTGGTTCGGATTCCACGTTAAACTGTAGGTCCTTCATTTCATCTCGCAATCACCCTACCATTACACATTAGCGCAAGTGCGTATAACCCGGACGGATAGTAAGACACGGTGCTAATAGTAATAATAATAGATAACATCCAAAATATTCTAAATGTATTAATTTTTTTAGCACCGTATCTTACTACCCGTTTGTATAATAAATATACTATTCATATCATTGCGAATGACTGTTTGCTTTGGGGTTCCCCCTTTCTATAGCATCTTCCCACATAATTGTACAACTCTCACAAAATTGTAAATTAATATTGACAAAATAAAGCCGTCACGCACTTCTTGACTAAATTACAAATCGTTTAAAAATGTTTAGTCAAAATTAGACAAGAAACGATGAAGTCGTGCCAGAAAAAATGTTTACCATTATGTATTAGTATACACAGAATATATGGACAGTTCAGAAAGCTCCTTGCATAGATAAATAAGTTGAGAAATAGCACCTAGACGCGGGAACTGAACCCAGGACCTTTTGCTTGATGTGACAATGTTCTACCACTGAGCCATCCAATATACATCTCGTGCTCAGGGTCATTCTTCGCTTGTTTTAAGACAGAGTCTGTGATGGACGCGTGGAAAATCTTTAGCTACACTTGAGAGGAATAGTATTATGAGATATCAGTAGAGCCCCGTAAAAATGGTTTGATTTTTAGTTAAATTTCGTTTTTAATATCACTTTTTGGTGTTATTTCGTGTTTATTCAAAATCACATGTTATCTGAGGTGTTTAAGTATTATTTATATATTGAGACAGTGTATACAAAATTAAAATTTGTTATTTAAACCTTATATATTTGCTTTACAATTCCTTGTCGAGTTTGTCTGCCTATCTCACAATTTTGTAGCCTAAAGCTAGCTTACAATACAACAAAATACTGATCAAATTACTGCATGGTCAAAATTTCTGCTTAATTTCTTCTTAATTCCGTGTTTAATTTTATCTTTTTGTAAAAGCGGTGTTTTTTAGTTTTATAGGAGGATTTCGTGTAACAAGACAATTTAGTTTTATTTCGCTTTTCAAAAACATTGTAAACCATATCTAAAAACTATCAAAGGAAAAAGTACTTGATTCTATCTTTGTATGTCACTTTTTGCCTTATCGCGTTTCACCATTTTTACGGGGCTCTAGCTATTAGATACAACTTGGCTTTATTTAACTTTTATCCAGGAAGTGATCATTAGTTTTAGTATAGAAAGTTGTTAGTAGTATTAAGTTGTAAAGATTGTTTTTATTCTATGTCCACGTGAATGTAACAAATTTCCAATAGAATAAAGTAATTTGTATTAGTGTATTTTAAATATGTATATTAAATAAATAATATATACGTTTGTCTTATTAATAATATAAATTAAGCATGACTTTACAAAGCAATCGGGATTTAAGATATCCAAATTCAGATAATCATTAAAAAACCACCAAATTATATTTTATGAATGTATCTACACTCAATATCACCTCTGACGTAACTGCTAGTCGTATGGAGAATAGGTTTATCTTCGCTCTCTCTAAGTTAACTGTTGTCAAATCTCCTCGCTCTCAGTTATGTCTGAAGGTGGTGTGCTGGGGTAAGAAGGAGCTACTGGCAACCTCGACTTACCAGCGTTGCCAAACTTGTCTTATATCTAAGGGAAGTTTGATAACCTAAAAACAAGAGAACAACTGTTTAGCAAGATTAGCCGTGCAGTTTCTTCATAGATGATATCCAGTGTAGTGATGACTTGCTGTTGTAAAAGAAAGATATTTAGGGCCTAAGTTGCCCCCAGTAATCGAAGACCTAGATTAAAATGACCCATTTGACCCTAATATCGAAAACCATTAATATTGGGTACAACAAATTAAATATACGTTTTTCTTACTATACGATAAAATAAAAATATTCCCAAATTACAAAATAGCTTACTAACATTTCAACATACTCCCTTACAATCTTATTTTTCTTGTTAACTCGTATGAAATTGAAGTCAATGAACCTTTCTTCCTTGAGAATATCTTTCTTCTTAATGGTTTTCAATTATTACCTACTGCTTGTCACACAACTAAATAAAGACACTAAAACTAATTAGTGGATAACGACCTGCCGGTTGAGTGGTGGTTACATTTTTGCTCAGCTCATCAACCTAACGGAAATTCAAAGGCGACAATCGTTCATTTCAAACACTTAGAGCAATAACAATAACAATAATAATAATAATATTTAGCACCGCGTCTTACTACCCGTTCGGGTTATACGCTTTAAGTACTAATTACGCTAATGGATTAGGAAATGGGAAGGTTTAATTAGAGGAAGTGAACCCGCATTTGCGTGGAGGGAGAGTGGAAAACCATTTAGGAAAAATCACCCCCAGTTCACCCGGCCGAGATTCGAACCTCGATCTCCCCGTCCTCAACAGTCGAGCCTAACACGACAAGCGCGTTAGCCAACTACGCCACCGAGGCGGGTCCAGTAACAATAAGTGTAATACTTTTTTGTTTGTCTCCGATCATTGTTTTAATTGTTGAAAAATACATGTTTTTACTAATATTTTTGACATTTTTATGAAATTATAAAATAATTTTAACATAATTCTATTTCAGACACACATACATACCAATTATCAAAGAAAGGACCTTATCTAATATCTAGAAATGCTGCAAGATTTACTTTAACGTGTTCATACGTCAAGTCATGTGGATTGTAATTGACAATTTTAATAGATATTATCGATACTTATAAAATATCATTAAGAATATAGTAAAATGTTATCAATTTTGAGCTGGAAAAAATATATTTATATTTTAAAATACCTTTCCCATGAAAATGGGACAGCCCCAATAGTATATCAATAAGTTATTTTCAAATTAATTTGTGACTGTACATTCTGTTAGTATGTTTTGTTCTTTAACTGTGAGACTACCCACTTCAGTGGCCGCATGGTCTAAGGCGCTACTCTCGCAATAGACTAGACTGCCGATGACGGGGAGATTGAGGTTCGAAACTTAGTTGGGTGTACTGAGGGTGGTCTTTTCCCAAAATGGTTTTCCATTCTCCCTTCAAACAAATGTGGGCATACTTCTTATAAATATTGCCTTCTTAATCCCTAACGTCATTAGTGTAATTAGTACATAAACTGAACGGGTAGTAAGACGCGGTGCTAGAAAAAAGTGCACCGAAAGGTGCTATGTATTTATCATAAAATCTTATAAAGATAAATAAATAATGTTGGCACTTCAAGAGCTAATGTGATGTCTGCTAGCCTTGTGCAGAAACTCCTCCGGACGATCAGAAACACTAGAGACTTGGCGAGTCCTTGAGGTAAAGTCACCATCGTCTGCTAGCCTTGTGCAGAAACTCCTCCGGACGATCAGAAACACTAGAGACTTGGCGAGTCCTTGAGGTAAAGTCACCATCGTCTGCTAGCCTTGTGCAGAAACTCCTCCGGACGATCAGAAACACTAGAGACTTGGCGAGTCCTTGAGGTAAAGTCACCATCGTCTGCTAGCCTTGTGTAGAAACTCCTCCGGACGATCAGAAACACTAGAGACTTGGCGAGTCCTTGAGGTAAAGTCACCATCGTCTGCTAGCTTTGTGCAGAAACTCCTCCGGACTATCAGTAACACTAGAGACTTGGCGAGTCCTTGAGGTAAAGTCACCATCGTCTGCTAGCCTTGTGCAGAAACTCCTCCGGACGATCAGAAACACTAGAGACTTGGCGAGTCCTTGAGGTAAAGTCACCATCGTCTGCTAGCCTTGTGCAGAAACTCTTCCGGACGATCAGAAACACTAGAGACTTGGCGAGTCCTTGAGGTAAAGTCACCATCGTCTGCTAGCCTTGTTCAGAAACTCCTCCGGACGATCAGAAACACTAGAGACTTGGCGAGTCCTTGAGGTAAAGTCACTATCGTCTGCTAGCTTTGTGCAGAAACTCCTCCGGACGATCAGAAACACTAGAGACTCGGCGAGTCCTTGAGGTAAAGTCACTATCGTCTGCTAGCCTTGTGCAGAAACTCTTCCGGACGATCAGAAACACTAGAGACTTGGCGAGTCCTTGAGGTAAAGTCACCATCGTCTGCTAGCTTTGTGCAGAAACTCTTCCGGACGATCAGAAACACTAGAGACTTGGCGAGTCCTTGAGGTAAAGTCACCATCGTCTGCTAGCTTTGTGCAGAAACTCTTCCGGACGATCAGAAACACTAGAGACTTGGCGAGTCCTTGAGGTAAAGTCACCATAGTGCTGTCTACTAGTGGTATACAAACGTCACAATCCAATAAAGCCATGTTCGTAGCCTCCTCCTGGTTCTCTACAAGAAGAAGTACCGAACTGAGCCACGCAATTCCGTTAGATTACTATTATTACTATTGATTACGATCACGTCTCTACCACATGCATTAACACTATCTATTTCCCGGAGTTAGAAAAGGATGGAAGATATACTCTAATGTGCAGTTGATGAACAAGATGCTAAATATACAGTCCTGTGAATTGTGGCTTGGATCTATCGTCCTGTCTTACCCCTCGACCATTATTTTAGTCACATGTACAAACAAACAAACAAACAAACAATGCGAGTTGCTATGTAATGGGATTGCACACAGAGAAGATTGCACACAGATAGTCTTGCTGAATGCCCGTTAGTGTATTATTTGTCTGAGTACTGCGAACTGCACTTACCCGCGTATTAACATACATACAACTAACGGCAATAATTAATGAGTGCTAAAAAATAATATGCCTCCATTCCCCCCTCTCCTTTTACCATCTAACACTTAATACAAACGTAATATGTGAAGTTTATGTTTATTCTAAAAATGTTGGTTGTCGCATTAGATAGGCTATGTGATGAATCCGCTAATTGGCAAAAATAAACCAGTTGTTCTTATCAAAATTACAGACGTATTTACATTTGTTAACTACCTTTGTCTCTAGAACATATCAATTATCGCATTGTTAGAATAGTCATGGCAAGGAATTTTGTCGGTTTGAGGTAAACGAGAGGGATTTAATTAGGAAAAGTAGTGAGGTTATGTTAGTTATATAATAAAAAAATAATGTTATTGGTTTTAAGGTAACCTTAAGGGTGTTACATGGGTAACATTGAAATATTTGCAGTTGTTTAGAAATTCTGGATTATTTACCAAGTGGTTTGATATTTTAAAATTGCTTTCAACAAAATTTAGGCGTAAGTTTTGACCTGTTAAAGAGTTTATACTTTAAGTTTAAAGTTTAAAAAAAAAGTCTGTTAACTTATATAAAACCTTAAAATAAACAATCCCACATTTGCTTCAAGTTGTTCTGTTGTGACACTATCAAAACATGACTTTGTTTGATAGAGGATGGTTGGTTATATAAGTCTAATGTTTTACTTTAATCTCAGAAGTAAAAATATTGGCGTCAAGCGTTATAGATTTTTTTTTATTTAAACTTTATAGCTAGATAGGGACCTGTTGATAGCTTTCGTCTACATTTTGGGGAACACCATATTTAAAAATATAAATCCACTTCTTCAAAAATACGGGATTTCCAAACGCGTACGAAAAACGCCCTCCCCATCTAACACCCTTAAGATATTTCACCAAGCTTATCTTCCTGCTAATCTAGGATCTTGATTTAACTCATATCATGAACAATATTTTAATAAGTGTAATTTAAGGATTGATCCTCCCTCTCAATTAGTTGGAAATTGTTGGTACAAGGTATGGTTGTTGTGATTTTTCTGAACACTGACACTATGTTCATGATAGCCAACACACGTGTGCTAAAGCTAAATTACTGTAATTAATATCACCGCGTCTTACTACCCGTCCGGGTTATACACACCTACGCTAATATGTAATGGTAGGGTGATTGTGAAATGAAATGGAGGACCTACAGTTTAACGTGGGATCCGAACCACGGTGGAGGCCTGGTATTCCACACATTACAAGTTGTGATTAATACACGTCTTGTCAGAGGTGAAGGAAGGGTTTGGCGATCAGATAAATCTGTGCTGGGACCGAGGATTGAACCCCGGACCCTCAACATAGAAGTCTGACACCTTACCTCTAGACTGACAGGTCATCCTAAAGCTAAATACATGTCAAGCTCATATAGTTTGGCTTTTCTGGGACGGGAAGATCGGGGTTTGAATCCTGACATGGTCTACTAAGTTTTACTCCCCTCTAAATGAGTTCACATTAAAATCCTTCTAGATTTTCCTACCTTCCTCATTCCTACCTTCCTCACTCCTACCTTCCTCATTCCTAGCTTCCTCACTCCTACCACATTAGCATAATTCTAATGCGTACATCCCAGGTGGGTAGAATGAATCGAAGTAATTTTTTTTCTCTTAATAATGGAACAAAATGTGGTTTGTGCTTAAGGATAATTGAGAACTTACTTAAAAAATTCAAATAGAGTGTGTGTGACTATGCTTTGCGTATTGTTGCCCGCTTGGGTTATACGGAGCTTTAAGGCGATTAGCCCTTTTCTTTTGTCGTGGAAATGCAGAGCCGTAGGAACAAACGATTATCTTCGAGAATTTGTATCGTTTTGCAATCTTCTTTTCGGAAACGGTTTGTTCAAGAAGAGAAGCATGTTGATTAAGTTATACTTTTTATATACACATCTCCTCTATCATTTTAACAGTGATCAAATACCGATAATATTGACATTTTTTAATAGAAAACTACCGGTTTCACAACAAAAAATAAGAAAATGTAACAATTAACAAACATCGATACATTATCTAAGAAGAGGTGTTGAAAATATTAACATAAACATTCACTCGTTCTCGAAAAAACTGATATTTCCAAACGTATGATTTTTTTCCACAAGACCTGTCCTGTAGCTAGCGCCTTCTACGGTTTCCCTGATCCATCAGTTCTTGTTGGCGCGGAAGGACACATTGGTCGTTGTGAAGCCACGCCATGACTTTCACCCTCCCGCCCACCTTCCCACAAAATAGGTTTTAGACTTTTACTCGACAGGGCCGAGGGCCTTAATGGACCCGGTTTTATAAATGTGAGTTTTAAGTAAATTTACAATAAACTACTTGAGAATGGGATGGAAAAATACTACAGTTAAAAATAAAAACGAACCCAATTGCGGGCAAAATAAATAATATACATTCCTGTTCCTTTTTCTCTCAGTTGAGAAGAAATTAAAGAAATAAATCAATGAATTCTTGTACTTAGCGCACAAAGAAACGCTAGGGAATTAGTGAGTTAAGTATTTAGACCATTAAGAAACATGAGGGAATGAGTTGGTTCTTGTATTTAGCCCACGAATGTCAGAATAGAAATATTACAGAAGGTAATTTTTTTTCTACATTTTCGCCCAGGTGAGAGGTTAGCTCAATGGTTAGAACGTCTGCCTACTGATCTATGGGCCCCGAATTGGAATCCTGAAGTAAGTACAAGGTAATCTATAGTTGTAGAATTGGATGTGTTGTCTTTATTTAAACGATAAATAGATGATTAGGCTATGGGGAGGGAATAATTGTATGCTTAACATAATAAATTCGGCTGGATAGACGATAGTGCTATATAAACTGGCACTGAAATATAATAACTGACAATTATACAATTTCTGGTACTGAAGAATAATAAATGATAGTTATACACCTTTCTAGCATTGAAGTATATTAAAAGATAATTATACACCCTTTTGATACTAAAAATATCCAAATACAAATATAGAGTTCACCTTTCTGGCACTAAAGACTATCCAGAGACAAATATACACCTTGCAGTCACCGAAACGTACAAACACCTTTGTCCAAACACATAATTAAACTCATATTCTAAATGTATCCAATTAGACAATTACTAATCTGATCACACCACAAACGTCAACACCAGCTCCATAATAATACAAGTCAATGCTTCATAGGGAAAATAACGACGCGTGTTTTATTGGAGTGTTAGCGGTTATATTTCAAATGCTCCCACATACAAAGATGAGATCAATCAGAGGGCAAGTAAAAAACGCTCTAAATATTTATTCATCTTAAGTCAACAATCCAAGGATTGATTTGATGTGATTCCTATCCATCTGGAGTTCGGCATGCACTCAGTCCTTCAGCTGGTTTGTGTCGCCTGCACCATCTGAGATACATCCCATGTACTACACTGGATATCATCGCTGAGGGGAACTGCATAGTTACTATTGGGAAACAGCGTTGTAATTCTCTCGTTTACATGTGGTCAATCTCCCCTTGAATATAAGACAAGTTTGGCAACGCTGGTAAGTCGAGGTTGCCAGTAGCTCCTTCTTACCCCAGCACACCACTTTCAGACATATCTGATAGAAAGAAGATTTGGCAACAGTTAAATGAGAGAACTACTCCATAAGACCTGCAGTTCCCTCAGAGGCGATATTGCAAGGAAGTGTGATATTTTCCTCGTTGCCTTCCACACTGATTTTCTATGAGCAAGATTGAAAGAGCCTACCGATTTTGCCGGAAAAGGTATTTCACCCACCTTCCAGGGATATCTTACACGCCAAAATCGACACGGGACCGACGCCTTTACTTCCTCTCCGAAGAAAGTTGTGCAACAGATTTTCATCGCTCAAGAAAAATCCGTCTACCCCAGCTGAGTTTGAACCCACGAACATCGAGTTCTGATGCGAGCACTTTACCCCAAGACCACCAAGGTCTAATAAAGTCCTTCCTTTTCACACTAAGCGTCTGACCAGACGGAGGGGAGGAGAAGGGGAGAACTGACTAGGAAAATCGGATGGGGGTACCGTTAAATATTATAACCTCGTGATAAGCTCTGTTAATATTATAACCTCGTGATTAGCTCTGTTAATATTATAACATCATAATTAGCTCTGTTAATATTATAACCTCGTGATTAGCTCTGTTAGTATTATTTTAAATTTCAATTTGCTCAGGACTACACATTTTCTCTTTCTTTCTTTATTTAATAACAGTTTATTTACCAAATAGTCTTACTACCCACCAGGCTCTTAACATTTTGATTTCAACATTGGGTGTGGAGATGAATAAGTAAGGTTTTCAGA
This sequence comes from Timema cristinae, assembly GCA_039000515.1. Lineage (NCBI taxonomy): Eukaryota > Metazoa > Arthropoda > Insecta > Phasmatodea > Timematidae > Timema > Timema cristinae. The sequence goes on along the minus strand of JBCFYV010003508.1, from coordinate 48,789,939 downwards.
GGGAATGTACCTGCATTCGCGTGGATGGAGAGTGATAAAATATGTAGTAAACAAAACATCCTTAACACAGCCGGCCAAAAATCAAATAACTAACCTTGGCATTGTCAGCAAACCAGACTAGATGACCTTGACATTTATACTACGTGCCCACCACTGTAAACATTTAAGGTCTATGGCCCTCTTTTATTTGCTGGTTATGGGGAGGTTGGAGCTCGAATCCCGGTTGTGTACTTGGGAGATTTCTCCTAAATGGTTTTCCATTTTCATTTCACCTAAGTGCAAATATGTTTCCTAAAAAATTCCACCTTCCTCATCAGTACCCCGTAATCAAAATTAAAATATGCCACCATCTTAAGAAATGGTTTAAAAGCTAAATCTTACTAATTAATTTTTTTTTTTAATCCAAGTTCACCATCTAGGTACTTTTAAACTAAATGTAATAAAACAAAAAAAATCTGCTAAGTGACATAAAACAACAACATTAAGATAATAAAAAAATGTCAATCATGCCAACTACACACTAACCATATCTTTCATTCATTTAAGCACTAATTAATGTAACAAATTAAAGCATTTAAGGTGAACAGTACTCATTACACTTGTTCAGAAACGAACATCCTGCTCATTTGTGTAGTTTTTTACACCCATTAAGGAGGAATAAACTTTCAGAGCCAGCCATACCATTGAGTGAGAGGGTTTGGTGACTCAACTAAACGTATCTAGTTCTTAATTAAAATATTATTTAATCACGCTATGCGTATTTCTTGCTTTATTTAGTTCTAGATATAAAGATTTGTCTCAAGACAATTATTTACATTAAGGCGATTGGCCCTTTTCATTTGACGTGGAAATGCAGAGCCATGAGAAAAAACTGTTATCTTCAACTTTTTTTAAAATTATTTTGCAATTTTTTTTTCGGAAACTGTTTGTTCAAGAAGAGAAGCATGTTGATTAAGTTATACTTTTTATATACACATCTCCTCTATCATTTTAACAGTGCTCAAATATCGATAATACTGTAGAACTCCAAATACCCGGACTAATTGGGGATCGGGCCGATCAGGATATGTGGAAATCCGGATGATTTGATGTAACTCAGGAATAATTAAGAAAAAAAGGATGCCTGACAAAATAAAAACCCAATGTATATTGATAAAAACTAAGTAAGCAAACATAGGTAATGTATTATTAAAATTACGTTAAAATATGTAAATACAGTAAAAACAGAATATTAAAATACACTATTAATTGTATACAAATTTATTTTAGTACTTGTGTACAATGTAGTACGTAAATACCTATACTCTATTTTACTTGGAACAACTCGAGTAGCGTACGTTGGTTTGAATTCACTCGTTTCCTCGCTGCAGGCGCTTGACAGCAAGCACTTGCACACCTCCGCATTCGGGTTGCCGTTCCATACATTTCAAGGCGTTTTCAAAATTATTATTATTATTATTATTATTATTATTAGCACCGCGTCTTACTACCCATTCGGGTTATACGCACTTACGCTAAATGTGTAATGGTAGGGTGATTGTGAGATGAAATGAAGGACCTACAGTTTAACGTGGGATCCGAACCACGGTGGAGGCCTGGCATTCCCCACATTCACAAGATGTCTTGTCAGAGGTGAAGGAAGGGTTTGGTAATCAGATAAATCTGTGCAGGGACCGAGGATTGAACCCCGGCCGCCAGTACAGAAGTCTGACACCTTACCCCTAGACCACCAGGTCACTCTGCGTTTTCAAAACACGTAAATGCTTTTCCGTGCGTTTGGAACTGTTTCATCTTCCGTCCCTTCACCAGTTTCATCATCGTCCTAAGCTCTCTAAGATCTCGTCATCTGTCATTATCTGGAATCATGCTAGTCACACAGAAGCCACATCATCAACATTATCAACGTCGCATTCAGAGCATCCATAGATTACCTTCGCAATGTTCACAATTTCATCCACTCTCACTTCCTGTTCCGGTTCATTAGCCTTTTCTCTTTGCTTCTCCAATTCAATTTGTTATTTTGTTGATGTGCAGTTTATTCTGTTCTAAGCTCGTTTTAGTGTCAAGTTTTTAATCTGATGCCAAGCTTCTGCAATCATGTAACAGCAGTCTTTCATATTTATTCTCTTGTACGAATCCAAAACCCTTTCTTCACCTTCCTCGGCCAAGAGTAACTTACAGAGCAGTTGCCTTCAGAAGTGTCATTTAGTGCACTCAATTACACCCTGGTCCGTGGGATTTCTGCAGACTTGTGACGTTTGGTGGCAAGAACATGCATTTAAAGTCTCCGTTTTCTTCTAGAGAAGCTCAATTGATGGATGAGTTGGTGCATTGTCAATTAAGAGTAATGCCTTTCTCGATTTTCCTGTTTCTGCTTTATATTTTTTTTACTTCAGGTGTGAAAGTTTTGTCCCAACATTACAAAAAACAAATTCAGCTGTCATCCATGCACTTTTTTGGTGCATGTATGTCACTGGGAAACACTCTACATTTTTAAAGCTTCTTGGTTTCTTTATTTTTCTCATCAATAACAAAGGTAGTCGCTGATTACCGGTAGAGTTGGCACAAACGAGCACTGTGACACAATCTTTGCTTATTTTATGTCCTGTAGCTGATTTTTCTCTTTTGGTAGCTAACGCTTTTCTTGGGATTGCTTTCCAGTTAAGACCGGTTTCGTCAGCGTTCTAAATATGGTCAGGGTCGAGATCTTTAGTTATAGTTTTAAAACCTTACAGAAATTTATTTGCAGTTTCTATATCAGCAGAAAGTTTTTCACCGGCAACTTCTAGCTCGCAAATACCATGCCGAGATGTAAAGTTCCGTAGCCAACCCTGTCTTGCCTTAAAGTCAGTAACACCACCAAGTTTTTCACAGAACATCGGCCCTGAGATCTGTTGTCCAATCGAACGTTGTTGAGCCAACCTTCAGGTCACGGTTAAACCAATGTGCGTGATTTGGGACCGCTGAGTGAGGGACATGGCTTCACAGAGCATCTTTCAATATTATACATACTTAGAGGGGGTAATATTCTTGTCAATTTTTGATTTTTACGTCATCCTTTTATGACCTCAATCAATTTTCAGCCATCTTTAGGTATTTATGTTGAATACTATTGATGATATGTGAACTCATCAATACTAAACTTAAGAGTTTTTCTCCTACACAGTTGTCAAACCTACAAAATAATGTTGGCCTTAAATAAATGTACATTTAATAAAATGTGCTTATAAAATCCACATTCCTGGTAAAGTAAAGCTACTAAATGGGAATATTTCTGTGGGAGTGGGGTAGCTATTGTTTCTGAAACAGGTATTTGTAAATCAATATTCATGTTTATCGAAATGTAAGAGTATAAAGCTTATTTAAATTAATTTAAGAATAGGAGTGACCTGGTGGTCTAGGGGTAAGGTGTCGGACTTCTGTGCTGGAGGTCCGGAGTTCAATCCTCGGTCCCGGCACAGATTTATTGATTACCAAACCCTTCCTTCACCTCTGATAAGACGTGTATTGATCACAGCTTGTGAATGTGTGGAATGCCAGGCCTCCACCGTGGTTCGGATCCCACGTTAAACTGTAGGTCCTCTATTTCATCTCACAATCACCCTACCATTACACATTAGCAAGTGCGTATATCCCACACGGGTAGTAAGACAAGGTGCTAATAATATAATAATAATTTAAGAATGAATTATAAAATGACAGATAGAGGCGGGAATTGAACTAGTATCCAGTTCATTTTTCAACTAATTTAAATTAATTGAACTGTGAACTAAATGTTTATTATTACATGAATATCTTAGTTTTAATTGTGAAAGGGTTTGTTTGTTTGGCTTGTGACAACTGAAAGGTCGGGTATCTGATCCCGGCTATGTGCTATTGGTGTAAAAGGCGGATAGCCGCCAGTGTACTGTTAGTGAGATGAGGTGCACAAATAAAACAAAGCTGTGGGAGATCTGCAGGTGTGTCGTGTTAGTGTTGCGTGTCTGAAGGTCAATACAAGCGGAGGTCACTGGATGCACCAACCCTGACTACTGCGTCAGCACGCAACCCGTGGGGGTTGTCCCTCTCTCGTGTCATTCGGAGCACCTCCATAGCTACCATCATACCTGTCACCATCATACCTGTCACCATAATACCTGTCACCATCATACCTGTCACCATCATACCTGTCACCATCATACCTGTCACCATCATACTGTCACCATCGTACCTGTCACCATCACCTCAATGATGACCCAGTATATAGCTACACATAAAGCTGTGGAAACTCGTTGTCTGTATCGTTCTGACTCAATACACTGTCACTATCACCAACCCATCACTCCATGCATGCAACCCAGTTTAGTACCATCTCCTGTCATTCGCACCATCATACCTGTCACCATCATACCTGTCACCATCATACCTGTCACCATCACCTCACTGATACCAGTCACATCATACCGTACCATCTACCTGTCACCATCGTACCTGCACCATCGTACCTGTCACCATCATACCTGTCACCATACTCACCTGTCACCATCATACCTGTCATCATCACCTCAACTGATGACACAGTATATAGCTATGACTAGTAGACTGTAGATATCTTCTCCAACTAGAGAGGGTCTGGCCACGATGATAAGAAATACTGCCCTCTAAAATTGGAATAAATTCCTTATTTTATTCGGTCGGGCTAGAAAAGAGGGTTTGAAACCCTCGGTATTTTATGTGTGTTACGTGTTCTCCGGGCGATAAAAACGTCAGCAGTATTCAACAGCCCCCACAATTTTATGTTTCCACTACGCCCTGGCTGTAATATCCCTTCACCACATTTTGACGATATCTTATTTTCACCGATACAATGCCAGGCAAGGTTACAGGAACATCTCACATATACATCTTTACACGCCATCTTCTTAAAAACATCTTACCTCTAGGATAGAATCTATCATACAGTTTGAACCAAACGTTACCTCACGGATAGCACATATCTAAGCTAGGTAATACAGCTAAGCCCTTATTACCTAACATTAAATATTAATAATAACCGCTCATAAAATATTATTAAGAACCACGTGTACTATAATATAAAATGTTTTCAATGTGAAATTATCTCTTAACAACATTTCATTTTCGCGGGAGTGACAGATCAAAATATTAACACTATTTAGAGTCAAATAGGTGTGTTCAGACCACGTTATAATATAAACTGGTCCGGATATTATTTAGTTCTAGTTATCAGACATTGAAGGCGAAAAGCGCTAGTATCGCCGCATATTAACGCGCGCAAAATTAAAACATTGGAGATATATTTGAACAACTAACGTTCCATTCTATAATTTTAGGTAATTTGGTGATGAGATAAAATAATTAATTTATATAAAAATATACGAGCTTAAGTAAAATAAGTACGGTATAAACTATAACAATAATTGTTTACTGGTTATTGTAGAAGAATTTAAGTTTGTTTAATAATGCTAAGTGTAGATTATTTTTACCAAAATTAGTTCGATACACTCAAGGGTTACTTTATACACATAATGTCTTATTTATAGAATTTATATAAAATGAAGTAAAGGATAAAAAGTTGTGAACCGGTGTAAAAAGCAAAAAGGTTTATGTAAAAAGGATAAAAAATATAAAGAGCAAAAAGGTTAAAAAGAGAAGTCAATACTCGTATTTTTTTTCTAATATAATAAAATTAAAAAGGGTTAAAATTAAAGAGGGTAAAATGTATAAAGGGTACAAAAAGTGCCAAAACCCATAATATGGTGCAAAAAGGATAGAAGGGTGAGTGATAAATTAGGAGGTAAAAGGCAAACATTGCAAAAATTGTGAAGATTGTGTGAAAAGTAAAAAGGGTTAACGGGATAAAAATTGTTAAAGGGTAAAAAGTGAAAAAAATGTAAATGTTGCAAAAAGTGCCAAAAAGACAAATAGTGTAAAAAAGGTTAACGGAGTAAGAAGGGTAAAAGGAGAACTGTGGTAAAAAAGGCAAAAGGTGTATAAAGGTCAAAAAGCAAATTCAATAAAAATAAAAAGGGTAAAAAGTTTAAAAGAGCTATAAGGAATGAAAATTGTAAAAAAGCAAGAAGTGCAAAAAGGGTAAGAAGGCGCGAAAATTGCAAAAAGGGCAAAATGAGTAAAAGGTGAAAAAGGTTAAAAGGTCTAAAAATATTAAAAGTGTGAAAGGAGTGAAAAGTGCAAATAAGTATTTCATTAAAAATAGAAGGGGAAAAGCATAAACAATAGTAAACACGCAAAAGGTGCAAGAGAGTCTGATGGGCAAAATGGTCAAAAAGGGTGATTAGTGCAAAAAGGGTAAATAGTGCAAAAAGTGTAAAAAGTTAAAAGTAGTAAAAAATGCTAAAGTGACAAAAGCGTAAAAGAGCAAAAAAGTCAAATATTGAAAAAAAAATGTAAAAGAGAAAAAGAAAGTTCAAAAGTAAATCTAATCCAGATTTTAAAATGTCGGCTTACTGGTGCAAATGAGCTAGCACAGCCCCCATTGTATATATGTATCAAATACACCACTAGTACTAATTATATTTCATGGTCTTGATATAGTTTCATTTTTTCGGTTTTAATTAATTTTAAAAATCTAATTAAAATTTTTAAATTTCGATTTCAACATGCACATGTTCACGCATATATAATATATTTATATATATACCTACATCAGTCTATTACTTCAAGGAGGCTAATGGTAAAACATAGAAGCCTCAAACTTAAAATTCAGAAAAAATTTAACCAATTTGAAAATGTCTGTTGAAATGCGGACGGATCCAATTGAATATCAGGTTAAAATGATGTATATAATATCTAATTGAGATTGCATTGCCAGCACAGAATATTTGATTCTTTTCCCTCATGGCTATTAATATATAGCTTTGATACCATTGGTTTGGATTTCTTAAAGCTTTATTAATGTTTCCAAGTCATATTTTTCAACTATAGTAATTCATATATTTATTTATGAATATTATCACGTCTAGCTTCACGTTAAATGGACGTAAACTTCTAGTTATCTGCTCTGTTATATTCATGAAAATTAATTTAATGTTTATAAATATTGTTACAATGTGTATTTAAAACTTATTTTAGATAATATAATTTAAATGGACTTGAACTCTTTGTATCTGTCTGTATCCTTGACCAATTCCAGCGTTCCTTCACAACATTATGTTCATGTTGTACATCAAGCTACCAAGTGGCCGTGTGAAGTTTTCCTCTCACACGGACAACTAGTGGATACATACCCCGGTAATTCTTGGTCGGGGTGTTAGCTAAGGGTGACCTGACCGTGTGTCGAACACGACAAAGGTGGCGTTTGTCACTACGTTAGAAAAAAGGTTGTATTTAATGTTTGTTTTGTGTTCGTGTCGTGTGTCAACCAAACCGTGTTAGTTTGCCGCCCAATGGCACAATTCCATATATTGGACATCCCTATTCCATGTATATTTAACCCTCTTCGGTGGATAGTTTGAAATAATAATAATAAATGTTATTTATTTTTAATGTAGCTATTACAAAGTATTAAATACGATTACGGGTTGGGTGACCTGGTGGTCTAGGGGTAAGGTGTCGGACTTCTATGATGGAGGTACGGGGTTCAATCCTCGGTTCCGCCACAAATTTATCTGAGTACCAAACCCTTCCTTCACCTTTGACAAGACGTGTATTAATCACAACTTGTGAGTGTGAGGAATGCCACCGTGGTTCGGATTCCACGTTAAACTGTAGCTCCTCCATTTCATCTCACATCATCGTACCATTACACGTTAACGTGAGTGCGTATAACCCGAACGGGTAGTAAGACGCGGTGTTAATAATAATATTACGGGTTGATAAATATTTATCAATACTAGCATACAGCTTGGCCATAAATTTACAATGTTAATATTACCGTGCAAATATTTTATAGACTATAAGTTATATTAAATGGTTGTTAAAATTTGACTAATTAAATTAAAAAGGTGTTTATAGATAGCATATGCTCAACTATCGCACATACTATTAAAGTAAGTGGCTTAAAGAGCATGACTTAATATATTTAAAAAAATTAATCTATTCGTCTATCTCTGGTCTAATTTTCACTCATAAATAATAAACAACAATAAAGACATCGTAAAAAAAAATTAGATCAAGCTGACAAATCCAAGTAACATAATATCAACAAATTATCCCCTTAAATGTGCTCATTACACGGCAGTAAAAAATAATTAACTGCAATATACAAGTAGCTTCTGTGGAAAGTTTTTATCTTTGAAAGAGGAAATCTGCTGCACACACAACAAACACGTTCTTACGTTAAAAAAAACAACTGATTCTTACAGTACCCGTACGTCTATATTATTTAATCTGGAGGTGTAGGATTAGAAACATGAGGAAATGTACTCGCATCAGTGTAGAAACCATTTAGGAGAAACATAATTCAAGTGCACTCGACTGGTTAGTGAAACCCGACCTCCCCGTTACCACAGAGTTAAACAGACTGACCACGTGTCCATTGGTTTATTATTTACATACATTATTATGTTCCATACAAGAATATATAATATAGCACGTGTGAGCTACATCTCTCGTAGTTCAGTTGGTGGAAACATTGGCCGGTACTAATGTACCGATGTACTAAAGTACTGATAGTACATCCTTTCTGTGGGGGCTTTTTTACATGTCCTGATGGGATGAGGTGCTGGTGATAGTTAATATGACACATTTTTTTGTCAAAGTAAATCAAATATTGCTCCATTAGAAACCTAACGTTTCATTTTCTTCACACGGTTGTATATATAATTGTTGAATGTTTGTTAAGGGTTTTCTGGAATTTAACAACTTTTTCTCTTCGATTAAAAGTTTGTCATCCAATGCCGCTATGCTCATGGCAGATATTCAGCAACTGTTGATATCAGCATGTGAAGAAAATTTAAATATATATTTCTATTGAAATAATAAGGTGTATTGGACACTGCCACCTTGATTTATGTTGAGTGCAAACTTTCTAAATAAAATACAACTTTTAGTAGCTTGTATTCAATGTTCAACTCTTTCATTTCTAATACATTCTCTCACATTTAGATAATAATTTATTTTAAATTAGAATATAAGAATGTGTGGCTTGATAAGAAGAGGTAGGCCATGTAAGACGTGGCTAAATGTTGTAGACGAATGTGTGAAAAGAGAAACCCTAAGAGTTTTATTATTATTATTATTATTATTATTATTATTATTATTAGCACCGCGTCTTACTACCCGTTCGGGTTATACGCACTTACGCTAATGTGTAATGGTAGGGTGATTGTGAGATGAAATGGAGGACCTACAGTTTAACGTGGAATCCGAACCACGGTGGAGGCCTGGCATTCCACACATTCACAAGATGTTTTAATAATAAAAGAGTATATATGTCTTGGTGTATGGATGTTGTTGAAGCATGTGTGGCTCGGTGTATGGATGTTGTTGAAGCATGTGTGGCTTGGTGTATGGATGTTGTTGAAGCATGTGTGGCTCGGTGTATGGATGTTGTTGAAGCATGTGTGGCTTGGTGTATGGATGTTGTTGAAGCATGTGTGGCTCGGTGTATGGATGTTGTTGAAGCATGTGTGGCTTGGTGTATGGATGTTGTTAAAGCATGTATGACTCTGTGTATGGATATTGTTGAAGAAGGGAGTATGTAAGGATAGGGAGGTGTGGAGAAAGTTAGTGAGGATGGATTAAGTACGAAGTTGTTGTTTTTTGAGCTCTATGCACAATTTCTTGTGTGATTAGATTTGTATGCATGTATGTATGTATCTATGCATGTATGCATGTATCTATGCATGTATGCATGTATCTATGCATGTATGCATGTATCTATGCATGTATGTATGTATGTATGTATGTATAAGTAAGGTGAAACTAAATCGACTCGAACTGCGTCGACATCTACTTAGAATTATCATGGGAAACCCCCTCAGAGCCTCTGTGGACCCAGTTGGGATTGAACCCTAACCTTCAAAGCCAAAATCAAGCACACTAACCGTGGGAACAACCCCGGATGAGCCAATGATATCAATCCGCACTTGATGAGAATATTCACACGTCCCATTTCCCCTCACATGGGCCTTACCTTTCAAGTTGACACGTCATGGGAGGAGAAAGAAGGCCTACAGAACTCGAGTAAAACTATTCTTGACCTTGAACAAACGCACAATTTCCCAGAGAGAGAGAGAGAGATGTTGTTTGATATCGTCATAAAAATTATTTGCATTCACCTTCGATCCTTCTCTGGCATTAAACTGTTCCGCTTTATGGTTCGTCTACAATCGATAGCACCTGCTTTCGTATGCGCGCTCTTTAAGACGCGTCGTGTTTGTTTTCTACTTCACAGGTGGACGCAAAGTGTAGGGCGTCACTCTCGTGATGCCTTGGATTATCGGCGACGAGGAGGTCGGGGTTTGATCCTCAGCCTGATGCGGGGAGGGTGGCTTTACCTACATGAAAATGAGGGTACATTTACTCCATGCCTACACACCATTTGTGTAACTATGCGAGAGCCAAAATGGATAGTAAGGTTTGTTTCACACTAAAATAGTCCCAAAAAACAGCGGTTGTTTATGATAAAATGACGGAATATGTAATTTGAAACCATAACACTACAACCATAGTCGAGGGCTCATTGTTTATAGCCAAGAAGCGCTTGTAGCAGAAGAACTACATGCTCGAGTTCTCATAGTCTTCTTACACTAATATTACAAGCATTCAAACAGAACAAATAGAAAAGCACACAACAAACGCAAAACATCACATGTTCTAGCAAATGTCCTTTATTTATATATTAAAAAATGGATATCCTAATTTCTGATACGAGCTTATAGTGTGAAAAACAAATAAATAATTACCTCATAGAGCTCAAATTAGCTACGGTGGCGCCAAGGGGTTCCTAAGAGCACAGTTTGAAAACTCTGCTCTTAGGAGTTTCTTTGGCAGCAGACTGGTGAGATAGAGTGAATTGTTTCTCCCTCGCCCTCTACGCAAATGTAGTTACACTTCCTCTAAAACTCTTCTTCCCCTATCCCTCATTAAAGTAATTGTACATAGGCGTATAACCCGAACGGGTAGAAAACCGTAGTGCTAAAATAAACAAACATTAAGGTTTGGCTAAATTGACAAATTTTATAATTCAAGCCCACTATAATTCCCCATGAAATTCCTATTTAAATCATCATAACCCGCCTCGGTGGTGTAGTTACTAACGCGCTAGTTTAGTGTTGAATTAGACTGCCGAGGACGAGGATATAGAGGTTCGAATCTCGGTTAGGTGAACTGAGCCTTTTATTCCCGATTGTTTTTCCACTTTCCCTCCGCACAAATGTGGGTTCACTTTCTCTAAATTCAACCTTACCAATTTCTAATCCATAAGCGTAATTAGTACTTAAGCGTATAGCCCGAATGGGTTGTAGGACGCAGTGCTAAATAATACATATTTAAATAATCGGTAAAAAATAACGTTTAATTCGAACTTTAGAAGAAAATATTTTTTTCTAGTTTGTATTCATATCAAACCTAAATTACAATCTTTATTAAACAACCCAATGTCCCGAGAATGTCAAATAAAGTTGGGGTGGATGAGAAGTTTGGGTGGATGAGAAGTTGGGGTGGATGAGAAGTTGGGTGGATGAGAAGTTGGGGTAAATTAGAGGGCGGGGAATTTTGCACCAGCGGCGAGCGGGTTGCCTAATATAGGGGATGTGATAATTCAGAAATTAATTAATTAATTAATTAATTAATATTAGCACCGCGTCTTACTACCCGTTCGGGTTATACGCACTTACGCTAATGTGTAATGGTAGGGTGATTGTGAGATGAAATGAAGGACCTACAGTTTAACGTGGAATCCGAACCACGGTGGCGGCCTGGCATTCCTCACATTCACAAGATGTCTTGTCAGAGGTGAAGGAAGGGTTTGGTAATCAGATAAATCTTTGCCGGGACCGAGGATTGAACCCCGGCCGCCAGCATAGAAGTCTGACACCTTACCCCTAGACCACCAGGTCACCAATTCAGAAATTGATGAAAGCCGAGCTAAGTCTTTTTGTAAGCCGATTTTTCCAAGTGTTTATACTTTGTTTTTGCATTTTTTTATGTATGTATTTATTGTGTATGTGTGAGTTTATATATTCTGAGGTTAGTCATATTTTGTGTACCAGCTGTCTAGATATTCATGAAAATGGTTAATTCGAGTTTTGGATATTTCAGATTTTTTTTTAGATATCCCCTGGATTTTGAATCTAAAAAAAATCTAACTGCATGTTTATATCAGATATATTGCGAACTCTAGACTCCAGCAACTCTTCATCCGGTGCGCTTGGTTGTTTTTGGACCATTGAGAGTCCGGTACACTATCCTTGCAGTTCTGGAGAGAAATAAGCTGTAAAATTGTACCCAGCTAATGGGCGTCCTCTCCGTGAGAGTTCATGAAGGGGGTGATGGAGGGGGTTGCGAGTGATTACGAGAACCGGCACCCGAAGCGGTTCACAAGATCCACGGCCTAGTGGGAACCGGTTTAAAAAATAGTTCATCTCCACTGCCGCCGCCATATTATTTAAATAAAGTCCTGTAATATTTGAGCACAGCGCTAACTTGCACAAACAAAGCGTTATTTTTTTTTCTCTCTCTCTTTCTACTTATAAGAACACTTTAAAAAAAATAGAATAAGAAAACCATTTGTGCAGATGTCCAATGTATTACTAATAGGTATTGTAATGGCCTTAAGCGCGTACACCTGGTTTATTTCCGATGGGATACTTGGTTTGATTACTGACTGAGTACATTAAAGAGTTTCTGATTGGATAAGGTTTGTAAGTTGAGTATAATAATGATATTACAAAGGTTTGTTAACTAAAGGAATACAGCCCAATAATATATAATGACCCCCAAAAGATCTAGGTTTATTTTTATTTTCGTCATGTAATTACTTTTGTCCATAGATAATTCGTACATTTTAACACCGATAGCTGTTGTATTTTGTGAATGCTCAAATGATTCAATCTAAGGGTGATAATATTTTCTCATTGCGATATTTCTTACTATGTTGGCAGCTTTGAATTATCAAATTATATTAAAATGTTCTGTTACGACTCTTAAAAGGTTTAAGGAAGCTTAGATCAATTCTGCTAACCATTTTCTTTGATACCTCAGAGTCGCAACATTCCACGTGTAACCAACTCTACAATTAACTAATTTCATCGTTTAGTTAACTGTTAAAAAAATAGAAATTAATGTGTCAGGATAAAATCATTCAATAGACCATTTGACACTTTCCCTCTTTATTTTGAAGTCCACCTTTTATTTTTATTTTTTTATGGGAAACATATTTTATAATATAATAATTATACTTTTTTAAAACATTTTATATTCAAATTTAAATGTAGGCTACTAATTAATTATGTTTCAAAGCTTTTAACTAAATATCCAGATCGTTTGTGTGACCATTTTTAAAGGATCCATTAAAAGCGCATTACTGTTAGAATGGAGATTTGAAGTGTATTATTATTGTTGTTGTTAGCACTATGTATAACTAAACATTCGAGCAATACGTTTGTATACTAATAACGCTAATGGTTTAAGGTGTTAGGACGGTTATATTTCTAGGAAATGTACCCACATTTGCGTGGGGGAAAAGTGGAAAACAATTTTTTTAGAACCCCCCTCATTATCCCCTAACCTCTATCCCCCCCTCATCGGTAGTCTTGTCTACTGCGAGAGTAGCGCGTTAGACCATCCATGCTGCTATCGAAGCGGGTCTATTCTCCTAGTTTATTTATGTTTTAATTATCATTTTGAATATTCATTAGTATTAAATAGACGATAAACTTAGACATCTGTTTTGTATTCGCTCAAATTACCGTCTTATATTATTAAATTAAACAATATTTGATCTCTTCAAGATCATTTACTAATTTATATTCCCCCCTCCCTTTTTTTTAATGATCTTGGTAGTTCCCATGTTTTTACAAACTCATAGCAGTCTAGTAAATCATACCACCTCTCTCCACCCCCTTTTTTATATAATAGTTTTAATTGAAACCCCTTTCGGGCAGGATGCACATGCTATTTATTCACACGAACAATGCTAGTATCGCTACCAATTTATCATATTTACCACGTGCTCTCCTTCGAGTAAGGAAACGTTTAATTTCCAGAAACAATAAAAGTCTGGAAAGGAAAGGCCTTCCAGAAATGCTCCCGTATATAAACGATAGACATAAAGAAAGAGGGAATGAAAGTGTGTGTTTTATAATAAGGTAGAGCTCTCTTAAAATAAAATAAAATAAAATAAAGGCGTCATAAATTGCACCGAAAAGCATTTAATGTTATTTTCGTGTTCTTCCAATTAAAAGTTTCTTGTTAAAAGATAAAAAAATTAATTAATAAAATGCTAATTTTGATTTAGTATAGTTCTTAAGAGTGTATTCTAGTTTTATCGTGTGAATAATTTAGTGGCCAGAGGGGTTACAACTGTTTGGTTGCCCCTAGTTAACTGTTCCCAATTTACATGAACGGCTGTTAAAACAACGATTTTAAACCATTCATCTTATTATGTTGTTATTTATTGGGACGCCTTAGTGCCGGCTAAAACGGGCTAGCCCCAGGGAGTAGCATAATATAAGGTAAGTCCCCGTGTTCTGGAGGGAATAATGTTGGGAATAAAACATAATAATGAACGTGTCAGGGATCGAATCGCGGGCCGCCCCGGTTAGTGTCAAACACACTAGCGCAATGGCTTCCGACTTATTGCAGGTCTCAATCACCTCTGAATTCACACTGAACATTAGTTGTTCACAAAGGTGTTCCACAAAGTTAACTGGTGTGCCACAAAGCTAACTGGTTTGTCACAAAGTTAACTGGTGTGCCACAAAGTTAACTGGTTTGTCACAAAGTTAACTGGTGTGCCACAAAGTTAACTGGTGTGTCACAAAGTTAACGGGTGTGTCACAAAGTTAACTGGTGTGTCACAAAGTTAACTGGTGTGTCACAAAGTTAACTGGTGTGCCATAAAGTTAACTGGTGTGCCACAAAGTTAACTGGTGGGCCACAAAGTTAACTGGTGTGCCACAAAGTTAACTGGTGGGCCATAAAGTTAACTGGTGTATCGTAAAATTCCCGACGTTATGTAACAGTTGGAAAATAAAATAAAAATTAGATTTATTCATTAATAATTTTTTAAATAATTAAGATGAAAAATGTTCAAAATCTTTAGTATATTTATTTTCCATAGTATTTAATGGTTTACATTCAAAGTGTTGAGTAATTAAAGAGAATCTTGTAGTTTCTTACACGAAAGTTCATTTCGTGGTTCTCAAACAGGGGTACGCGGATATCTCTCAAGGGATAAATTGGCAAAATGACGAGAGGACCAAACAGGGGGTGGGAGTGGGGGGGGGGGGGGGGGAGATTTTGAAAAGACTCGGGCAAACGTTTTCCTTTGATTACCTGACATGTGTGATTTGGGGAAATTATATCGCTGGGGTACATCAGAGTTTTAATCACGACCTAGGGGTTCAATCTGATTATAAGTTTGAGAATAACTGCTATAGAGGATACATACACGCACACGCACATACATACGCATGCATTTTATGTTTCGCACGTGTATTCCCTCGTAGTGTAGCAGCTTAAACGTTAATTATGCTGCAAGGACTCATAACAAATAATATTGTGACGCGAACAAAATGTAGGTTGGGAACCACTGTTATACATTCATATCACAATATGGACCAGAACACGTCTATCCATCTATCTATCTATAGATATATAGCTGAAAATAAAAAATATCTATAAATGGTTTCATTTCTAATGATTTGACTAATTTTACTCCATGCTGCCCTCTATTAGTCACGAGCTATACTAATCATAAATCAAAGTTTGTCGCTTCTACTGCCTTCTAGCAGTCTTATGGCAAATTAAAGTAAGTCTTTAACTTTTCCTCTTAAATTATTACGCCATTTGGGGATGTAATTCAGGATTTTTCTTAGGTTGCTTAGTTGAGAAATGTTGGCAAAGCGACTCTTCGGAGGAGATAAAATTCAGATCCCCATTTATAATTACACTGTTAGTAATAATAATAATATCAGCACCGCGTCTTACTACCCGTTCGGGTTATACGCTTTAAGTACTAATTACGCTAATGGATTAGGAATTGGGAAGGTCGAATTGGAGGAAGTGAACCCGTATTTGCGTGGAGGGAGAGTGGAAAACCATTTAGGGACCCCCCACTCCCAGTTCACCCGACCGAGATTCAAACCTCGATCTCCCCGTCCTCAGCAGTCGAGCTCAACACGTCTAGCGCTTTAGCCAACTACGCCACCGAGGCGGGTCACTGTTAGTAATAATTGTAAAGCATTTTGTTCAAATATATAATTATTATATTAATTATAGGCCCATAAATAATACAAAACTAGCATAGTTTCCGTTTAGAAATCAACGGTTTCATTTCTGGTCACTTAATTTGTCCCATTGGCATTTGTTAGTCAATGATTGCAAATAGGAACTATATTTTAGTGACCCTCAAAATCTGGGAGATTAATTTTAACTAAAGATTCTATAGCAAAAATAAAATATTTACTTTAATGAAAGTGTAAAACTGTTGCCCCATTGAAGATTTCATTATAAACAACATTTTATGTATATACTTTATTGTTTATTGGGATACCCTGTGTGATTTTTTTTGTACCCAAGTATTTCTGCACTCTCTTGGGCTAGTGGTTACCTTCCTGCCAAATTTCAGCTTTTCAGCCCATCTAGAAGTGGCTTATTTTTTCTTGATACACACACAAATGTTTACCTGCAATTTTATATATATGAATCAATATTATATATAATATTAGCTTATATTAGATTAGACAGTGACTAAGTGAATTAAATAGCGATAATATTTCATAATTCAACTTTGTCTACATGTTAATATGAAGAACATTAATTGAAAAACCATTATATTTTATATTTTTAATTTATTTATGCGTTCTATCTAATATTCTGAATATAGGCCTATGTTATGAATGTTAATTTGTAAATTAGTCAATGGTACTTTTAAAAGGCTGTCTTAACTCATAACCCAACTTTATTTTAAAAAGATGATTATTATTAAACTATGTATACGAACGTGTTTAAGGCTTACTCCCAAAAATTAACTGGCCCAAATTTTTTGAAAAAAAAAAAAAAAAAAAAAAAAAAAAAAAAAAACTTTAAATATTTGTGTTTGAAAAATTAAAATGTTTTCTGGTTGGGAATATTTTTCAATAAGGTTATTAACTGACGTCATGCTCCAAAGCATCTTCTAGAAGTAGTTCTCTCTTGTTCGTGGAGTAAGTGCACTAATTGTGTATATTTTCCCAGTTACGAAGGTACAGAGGACAGAAAGAAGTGCCATTGCCGTGCTACATGAAACGGAAGTGAACTATTTAGAATGTTATACATATTACTATGTATTCACAAGGATTACACACATGAAAGACACGTGTGTTCTTCCAATGACAAACATTGTGTTAGATCTTTACTATTAAAATACCTTCCTTTCCTTTGTACATAGTTTAATTATTATATTATTATTATTAGCACCGCGTCTTACTACCCGTTCGGGTTACACGCACTTACGCTAATGTGTAATGGTAGGGTGATTGTGAGATGAAATGGAGGACCTACAGTTTAACGTGGGATCCGAACCACGGTGGAGGCCTGGCATTCCCCACATTCAGTTGTGATTAATACACGTCTTGTCAGAGGTGAAGGAAGGGTTTGGCAATCAGATAAATCTGTGCCGGGACCGAGGATTGAACCCCGGATCTCAGCACAGAAGTCCGACATCTTACCCCTAGACCACCAGGTCAGGTCACCCTATTAATTTTTTTATCATTCAAATTTGAATCTTCAGCACGGTTGACAGAAATGAAAATAGACCCTATTAATATTTTGTTTTAGCACCGCGTCTTACTACATGTTAAGGTTATACGCTTATGTACTAACAACTCTAACGATATAGGGATGAGTAAGGTTGAATTTAGGTTGAATTTCGTGGAAAATAATTTTCGTAATAATACCCTCATTACACCCGATTGGTATTTTAACTCCGATCCCCCCACCATTGGCAGTCTAGTATATTGCGAGAGTGACGCCTTAGACCAGTGGCCACAGAAGCGTGTCCCTCTTGATTATAATTACATAAAAATACATTAAGACCATCAACATTTGCCGTTAACGTAGACATCTAGAAGAGTGCGCGGTTAATTCAAAAAACCTCCTTTTATTATTATTGGTTCTTTTTAAGATACTGTAATATTAATTTTTATTTTCTCTCGAAACCACGAAGAGATAGTATTATGATCGTCAAAAGAATCGAAGTAGAATATTTTGAAAGATGTTGACGTTTCATGACCCCCCGAAACCCAAAAAAGTGCCCTCTGTCTGTACCTCGGGCCAGAGCAGAGACTATTTTACCGACTGGGCTAAAATTTGGTAGGTCTGGGATTTTCATAAGATCCCTCCGAGGGTTTTTTGGAATTTCATATCCAACCCTAAATTTAAGGATCGTTTACTGAAGGGAATAAAGAGAAAAGATAAATGTCCTCAAAATTCGCTCTCGCTATTTTGTTTAACGTTTATATCTAGACATTGTTTATCATTATAAACAAGATGGCGACTTTCATTTTCTCGTGAAAATTACCTTGAGGGTACTTTACATGTGGAACGTTTTCCAATTTCCATAATTTCTCCGCAACTATTTGAGATACGAAATAACTTATCATTGTAAAGTTGTAGTTCTATTAAAGACAAACCTCTTTTACTTGAAATATATTTCTATAAAACCAATATTTTCTGAGATATAAACAAATATATGCAGTATACTTTTTAATTCATGTCTGAAAATTAATTTGATTCTCATGCTCTTTGGTGGACAAAGACGTTTCTCATTTCTAAATTTTTCTGTTATAGTGTTCCTAGTTCCTTATGTCAGAGAGTAAGTATGTAACAGTGTATATTATTTCATTCATGATCTTTGGTGTAATATCTCTACAACAATGTATAGGACTATTATTTCGTTTCACAAATCTTACAAGTTTTTAGTAAACGTCTATTAATTTTGATGATAAAAGAGGGAGAAAGTAAGTGTGGCATTTATTTTTTTAATTTAACTAAAATTTTAATCGATTGTTCTTATAAAATGAAAATAAATGCTACGAACGACGCACTGCACATACTTTCTCCCTCTTTTCTTAAAATATACATTTATTACAGTTATGTTGCTGTTCCCCTTGGAAGATATTCTTTGGTCGAACACTAGCTAGGGATAACTGTTGTAAGAGGTGAACTTCATAGTTGAGATGTGCCGGACAAATCGCACTTGTTTTGACGTAGATTCTATACTCTCTCTCTCTCTCTCTCTTAACTGACGCGCACGCTGAATGAACACTTGCAACAAGTCTGTTAAGTTCGGGGTGAACTATCTGACCCAGTGAGCACCGACAGTAGCTTTTCACACCAGTTGAGGGGACAAAATAAGATGGAGATCCTGGTTCAACTATTCTTTTTAAATGAATGAAGTTTTTTTGTACTTTATATTCCTTACTTATTTACAAGAAGAGAAATATTGTTCGAAAACCTTTGACAGATTTAGGTTAGTTTTAGTCCTTTTCGGGAGCATCTCTGTATTGAGTTTGATATATATTTGAATCCACTTCAATGGTCGAATGGTCTACGGCAGAGATTCCCTAAACTCTTTGGACCAAAGAAGTACTTAAAAAAAAGCAGTATCCTTCATAAATAAAATTAAACTAATATTATTAATATTCAATAAAGACAGTGAAATTTTACAAGTTTTTTATAACTTGATAATTGAATATATTTTTCAAAAAATACAGTTCACATATACCCAACTCTTGCAGGGCTTTCCACTTTAAAAATGCAAAATTTAAAATCTGCACGGTCCATTAGGGTCTAGAAGTCCAGGGTTTGATGCCCAGGAGAACTGTTCCTATGGTCTCTCAGGTCTGGTTATTTAGGTTTAATATCCCCACACCTTCATAATCACCATAATCATCATCATCATCATCATCTCATCGTGGGTACGACGTGTAGACAACCTCCAAGGTGTACCCTGGGTAACGTTTTGTTTCCACAGAGCTGAAGATATTGCATCTATCACGGTCAAATATGACACACGCTTTAACAAAATTCAATAACGTTGAGTAGGGTAACAATAATTAGAAATGTACCCACTTTTCCGTGAAGATAAAATGAAACAGTATTTGAAAAAAAAAATCACATGTAACCTGGTCGTGATATGAGCCCCGAACCTATCACCAAACGAGAATACAAGCTGTATGAGCTTGACGTTTAGTCCGCTAGTCACAAGGGTCCAAGATTATACAAATGAACCTCATGTCGAAGATAATCTATCGATAGACTCAAATCCGAGTGGATTCACCCCGCTATAGACTCGATTATACTAATAGTAGATTTGGTAGCTGCGTCAGGGGTTGGTTAGACGGCGGGGGGAGGGGGAGGGGGGTTGTAAGCCCTGGGGCGGGCTGGAAACAAGACCTCATACACTCCAATGATCTTCTTAGAAGTCACGTGACGGTCACGTGCGGTAACGACGCTGCCGGCCGCCTCGCGTTGTTTCATGATGGTGGGAGGCGTCGGTGGAACAACCGGGTATAATATCTGGACTGAGACCTTAGTGAGCTCACAGCTCGCCACGGGGGACTCGGTTATACACTGGGGTCGCGATTATCCGGCCCGAGTAGAGACACTCCAGGCTGGATAATCGCAGCTTTGGGGTATTTAGAATTCTCTTATATTATTCAAAATGGATCTGAAAAATGGCCTTAAGGTGCGGCCGAAGGTAGCACAAGTATTTTTACAGTTTTTATAGAATTGAAACTTTGGGCCAAAATAAATCAAATATATTTTCAGTATCAAAATAGCGTTTAGTTTTCTGCACGTGCTAATATCAACAGATCTTGAATATATGTCAAGGGTGTCCTGGAATTTTGTAAAAAGTGTTTCTCTTTATTTAAAAAGTTTTGAGCAAATTCCAGGACACCCTTGACAAATATTCAAGAAATATTGATATTAGCATGTGCATAAAACTAAACTCTACGTTGATATTGGAGAAATATTTGATTTATTTTGGCCAAAAAATTGTAATGCTATAAAAAACTGTAAAAATACTTGCGCTCCCTTTGGCCACACCTTTAGCCAAACTAATGAATTCTAGATGTATTCAAATATCAAAAGTTTGCAGGAGAAGACAATTTCAAATATCTTCGAGAAGCATCAAAATTATTATGGGGAGAACACCCTTTAAAATATAGATTTTAAAAAAAGTTCTGGTTCAGGGTTATTTAAAATAGCTTCTACAGGAATCAGAATTTCAAAAGATTCCTGAAAGAGGGATAATCCAGATAGATTCTTGAAGCATCAAAATTTCCAAAAAATTCTAAAGGAGGACTACTTTAAATATATTTTACAGAAGTCTAATTTCCGAAAAATGTACCACTCCAAATTAGTAGGATCCATCCTGTCGTATTAATATGTGTAATCTAAATTCACTTTCTCATTAGTTTTCTCATCACTAAGGACCAATAGCTTTCAGAAAAAGGATTGAAACATATTTTTATGTCTTTTATAACAACCTATTTCTACCAGCGAGCCTTTTCTGCTCTTGGTGGTGTGAAAAAATGTGAAATGAAATGAGAGATTTAAGGAGATGGTCACTAAATTTTGTTCAGATTTCATTGATATTTTAAAGTACCACAAGCAGTTCCATTCCTCGCAAAATATATTAGTGATTATAAATGTACAAATATAATACATCTTATTATATTTTCTTTTAATTTTAATGTGATTCCTTTTACATCTATTAAAAAAGATATGTCTAAAAATGTACAATTAAAACATCTACACTTATTTTATTTTAATTGATATTGTAGTAATTATATTTACATTAAAATATATTATGACTAATTTATCCCCATAATATACTATAAATTTATGATTATCATTTTTTAATTATTTATCTTATATCAAAAGGCCCGCGAATCATTTGTTTCCGGGTTAGAGTGTCCACGTGACTAGCAAGTTCGTAAACCACTTTCCTAGAGGATGGGACAAAAGAGAAAATACCTAAATCATGACAATTCAAGGGGGGAATAAGTAATAACGATAAATAATTTATTTAAGCAGTTTCAATAATTACTGCCTGGAGAAAATATTACTTGTTACTTCCTTGAATTATTTCCACCAGCTATTGTCGTGAAATAATTCCCTTCGTAAGTGTCTTGAAGTGATCTCCCTCGTTAATGTCTTCTAGTGTTTTTCACTCATTATTGTCTGAAGTAGTTTTAATAGTTCCCATATTAATATAATACGCGTATTTTATTTAAGGTTTGGAGCAGTAATGTAGTTAAATAGTTCATTAGCTAATATATTATGATATAATAGTTTTAATATTTATTTTGGTGACCTGGTGGTCTGGGGGTAAGGTGTCAGACTTCTATGCTGGCGGCCGGGGTTCAATCCTCGGTCCCGGCACAGATTTATCTGATTACCAAACCCTTCCTTCACCTCTGACAAGACATCTTGTGAATGTGGGAATGCCAGGCCTCCACCGTGGTTCGGATTCCACGTTAAACTGTAGGTCCTCCATTTCATCTCACAATCACCCTACCATTACACATTAGCGTAAGAGCGTATAACCCCAACGGGTAGTAAGACGCGGTGCTAATAATAATAATAATAATAAATAATAATAATTTTTATTTTCTAGAAGTTGTTTCACTAAAAATATTTACTCCACGTATTTGGAAATAACATTGGTCCTAAACATGTCTAGGAAATTTTGGTTCGCGTCTAAATTAGCTTCGCCAACCTATGCAATACATTGAATTATTTAAATATATATATATATATATTAGTAAAAATGTTATTTAGATCTTTAAATTCAGCCCATTAATACAGAATACTCTCATCTCAAGATAATATAATTAAAAACAATTGAACCCGTTTCGGTGGCCACGTGGTCTAACGCACTACTCTCGCGATAGACTAGACTGCCAATGATGGGGGAGGGGGGTTCGAGGTTCGAATCTCTGTCAATGTATTGAGGGTGTTTTTAAAAAATGGTTTAAACCACCTCCATGCAAATGCGGGTACTATACATCTAGATTTAACCTTCCTACTCCCTAAAACCATTAGCGTAATTAATACATGAGCGTATAACATTAACGGGTAGTAATACGCGGTGATAAAGATAAATACAATTAACATTATTTTAAAATCAAGTCTACCTTGATATATATTTTTTGTTTTATGATTTGTAGCCCTATTTTACATGATTAAAAATGATAAGAACTAATTAATTGCTTTGTCTATAAAATACAGCATCGCTCGAAGCTCTATTAAACTAAGCTATGCAATGTTTATACAGGTTTTCTAGGTATTCCCATCACACGTGGACGTAAAAGAAACACGTGAGATGTAAGATCATATTCCCTTATGGTGCATTATAAAAATGTTTTATTTCATCAAGTAATGGACCTTTGTGTCAACACATTAAACTGACGATACGAAGGAAAATGGACGGTGATTCCAAGAACTCGTAACTATAGTTTTAATTTTTACACGCATACCCTTGCCGATATACATTTTCTATCAAATAATTGATTTGAATAAAATATTTTTTATGTCTTTTACTATAGCATAATAGAATTAATGTACTCGCATTTGCAGTGTGAAAGAAACAAGCTACCTCGTGATCACTTTGCCAAATGTATTCATGCGGTTTTCCCGTGAGGAGAACAGAACCAACTGCTAGTTCCGCTTCAGTGGTCGCATGGTTCAAGGCGCTACTTTCACAGTAGGCTACAATTCTCTTGACGGGGAGCTCGAAGTTCGAATCTAGGTCGGATGTACTGAGGGTGATTTTTTTCTCAAATTATTTTTCATTTTCCCTCCACGTAAATGCGAGTACATATTCTATAAATATGACCTTCCTCATCCCTGAAGCCATTAGTGTAATAAGTACTTTAGCGTTAAACCCGAACGGGTAGTAAGACGTGGTGCTAAGAAACAAATGATAGCTGTGGTTATAAAAGAAGAATAAAATATTCCTGTCTCTCAGATTGAAAACACAACATACATGTTTGTGTTCCCTTGTGTACTGCTAGTGGAAGCCCTGTCTCTCAGATTGAAAACACAACATACATGTTTGTATTCCCTTGTGTACTGCTAGTGGAAGCCCTGTCTCTCAGATTGAAAACACAACATACATGTTTGTATTCCCTTGTGTACTGCTAGTGGAAGCCCTGTCTCTCAGATTGAAAACACAACATACATGTTTGTGTTCCCTTGTGTACTGCTAGTGGAAGCCCTGTCTCTCAGATTGAAAACACAACATACATGTTTGTGTTCCCTTGTGTACTGCTAGTGGAAACCCTGTCTCTCAGATTGAAAACACAACATACATGTTTGTGTTCCCTTGTGTACTGCTAGTGGAAGCCCTGTCTCTCAGATGTAGTCCCTGTCAAGATACCGTATTCTGACTCCCCTGGACTGGACCCGATTAATATCCTCCTCCCCCACCCCCTTCTTATCTAGATATTCCTCTGTTTTGGCTCAGAGCTCTCTTTTCCTCTCTCTCACTCCATGGTTCGAGTTCTAGGGACCTCCAGGATATGACCTAGCGAGGGTTGTACAGAACTCATGTAATCTATATTAATAAAATTAAGAGGTTGTCTGTCTGTCTGTTTTGAGCGCTACGCGATATCTACCACATGCAAGGACTGAAATTTTAAAAATTGGTACCCTATATGCACACACATATGCAGTATGAAGGTGGAATTTTAATTTTATTTATTTATTAAATACTGGGTTGTAAGAACTAAGATGAAGAGATTTTTTCCCTCCTGTCTACTGAAAAAAAGAATAAGAAAAAAGCGTTGCACAGTGTAGCCACGCAATTAATTGCGCTGCTACCCTGGGCAAAGCCGGGTAGTTCTGCTAGTGTATGATATAAATTCTGAGGCCATGTACGTGTTGTAAGGTCCATGTTCTTCATACAATATCAGAAGATAGATGTTAAGGTTCCTTTACCAACGGTTAAGTAAGATACCTGCTGTGGAGAGTTGTTCTAGAGGTGTGTAAGATACCTGCTATGGAGAGTTGTTCTAGAGGTGTGTAAGATACCTTTCTATGGCTATGAGAGTTGTTCTAGAGGTGTGTAAGATACCTGCTATGGAGAGTTGTTCTAGAGGTGTGTAAGATACCTGCTAGAGAGTTGTTCTAAGGTGTGTAAGAGACCTGCTATGGAGAGTTGTTCTAAGGTGTGTAAGAGACCTCTATGGAGAGTTGTTCTAGAGGTGTGTAAGATACTTCTATGGAGAGTTGTCTAGAGTGTGTAAGATACCTGCTATGAAGTTTCTAGAGGTGTGTAAGATACCTGCTGTAGAGAGTTGTTCTAGAGGTGTGTAAGAGACCTGCTATGGAGAGTTGTTCTATAGGTGTGTAAGAGACCTGCTATGGAGAGTTGTTCTATAGGTGTGTAAGATACCTGCTATGGAGAGTTGTTCTAGAGGTGTGTAAGATACCTGCTATGGAGAGTTGTTCTAGAGGTGTGTAAGATACCTGCTGTAGAGAGTTGTTCTAGAGGTGTGTAAGAGACCTGCTATGGAGAGTTGTTCTATAGGTGTGTAAGATACCTGCTGTAGAGAGTTGTTCTAAGAGTGTGTAAGAGACCTGCTATGGAGAGTTGTTCTAGAGGTGTGTAAGAGACCTGCTATGGAGAGTTGTTCTATAGGTGTGTAAGATACCTGCTGTAGAGAGTTGTTCTAGAGGTGTGTAAGATACCTTCTATGGAGAGTTGTTCTAGAGGTGTGTAAGATACCTGCTATGGAGAGTTGTTCTAGAGGTGTGTAAGATACCTGCTGTAGAGAGTTGTTCTAGAGGTGTGTAAGAGACCTGCTATGGAGAGTTGTTCTATAGGTGTGTAAGAGACCTGCTATGGAGAGTTGTTCTATAGGTGTGTAAGATACCTGCTATGGAGAGTTGTTCTAGAGGTGTGTAAGATACCTGCTATGGGGAGTTGTTCTAGAGGTGTGTAAGATACCTGCTATGGAGATTTTTCCTATAGATGTGTAAGAGACCTGCTATGGAGAAGAGAATTGTAAGGAAGTGTTTTACAGGTTGTACTTTGTACCCGTATTCACACCTGCAGAGAAACATGGACAATGAATGTAAGAGAGACAAGGAGAGTGGAGTACATGAGATAGTAGAAGAAGCAAGACTGAGATGGTATGGACATGTAATGAGGATGTTGGAGTACATGAGATAGTAGAGGAAGCAGGACTGAGATGGTATGGACATGTAATGAGGATGTTGGAGTACATGAGATAGTAGAGGAAGCAGGACTGAGATGGTATGGACATGTAATGAGGATGTTTGAGTACATGAGATAGTAGAGGAAGCAGGACTAAGATGGTATGGACATGTAATGAGGATGTTGGAGTACATGAGATAGTAGAGGAAGCAGGACTGAGATGGTATGGACATTTAATGAGGTGGAGAAGGAGAGGATGTAAATGAAGGATGTGGGGAAAATATCACAATGGAGGCCAAGAAGGAGATTATGTCGAACGTTATTTAAAATAAATGGTAAAAAACAATCGCACAAACTTTCTCAGATGTGTATTATAACGTAGCTTGGAATAAGTCATTCAAGTAGAAGTTTTCAGCAAACAACCCTTCAGTAAGTTTTCAGCAAACAATTTTTCAGTAAGTTTTCAGCAAACAACCCTTCAGCAAGTTTTCAACAAACAATTCTTCAGTAAGTTTTCAGCAAACAACCCTTTAGTAAATTTTCCTCATAGAAGCAAACACATCCACTTAATCACAATAAACATTCTTATTACATACATTCTAAACCAAATTGCTATAATATTTATAGCAAATATCCAACTTTAAAAATTAAGTTATTTGTAAGTCCATAATTTTGTTTATTTGTAAAAATTAAAACCTTTTTTTATTTATCACGAAAAACTATTGACAGTTACAGATTTTAAACGCTATCTTAAAGGCCAATTTCGAAAAATTTCAAAATCTTTGTAATTTCTCTTTAGTAAACAGCTCTTGAATTAAATTAATTTAGGAAAAATAAACATATTATTATTTATCATGTAAAATGGTCCTTCGATACCAATTTTGAGCAAAATCATTAGAGTTATTAACTTTTACAAAATTACAAAATTCTAATACCAGTAAAATTTTATCAAATGATTTCGCTCCCCTGCGGTTATGAAATGTATATCGGTGAAGTTGATCTGTAACAGAGTCGAACTCAGCCTAGTGAGGACAGATGAAGAGATACTTGAATAAAGAAGTAGCATCTCCGGTCTAGAAAACTGAGATTAATGACTGGAGGGCTCACTGTGATGACCACATGACACCCTCTATCCTCAAATGTTGCTTACTATCTTCGCCAACATGCGGCGGCTGCTCAGTACAGCTCGCCTGTAAGCTGATGCCATGGAGTTTAGTCATAATATAAATTAAGCCTACTGTAGGTCTTGATCCATGGCTTACTACCCATCTTAGCTATATGTAGACCCCAATTTAGTTAAACCAATGGAGTGGGATGGTCACGTTTGAATTTAGAGGAAATGTATCCTCGTTTGTTTGAAGAGAAAGTGGAGAGCATCCTAAAAATACCCGTGGGTGGAATCAAACAGCTACCCATCCTTGGCAAATCAGATCAAATGAGCCCGACACTAGACCACGTGTCCAGTTGTGGAGGTAACAAACAGTTACCAGCTTCAGTGTTCGTGTGGTCTAACGCGCTACTCTCGCAGTAGGCTACACTGCCGATGACGGGGAGATCGAGGTTCGAATCTCTGTCATGTGTGCTGAAGTTTTTTTTCCCAAAATGGTTTTCCACTCTTCCTCCACACAAGTACATGTACACTTCCTCTCAAATATAACCTTCCTAATCCCAAACACCATTAGCGTGATTAATACAGAAGCGTATAAACCGGACGGGTAGTAAGACGCGATGCTATAAAACCACCAATATTCGTGCCGCCAGAGAGTGAACCAAACCAAAGTATTTGATACAGAGTCTGGGAGCTTGTCATGAACTCACACATAAATAAATACGAGAGATAAGTAAGTCAACCCGAAATAATTAAGAGCTTCGTCTGATCTCAGAGCGATGCTGTCAGGTTAAGAGGGAGGCCTCTTGACACTCGCCAGATACGGTTTGTTTTTATCTCATCTTCAGGGATGATTCGAGTCCGGAGGGGTGTACACTGGATTGATTATAAGCATCGTCGCACTCTTAAGGTCATTCGAGACCAGAGGGGTGTACACTGGATTGATTATAAGCATCGTCGCACTCTTAAGGTCATTCTAGACCAGAGGGGTGTACACTGGATTGATTATAAGCATCGTCGCACTCTTAAGGTCATTCGACAGTTGGATTTACCAATATTGTTTGAGTCTATAACATCCTAGTATGTTGTTTAACAGAGGCGGGGGTGATAAGGCTATCTTGTAACAGACCTGTCTCAGTCTGTTCCGGGAACAGCGACCAGGTAAGGAGGACTGTGTCCAGTTTATTCTGGCATGTCAATACTCATTTGTTTGGATTAATCAACCCTGTGCCTCGGCCGGGCATATTTTGTTCTGATAGTTGGTGCTGTCTTAACAATCGGTACTTTCAATACAAAAAAAGTCTGGAAATATACATTTAAAACATATATTTGGACTAATAATATAATATTGCGATACTGGGCTACAACAATCGTAGCCCAGTAGAGTAAATATTAACCAGTACTGATGTACCGTTGTTCGAATGTACTAATAGTACAGCCTTTCCATGTCCCGATGAGATGAGGTGATAGTGAGTATGAGGGGGATAGTGAGTATGAAGGGGGTAGTATGGCGGGGAGAAGCCAGTTATGTTATTAACCTAGCCTAAGCCTAATTAACCAAGGCCTGGTGACCATGGAAATTCTTTCTTTTTGGAGAAAAATTCTCCTTTACCAGCCGGGAATCGAACCTAATACCCTTATGTGAGCATCTAGGAGAACCAACCACTTTACTACACTGAGGGTGTTTTCTCCTCAATAGTTTTTCTCTCTCTCTCTCTATGTAAATGTGGGTACCCTTCCTCTAAATTCGGATAGCCCTGTCCGGCGTTTCACAGACAAATACTCCGGGAACCAAACCAACTCGTTCCTTTGTTATGTACACCGAGTCTTCCTGCTTCTAAACAGGGTTTGTTTGAAGCGGAGGTAAGGGGTAAGTTTACTAATGGAGGTAAGCATGTAGGCACAAGGAACCGCTAAGTAACTGATTTAAGTGTCGCTTTCTAAAGCCTCAAAACAGATACAGCACCGTTTATTAATGTAATCACATAATCGGTAATTAATTACCATAATACCGTACACACACAATAAATTAGTAGCCCAACGAACAACGACCGTATTTGTTTGTTTCAATGAAGTGGCCCGCTTCGGTGGCCGCATGGTCTAAGGCTTCAGTCTCGTGTTGGACTAGACTGCCGATGATAGGGTGATAGGGGTTTGAATCCAGGTCGGTTGTAGTGATGGATTTTTTTCCTAAATAGTTTTCCACTCTCTATCCACACACAAATACGGGTACATTTCCTGTAAATTTAACCTTCCTCATTCATAACTAGCTAGCGTAATTAGTACATATGCCTATATCTTGAAAGATAGTAAGATACGATGTTAAAAAAGATGAACTGGCTGCTCCCGAAAATCTAGAGTCTGATTTTCATAGGAAGGATGTTATTTAAAAACAGGAAACTTATGTTGCCAGAATGATGCCAATACATATATTACAATACTATATTTATATTCTTAGTCCTTGTATGTAAGGCTAGGGAAGTGTGGAGAAAGTTAGTGAGGCTGGATTAAGTTCGGAGTTGTTTTTTGAGCTGTGTTCACAGTTTCTTGCATACATCGTAAGGTAACGGTGTGACTACATATATGTAAGTTCTGTCTTACGACAGGTTCATTCCTTTTGTCGGTGAACTTAGACCGCCAATGCACCCTGTCCTCTGTCTCCTTCGGGTCTTAGAATCTCTTCTTTCCTTCGAGTCATCCAGTATTTCAATCCTCCTCTTCCTAAGCTCCTCATTCCCTCAACCTTTATATATATGATATAAAGTGTTATCAACAAGGAAGTGTTATTAGAATATTTTGATACCATTTTAATGGTATTGAATGTCGAGTGGTATGGATGGCTATCCTAAAAGTAAGTTAGGGTGGATCTTATGTTGTGGCAGACATTGTACAGCTTCATAAAATAGCAGAACTAGATTGGCTAAAGATTCGAACCAACTTTTAATCCCAAAGCAGACAGTTAAAACACCAGGGAGTCTAAACTTTTAAGTCTGTCAGCAACACTATTGTTTGTTCTGAACCATACCGCCAGGTGCCAGCACAATAGGGTCAGTTCTTGGGAGTTCTTTTAGCACGCGCTAACCCATTGTGACAGGCACAAGTTTATGAAAACCAACCAGGTTTTTATAATATTACACGTCAGTGTTTATGTGTGTGCTTTTGCACCCTTGGAGGAAACACAATGTGTTATGGGTTATAAGCCTTTTCTATTTTTTTAAAAAAATGAAAGGGAAGGTTTAGTATAATATAGTAGTTTCGTCTCTGAAAATGTCTAAATCCAGTGTAAAAGTTTTGTTGGTGGTTTAGAAATATACCGGCAGTTCCTACCTAGTCCATTCCTTCGTCCTTTCCACGCCCATCGGAAATTTGTCAAACCTTCTGTCATTTTGACAGCCCTTCATTTACCTGGTGCAAGATCTGCTGGTGATAAGACCAAGCGAGTTTTTTGGCTGTTTTGCTGTAGTACCAACAGGACAAACCAAAAGAGTTACGATCAATTATTACAACCTCTAGTGAGAAAGTGCATTAAAGTGACCTGAAAGTATTTATTAAAGAAATGTTCATATATAGTTTTTATTATAAAAGAGAATATTGATAAAGTTAACTAAACTTGCTTCGGTGGCCGTGTAGTCTAACGCGCTACTCTCGCTGTAGACTGTACCACCGATACCGATACCGGGAGGACCGGATTGGGCCTTCATATCCCGGTCAGGTGTACTGAGAATTTCCCCCCTCCCTAAATGGCGAATGAGAATACAAGTCGTATAAATCAAACCCTCATCATCTACAAACGGGTAATAAGATTCGGAGTTAGCAAAAAAAAAAAAAAAAACATATATATAGTGAGAGAGAAAGAGAGAGAGAGAGAGAGAGAGAGAGAGAGAGTGGCTTGCTCGAGTTAAAAAACTCATTAGATTCATCGCTTGACAATCAAATGTCGGTGGTTGTCATGAAAATTTGCAGTCTTACTGATTATATTAGTGGAAAACACAGCCTTTTGCCAGTTTTGGAATTCAGGCAAACCCACGTGCGTGGTTTTTTGGAGGGAACAGGAAGATAAATAATCGGTTCAAATGAGAAATTATTTATTAGTACGATGAAAAAACTTTGAGTTGTGTTACCCGTAAAATTGAAAATCTTTGTTTGGAGCAATATATAATTGACTCACTTTGCTCTTTGGGGGTGGAGCCCCAAACCCCCAGTGAATTTTCTTTGCAAAGTGGATGTAAACTAATGTAATTCCAGAGCGGTTTTTTGATAGGTCTTACCGTTTAGCCACAAGAGACCTCCAAAGAAAGGTTCATAAGTTGCTCCGACATTTTGAATTTTTTTGGAGGGTTAAATATTAAAATGTTTAACTTTTTGGAAATGTACCATCTGTTACAAGCTAGAATCTATAATTTTGCCAAATGTCAAGTTTCTAGCTCATCTGGAAGTGGGTAAACATTGATAATGTCAGTGAGTGAGCCAGTATAGATTTACTTTCGTTATCGTATCATTCATTTAGTGCAGATTCACTATTTTATTTTATTTCAAGTGAAAATGGGCTCGTTCCATCCCATTACTCCCCCCCCCCCCATAATTAAAAGCTAGTGACCCTTTTGGTTAAACTAGTAAAAACAAAATATCTTACGAGTTGAGCAGCACAGGCCGATCACTAGAAGAAAAATGCTCGCAACTAAATGGTGTCAAACCCGACAAAGAGTCGAACGAAACTTCCATACAAGAACCTCTATGGTAATGGTCCAGCGACTGTTTCTGTTACTGATTGGGAAGCACTATAGTCGTGTAATGACACTACTATTTATGTTTCTTTTTGGTGTGATGTCTTTATCCGTGTGTGAGAATAGTTCGAAGGGACACTGTAGAAAGTTGGGTCAGCGCGCGAAGGTAATAGCTCAGACACTGAATGAACCATGACTCGGGGAATTCCTCGTCATAAAACGTTCGTTACCAGCTCTTACCCGTACTTCTATTCACAAGTGCAAACCAATTTTGATATGAAGACCCTTATATGACAGGTAGAAAAGCAACAAGATTTTATTTCATGTATTCATACGTCAGACCTTGTGATGTGCAGCTGTCACATTTATAGATAGTATTTGTAGACTATAAAATAGCAGTAGCAGAAACTTGTAGTCTTGGGAAGATGGAGATCAGGTGGACAGACAGGGAGACAAATGAACAAGTCCTGAGAAGAGTGGGTGAGAAGATCAGGTGGACAGACAGGGGGACAAATGAACAAGTCCTGAGAAGAGTGGGAGAGAAGATCAGGTGGACAGACAGGGGGACAAATGAACAAGTCCTGAGAAGAGTGGGTGAGAAGATCAGGTGGACAGACAGGGGGACAAATGAACAAGTGCTAAGAAGAGTGGGTGAGAAGATCAGGTGGACAGACAGGGGGACAAATGAACAAGTCCTGAGAAGAGTGGGTGAGAAGATCAGGTGGACAGACAGGGGGATAAATGAACAAGTCCTAAGAAGAGTGGGTGAGAAGATCAGGTGGACAGACAGGGGGACAAATGAACAAGTCCTGAGAAGAGTGGGAGAGAAGATCAGGTGGACAGACAGGGGGACAAATGAACAAGTGCTAAGAAGAGTGGGTGAGAAGATCAGGTGGACAGACAGGGGGACAAATGAACAAGTCCTGAGAAGAGTGGGAGAGAAGATCAGGTGGACAGACAGGGGGACAAATGAACAAGTCCTGAGAAGAGTGGGTGAGAAGATCAGGTGGACAGACAGGGGGACAAATGAACAAGTCCTGAGAAGAGTGGGAGAGAAGATCAGGTGGACAGACAGGGGGACAAATGAACAAGTCCTGAGAAGAGTGGGAGAGAAGATCAGGTGGACAGACAGGGGGACAAATGAACAAGTCCTAAGAAGAGTGGGTGAGAAGATCAGGTGGACAGACAGGGGGACAAATGAACAAGTCCTGAGAAGAGTGGGAGAGAAGATCAGGTGGACAGACAGGGGGACAAATGAACAAGTCCTGAGAAGAGTGGGTGGAGAAGATCAGGTGGACAGACAGGGGGACAAATGAACAAGTCCTGAGAAGAGTGGGTGAGAAGATCAGTTGGACAGACAGGGGGACAAATGAACAAGTCCTAAGAAGAGTGGGTGAGAAGATCAGGTGGACAGACAGGGGGACAAATGAACAAGTCCTGAGAAGAGTGGGTGAGAAGATCAGGTGGACAGACAGGGGGACAAATGAACAAGTCCTGAGAAGAGTGGGTGAGAAGATCAGGTGGACAGACAGGGGGACAAATGAACAAGTCCTGAGAAGAGTGGGTGAGAAGATCAGGTGGACAGACAGGGGGACAAATGAACAAGTCCTGAGAAAGTGAGTGGTGAGAAGATCAGTTGGACAGACAGGGGGACAAATGAACAAGTCCTGAGAAGAGTGGGTGAGAAGATCAGGTGAACAGACAGGGGGACAAATGAACAAGTCCTGAGAAGAGTGGGTGAGAAGATCAGGTGGACAGACAGGGGGACAAATGAACAAGTCCTGAGAAGAGTGGGTGAGAAGATCAGGTGGACAGACAGGGGGACAAATGAACAAGTCCTGAGAAGAGTGGGTGAGAAGATCAGTTGGACAGACAGGGGGACAAATGAACAAGTCCTGAGAAGAGTGGGTGAGAAGATCAGGTGGACAGACAGGGGGACAAATGAACAAGTGCTAAGAAGAGTGGGTGAGAAGATCAGGTGGACAGACAGGGGGACAAATGAACAAGTCCTGAGAAGAGTGGGTGAGAAGATCAGGTAGACAGACA
Source organism: Timema cristinae (assembly GCA_039000515.1). Lineage (NCBI taxonomy): Eukaryota > Metazoa > Arthropoda > Insecta > Phasmatodea > Timematidae > Timema > Timema cristinae. The sequence continues at coordinate 48,755,723 of JBCFYV010003508.1, read as the reverse complement.
GGGGGACAAATGAACAAGTCCTGAGAAGAGTGGGTGGGAAGATCAGGTGGACAGACAGGGGGATAAATGAACAAGTCCTAAGAAGAGTGGGTGAGAAGATCAGGTGGACAGACAGGGGACAAATGAACAAGTCCTGAGAAGAGTGGGTGAGAAGATCAGTGGACAGACAGGGGGACAAATGAACAAGTCCTAAGAAGAGTGGGTGAGAAGATCAGGTGGACAGACAGGGGGACAAATGAACAAGTACTAAGAAGAGTGGGTGAGAAGATCAGGTGGACAGACAGGGGGACAAATGAACAAGTCCTAAGAAGAGTGGGTGAGAAGATCAGGTGGACAGACAGGGGGACAAATGAACAAGTCCTGAGAAGAGTGGGTGAGAAGATCAGGTGGACAGACAGGGGGACAAATGAACAAGTCCTGAGAAGAGTGGGTGAGAAGATCAGGTGGACAGACAGGGGGACAAATGAACAAGTCCTGAGAAGAGTGGGTGAGAAGATCAGGTGGACAGACAGGGGGACAAATGAACAAGTCCTGATGAAGAGTGTGGGTGAGAAGATCAGGTGGACAGACAGGGGACAAATGAACAAGTGCTAAGAAGAGTGGGTGGGAAGATCAGGTGGACAGACAGGGGGACAAATGAACAAGTCCTAAGAAGAGTGGGTGAGAAGATCAGGTGGACAGACAGGGGGACAAATGAACAAGTCCTGAGAAGAGTGGGTGGGAAGATCAGGTGGACAGACAGGGGGACAAATGAACAAGTCCTGAGAAGAGTGGGTGAGAAGATCAGGTGGACAGACAGGGGGACAAATGAACAAGTCCTGAGAAGAGGTAGGTGAGAAGATCAGGTGGACAGACAGGGGGACAAATGAACAAGTCCTGAGAAGAGTGGGTGAGAAGATCAGGTGGACAGACAGGGGGACAAATGAACAAGTGCTAAGAAGAGTGGGTGAGAAGATCAGGTGGACAGACAGGGGGACAAATGAACAAGTCCTAAGAAGAGTGGGTGAGAAGATCAGGTGGACAGACAGGGGGACAAATGAACAAGTCCTGAGAAGAGTGGGTGAGAAGATCAGGTGGACAGACAGAGAGGGGGACAAATGAACAAGTGCTAAGAAGAGTGGGTGAGAAGATCAGGTGGACAGACAGGGGGACAAATGAACAAGTGCTAAGAAGAGAGTGGGAAAGAAGATCAGGTGGACAGACAGGGGGACAAATGAACAAGTCCTGAGAAGAGTGGGTGAGAAGATCAGTAGACAGACAGGTGGGACAAATGAACAAGTCCTGAGAAGAGTGGGTGAGAAGATCAGTGGACAGACAGAGGGGGACAAATGAACAAGTGCTAAGAAGAGTGGGTGAGAAGATCAGGTGGACAGACAGGGGGACAAATGAACAAGTCCTGAGAAGAGTGGGTGAGAAGATCAGGTGGACAGACAGAGAGGGGGACAAATGAACAAGACCTGAGAAGAGTGGGTGAGAAGATCAGGTGGACAGACAGAGAGGGGGACAAATGAACAAGTGCTAAGAAGAGTGGGTGAGAAGATCAGGTGGACAGACAGAGAGGGGGACAAATGAACAAGTGCTAAGAAGAGTGGGTGAGAAGATCAGGTGGACAGACAGGGGGACAAATGAACAAGTCCTGAGAAGAGTGGGTGAGAAGAGAACCATTTTGGATGTGATTCTTCGGTACGAAGCAAACTGGATCAGACACACCTTAGGAGGAACTGTCTTTAGCATGACGTCAGAGAAGGAAAGGTTGAGGGAAAGAGGAGCTTAGGAAGGAGGAGGATTCAAATATTGGATGACTTGAAGGAGCTCAAGGAGGCAGAGGACAGGGTGCATTGGTGGTCTAAGCTCACCGACCAGAATTGATCTTTCGTAAGACAGAACACCTAATAATAATAATAATAAATAATAATAATGAAATAACGCTTATTTATATTAATAAACTGAAGAGGTTGTCTGTCGTGAGCATTGTGTGATATCTACATCACTCAGAAGGCTGACATTATAAAATTAGTAGCCCCTGTGGACGAACGTGTGTACCTAGAAACCGGAATTTTAAAATTTGGATTAGATTTTTACTTTTTTAGCACTGCGTCTTACCACCCGTCCGGATTACACGTTCATGTACTAATTACACTAATGTTTTAGCGATTAAAAGGTTTAATTTATACGAAGTGCAACCAAATTTGCGTGTAGGAAGAGTGGAAAACTATTTAGGGAATAACCTCCCTCAGTGCACCCATCCAGAATCAAACACCGATCTTCCTGTCTTCAGAAGTCTAGTCTATCGCGAGTGTAGTTCGTTAGACGATGTGGCCACCAAGCTAGTGGTTTTCCTACTTTTTAACCACGCAAATGTATGTACATTTCCACTAAATTAAACCTTCCTCCTCAATAATACATTATATCAACCAGCACATATGTTTATAGCCCTAAATAGTAGTGACAGGATAAAATAGCGGGAACATTCCAGGTGCAAGAAATACAAACACGAGTGAGTGTCTGTAAGATTGTTCCTGTCTCGAGCTTTTTGGTCAAACCCTAACAATGGTTTCCTACCCCCCATTAAGCTGACCTCTTCCAACATAGGCTGTCCCCTCACCTACTCATACACTTCATAGTGCCTCTGAGTGAAGGACTTACCTCAAACTGTACAATAGAACAACACAATAGCTGAGCCTGAAAACATTTGTGTATTGTCACCATTTACCTCTTATTTCGAAACTATTTTAGGACTCGGGTGTTAGGATGAAGTCAAAGAATGCGCACGCGAGCAAGCATATACGAAGCTTGTGCAACTGGGGGTGGGGTAGTGTGGGGGGAGGAAGTGGCAGAGAGGGAGCTAACACCCCCCCCCCTCCGAAATTTTAGTAGTACACTAGAGTTTCGATTATCCGGCCCTGTGTTAACAAGTATGTTTTAAACTAAACAAACCAACACATATCCACAATAAAACAGTTGACGCTCTATTTTCACTTGTTCTTGCTTTATAGCCGATGTTACATTTCCAAAATAAAGTACTGTTTAGTAAATATTATTAACATTTCTTTCTCGTTTAATTTCTACTTTCCCCTACAATTACTGTATTCATGTTTTAGATCGCAATCATAAAGTAGGTAGATTCTATTTAAACAAAGATAGATGCAGCGTGAAAAATTTAAAAAAACTTTTTTTTAAAAAATAAGGCAAACCCACAGTGAAAATTATTTACTTTTGGATTCCGTATTATCCGGCTTTTCCGTTATCCGGCCCGGAAAGCCGCCACTTTCGGCCGGATAAATGATACTCTAGTCTAGTTAACGTTCACAATCTTTGATATATGGTTCAGTTTGTTTGTTAGTCTGTGTTAATATAGTCAGATATTATTAGAAAGTACTCGTTAGGACTCTTAAGGCTATACTTTAACTAGTTACCAAGCGTCTTTAGGCGTTAAAATAGTAATTAATTTAATTGCCTTTAAGTTCAGAGTTTGAATCACTGGTGGATGGTATAATGCTATGATGCTTACATATATGATATAGCTATGGCTTTTTCCCATTCTCTCTCCAGGCTATAATATGTACACAATAATACTTACAGGCACCTATTAGATTAAGTGGATAATAATCTTGGTACTAGAGGTTCTAAATTGATCCTAAAGATTTTGCCAGTTGTACAAATATTGATCGCCATCTTAGAGTCTTTAATTCCTTTTTTTTACTCCCACATTTTAATTTGAAAATACACGTACAATAATTACAATGTTCCTATATTCTACCCCTGAAAACTCCCATTTGCTCCAGGTGAGCCTTGTTCCCACTGCATGCCACATAGTTCCACTATGGCGTAGTTTAGTTATAATATAGGTCCATAGTGCCATAGTGCCAAGTGCATCCCACGATGAAACGCAATTGGCTTGTGATGCACGCTCGCGGGTCATCAGAAAACGCAGCCACCTTCAAAAGCCCTCCCTAGTTGAAGGTGGCTGCGTTATTTCCTGCCATTTGTGCAGCTGAGCGCGAACAGCCCGGCTTGCTGACTGTCCGTCACCAGAAATGTATATTGCAGGGGGTGTTCGACCCTCGGTGGCTGGTGATTAATTCCCCCAACAAGATCTTAAAGGAACTTTTTAAACATAGATTACTGGTTGAAGAGCGGCAATGACCTTCGTTTAAAGTGCCTTATCACTTCCGGACCCCCCCCCCCCCTCCATCGACACTGATCTTGAAGAAATTTTAAAGTTTTTTTAACTAACATAATTTGGGTTTTAAGGTGTAATTATTTTCATAAGGATCCAATAATATAAGAGGAGAATATTACTAATACTTTAGGAGGGTGGGTTGTTGGGGGAGGAGGTTGCGAAACTTTAAAACACTCCTTTGTTAAATTACCCTTAGGGTAGTAAGACGCGTTGCAAATATATCACTCACTCATAGTCTATCCCCCTCAGCTCAGTTGGGTGTTAGAATATTAAGTTGTGATATAATACATTCAGAAGAATATACGGTTTTTAATATAAGTTAATTGCTAAACTTTACACTTCATAACTTCCCCAAAACACCCCCCAAAAATCGGTTGTCCCCTCTAACTAAGATCACTGTAATGTTCACTCTTAGAAGAGCACTTTACCCCAAAGTAGTTTTAGTGATGTTGGAGGAACTACCTTAAGGTGGGGGGGGGGGGGGGGGGCGTGATAAAAGGTCAGTGTTTTTTCTCAGTTTTTACAGCAACAATTTGTTTGGCCAAAATAAATCAAATATTGCTCCAGTAGAAACATAAGAGTTTAATTTTCTTCACTTTGTGATATCAACCGTTGTTGTTCAAAGGTGTCCTGGAATTTAGTGACAACTTTTTCTCTTCGTTTAAAAAGTTTCTCATCTAATGCCGCCATGCTCCTGACAGATATTCAACAACTGTTGATATCAACATGTATAAAAAATGAAACTCTATTTATACTGGAGGAATATTTGATTTATTTTGTTTAAAAAAAAAAGTTTTGCTACAAAAACTGCAAGAACACTGTCCTTTTCTCGCGTCGCTTTTCATCCCACCTTAATGTGACGGGTAATATGGGGGCCTTACGGTCAAGAGTCCCTCCACCTGACGTAACAATGGCCTGACTCGAGAGTAGACGTTAAATACAGAAGACAAGAGGATCTTGCTCTGAGCTTGGCGCCACTGGCAGTCGCACAAACCCTACTGGACCTCCTAGAGCTCTCTGCGAGCAATAACAGCATACAGCACATGGTCACAAGGTGACACGATACCAGTGTCACGTGACATACGTCCGTCCGTTCCATAAATAAAATGTATCATTGTATGCTCTGTCGTCAGTTTAAGTTGCGGTCGCGTTCTGAAAGCCACGCCATCGTATCCTACAGAACGCCAGCGTTAAAAAGTCATAATCAATATTTTTATTTTAATATATATTTAAAGGCAGAGTCTGTGATGGGCATGCGGAAATCGTCGGCTACATCTGAGTGAGCAGTTAAGAGCGTGCATCCTAGCAGGCCCAACTCAGCTCGCGCGAGGTATTATGGGAGTTAAAGGGAAAAGAAAAGACCAAGATATGCCAGAAATGTGAGCAGTACATTCGTATTTGAATGATTACTGGACATTTCCCGCGGTGACGATGGGGGACAAAGTTTCTTGTTGATAACTACAGTATGTCCCTGTTATGACAGAATGAAGATTTGTGAACAGTACTTTGCTGTGATGACATTCTAAAATGGTCAAAACAGTTTTTATCCATATAACATTTAATATTTCAGCTATGTTCAGTATTAGTAACTTTTATTGACTCTTTATCGCCATTAATGTTTAATCAGAAATTATCCACGTGTAATAGTGTTTGTGTAAATGTACTATTTCTAGACGGCTGTATCACAGAGTTGATTGGTATATAATGCACGCTCTTAAATACTTCAAAGAAAAGAAAAGAAAGGCAATTGAGAAACAGCTGTATCGTGTTCTTGTTTTCCTGTGGTCAATCTTCCCTTAAATATAAGACAAATTTTGCAACGCTGGTTCGTCAATGTTGCCATTTGTTCTGCTTACACCTTCCGACATAACTGAAAACGAGGATATGTGTCAAGAATTAACCGAGAGAGAGAGCGAAGATAAAGCTTTTCTCCATGTAGTTCCTTCATAGATGATGTTCAGTGTAATGAGCAGACTGGGTTCTACAAGAAGAGTTGTGTGACAATTTTCACACTACTGTGATACAACCTGTCACTACCGTCAGGAGCAATCACATTCTTATAAATTATTATTACTATACTATACTACTACTATTAGTACCGCGTCTTACTACCCGTTCGGCTTATACGCACGTACGCTAATGTGTAATGGTAGGGTGATTGTGAGATGAAATGGAGGACCTACAGTTTAACGTGGGATCCGAACCACGGTGGAGGCCTGACATTCCACACATTCACAAGTTGTGATTAATACACGTCTTGTCAGAGGTGAAGGAAGGGTTTGGAATCAGCACATTCTTGTAAACAAACCGTATTCAACCTTATTTGTTCGCGAACCCTCATATATAGTTTCTCTTGATCTTTTTAACTCCAAAATTATTGGTTCATAGTGCATGCCATCAAGGGCGTAGAAAGGTGCGGACCAGGTAATCCAGAGCCCCTGGAATTTTATGAACCCACCTAGGGGGTTCCATGTATACGAATAAAACTTTTATTGGTTAAAGTTATAGTAACATTTTCTACTGAACCCCTCATAGATAAATTAGGTTTCCACGCCCTTTCGAGTTATACAGAGTGGGACAGAAAGTGTTGACACAATTAATAACACTATATATTTATTATATTAACTACTAAATGATTCAAACTAAACTTAAAATAACAACAAAAGAGTGACAATTTTAAGAGTTTGGAAGATTATATTGAGAGGAAATGTAGGCCTACCCTCATTTGCGGGAAGGGAGAGTCGAGAACATTTTTAAAAAACACCCCTAGTACACCCAAATGGGAATCGAACCTCGATCTCCCCGTCATCGGCAGTCTAGTCTAATGTGAGAATAGCGCCTTAGACCACGCGGCCACCCAAGCGGGTTTAGTACAATATTGTGCTAAGAAATAAAAAAGAGACATAATAATAGATCCCAAAATGTCTATAATATGATGTAATATTTTTTAACCATCGTATCCTTTAAGAATGACTATCTACATATTATACTTTCATGCAGTCAAAGGTCAAGTCATGTGGCCTGTAGATCCCAATTTGGAGTGCTACAATCTGCATATCGACTCTACGCCAACTTTATTTTCTTTGTAAGGTACTTCTGACGGCGGATAGACTATAAATCTACCCGGACAGCAATAGACTTACCCGTGGCTACTGTCAAAGGCTCGTTGTGAAGACCTCCCGTTAGCCACGTCAGGTAACCCAACCTCATGCCTCCCCTCATTTTTGTATGTTCATCACCTGCCTAAATACTCTCCTCTTCTGGTGGCCTTGCCAACCACTGTGTCCGAACAACAGGCGTCCTAAACCCCCTTTCCCCCCTCAACTATGACCTATAAACTTAACCAAGAGTATATTACACTCTACAGAAAATATATCTTGTGTACACTCAATAGGGACTATTAGTAAACCCTTTAACATTTTACCTTGTGCACACTTTATAGACTAAGAACTTTAGATAAATTATTACATGATAAATAAAAATAAATAAAATATTGCTCCAGTAGAAACAAAGAGCTTCATTTTCTTCACATGTTGATATCAACAATTGTTGAATATCTGTGAAGCGTGTCTTGTAATTTAATGACAACTTTTTATCTTCATTTAGAAAGTTCCTCATATAATGCTATGCTCATAACAGATATTCAACAACTGTTGATATCACCATGTTAAGAAAATTAAACTCAATGTTTGTACTGGAACAATATTTAATTTATTTTGACAAACAAAAAATTTGCTAAAAAAACTGCCCTTAACTCTCGTCCCCTAAAATTCCTCCCTTAGTTGAGTTCTAATGCACCACGTCTTACTTCCTGTTTGGATTGTCCGTGACTTTGAATATACTAATATTTAGCACCGCGTCTTACTACCCGTTCGGGTTATACGCTTTTAAGTACTAATTACGCTAATGGATTAGGAATTGGGAAGGTTTAATTAGAAGAAGTGAACCCGCATTTGCGTGGAGGGAGAGTGGAAAACCATTTAGGAAAAACCACCTCAGTTCACCCGACCGAGATTCGAACCTCGATCTCCCCGTCCTTGGCAGTCGAGCTCAACACGACAAGCGCGTTAGCCAACTACGCCACCGAGGCGGGTTTGAATACACTACGGGGTAGGGGTGAAGAAGGTACAGCTTACAGGATATGTACTCACATTTACAAGGAGTGAGTGTGGTAAATAAACCTCACCTAAATAAACCTAACCGAGATTCAATCTCCGACCTTCCCATAACCCACAAACCAGACTTAGATGAGCTTGATGTTCAGTCTGTGCACCCATCAATGCGGGTGTGGACCGATATTCATAAATGAATACAAATTTAAACTCTCTTTTAGGAAATGTTTAAGTGACATGACCTACAACGAGCCAATGACTGTGTATAGAAAACAAATGTTTAGGTAGTCAACCTTTATAAAAGTCGAGATATATTTATCTCCGAGCTATCTAAACGGATGCCATCTATCAAACATGACAGCTGCAGAGAGTATCGCTTTGCGCGCGACCACGTCGAGGTATATTTATTTTTACGAGACAACTGGGGTAATTTTTCAATAATTAAATTAGTAGGGAAACTTGTACTGAGAAGTGTACGAGTACTATCACAGACCCGCCTCGGTGGCGTAGTTGGCTAACGCGCTTGTGGTGTTGAGCTTGACTGCTGAGGACGGGCAGATCGTGGTTCGAATCTCGGTCGGGTGAACTGGGGTGGTTTTTCCTAAATGGTTTTCCACTCTACCTCCATGCAAATGCGAATTCACTTCCTTTAATTCAACCTTCCCAATTCCTAATCCATTAGTACTTGAGCGTATAACCCAAACGGGTAGTAAGACGCGGTGCTAAATAAAAATAATAATAATAATAATAATAAATACTATCACAGAAATAACTAACTCGGTAGCCTGGTTCGGTGTCTACATGATCTAAGACGTCACTCAACCAATAGACTTGACTGCCGATGACCGGGAGCTCAGGGTTCAAATCTTGGTTGGGTTTACCAGAAGTGTTTTCCTCCCCTCTCCGTGCAAATGCTGGTACACTTCCTTAAAATTTAACCATATTCATCACTCACAAATTAACGTAGTTATTACATATGCGTTCAACCCGAACTGATAGTAATACGTGATGGTAAGAATTCCATCGGTTCTCCTTCTAGAAAATAGAACTGTATTAATATGGATACTATAAATTCGGGGCTGTACCCAGAAATAAATTTGAGGGGAGTCCTACCTGCTTTTGGTCGGCGTGAGGCCCTTTAATAGAGTTGCCATGGATTTTTGTTTATGTTTATACATTTTAGAATTTAAACCAATTTGAAGTTTACGATAAAACCCAGTTAGACCAAACCAAGGTAGTTCAAAATTCTGGACAATCCGGACATATTTTTTGAAAAATGGGGGAGGAGGGGTTAATCAAGTCAAATTAAATATATTTTATTGGTTAACAAGTTCATAGTTAAAAGAGAATTGTAAGAAACAGTGGTATCTTATAATAAATGTTTAATATTCACATGTGTAGTCAACATAATAATTACAGTACATATCACGTGTTTTACACCAGTTATATAAATTAACATTTGATTAAACTAGTTCAACCGTAATTTAAAATTCGGGAAAATACTGCATCCCTGTATTCTCCCGGTTAATAGGAACAAGTTTAGGCCCCAATTAGTTTGGATTAACCGGGTTCCAGTGTATTTTAAAAACATAATTAGGGTTGGAGGTTCTATGAATCAGAGGAGCTGAATTGTATCCATTCTGAATTAATTTTTAAATGTACTAAAAACATTTGAATGAAGTTTTATTGTCGTTGGTTTTATCGCTAAAACAAGGTGTAAACATTCAACTGTTCTAATACGCGTCGTCGTATTTTAATCTTTGGTTATTTCGTGAACGTTATCGTAATTATTTCGGTACAAAATTCTCTTTTAAATCTAGAAAGAAAATATGTGCCCTTGTGTATTGAGCACAAAGCCCACGATACACGAAAATTTGCAAAAAAAAAAAAATCCCCTTGTGAAGTTTCATATTATCTTTAACATCTCCAGTCCCCCCCCCCCCCCTCCAACTGGCTGTCTGTGACCAGCCTCCCCTCCAAAGTCTCTTCCCCCTCCACTCTACTATTCCCCGCAACCATGACACCCTGTCACGGGAAGGTAAAGTCTCTTATTCCTCTTACACCCACGTGGTGAGTTCGAGTAGTCACCGCAGCGCGGCGCTAGTGGCGCGGAGTTCTCTGCACAATCTCTCGGATTTTACTTCGCGCGGACTCAAAACAGTTCTGCTTCGGTTATGTGATGAGGTTTTTACCCTCTCTATCTTTCTCGTCGCTTTTTACACAGTGCGCCAAGTAGGGAAAAAAAACACACACTTCGCAACCCCCTATTGCCGATCGGGGCATGCGCGAGAATAATAATAAGAATAATAATAAAATACTTGTAATGGCTACGAAGAAAATTTTAAGGGTTCATTTAGCGGTGAAGAACATTATCATTGTTGATACCTGTTGGCGTCAAGAGCTTGAAGAAAATTAATAATCGAATCGTGAAAAATTAATTAAAATAATAATTAAAAGTGACGAACGGATTCAACATAATTTTTATATAAACATGATTGTGACTAATTTATTGAGATGAAAACGAATTACTATCGGAACATTTATTTAATATGAAACTAATAATTATTTATCAGTGTAAAGTTAAAAGTATTTTCAAATGTAAATAAATAGTTGTGTACTCTATAAACAAACGAATACGCCCGCGCGTTATAAAGAAGGTTTTTCCAACAATGCTTTCGTCTTGTTGAAGAGGCGGCAAGACGAATAAAGTGAAATGAGTGATTGCAAGTTGTTCCTATTCTATTCATCCTACAGGAGAAATAAGCAAACAGTTTGTGAGACAGACGAAATGCACCTAAGTAAATAATCGAGCAGTGACAAGTGTATTTTCCGCTTTGTTTTTTACCGCCTCTTTATTGTCTGTAAAGTGACACAAGACGAACGGTTACTGTAGACAGTCTTTTGTTGTATTTTTTTCCCCCAGTCAAATTTCTCATACAATAGTGGGTGCTAATGTTAACAGAGCTTCTCTTAAGTTTTTTTTTATAAAATATTTTTCTAAGCTCTTAGTTAATTATATTTAAAAAAAATTGTATACTAGAGGAATAAAAAGGAAAATAATCAAATAAAAAAGTGTTCTAATAAAACTACAGCTCGTATTTGTGAGAGGTTTTTATAAACAAACAATGAAAGTTTTTATTTATCATCCGATGAACCATGAACTTACAAGGTTTGTAGAGAGATTTTAGATCTAGGTTTTTTTGTTGTTTGTTTTCTTTAACAGTTCAACTAAGTTGGCTACATCGTATCTCTGAGATTCAAAACAAACGAACTCGGAAAGAAAAGAGTTGTTACGGCGATCGAACGTTTGACTCCGATCAATCGATGGTACGACAGTAATTTGTGGAAAGACGACGGTTTCTGTCTTGTGGTTCCCCGACAGCCGTGGCGCAGGTTAACCGGCGACTGTCTCCCCGACTGGCCGGTCGGGTGGCTGAACCAGCACCCGGTGCTAGAGCGTCATCATCACCCAGGGGTAGTCCTTGGCGGGAAAGAGGGGCAGCTACCGCACCATTGAGAAATCACAGTTACTGATGGGAGTTTATGAAGAGGCTCAAGTAGTTCAAAACGGGATGCATTGGGTGAGTCACAAACAACAATGTGTTTACTTTTATATTGTTGCTAAATCACGGTGGTTTTAACTCTTGAATACAGAGAAAAAAAAAACCTTGTCCCTTGATTTGCAAAACGGGGAGTTAAAAATATACATCACATTGATAAAAACACATATACTTGAAATAATAATAATTTTAAAATAAGTTTCACGGCCTATAGTTAAATCAAAATAAATAATTTGTAAAATATTATTTTCTATCTAGATACATGTAGTTTTTTTTAAAAACGTAAATTTGAATTAAATAAATAGTGGATGGATACCCATAGAATGCCTCATTTGTCAAATTCCACGTACAACATGCTTTTTGTCCACAGTGAGAGTAACATTATAGATTGAAAACCGAAATGTAGGTAACATTGTATCACAATGCGTCGTGTCACGGGCTGGTAATACATTTAATTAATTAGGTACAGTTTTAAATCTATATCTCGAATTTATCATTCTTAACTCAAGTAAATATATATATATATTCCTAATGCGTATTTATACTGACAGATAAATGACAATAAAACTGTTATTGCTAATTATTTGTGACTTTAACTACTAACGTTATTCAACATTTAACAAAACATTGTAAAACATATTTAATTAGTTTAAGAGAGTAGTCACACTATCATAAAAGGTTAATTAACAACCTAAAACTAATAATATATCTTCTAAATACTACAATGTAACATACTATTACAACTTCATTAATTGCAATAGCTTTAAGGTTTTGGAAATATTATTACAAATAATATAATGTCATAAAAATGGTGAAACAAAAACACTCTTAAGTTTTCGGAAATAATGTTCTTTTTTCTCAGGCTTTTATTTTGTTCCCTCTCAGTGATAGACGCTACATAAAGTAGACGGCTTGTTTCCCCGTGTTTTGATAAGTCGAGGCTCTTGTAGAGTTGTGTTGATAATAGGCTACTCTACTACACTAAGTATCTTGTATCGATTAGCACTCGTCAACATGATTGATCGGTTGTTGACTTGTCCAAGGTTGACCTACTCACAGTCGCAAAGTGTAAATGTACCTTTTAAAGACAACACAATATTAGTCACTTGACCAAATATAGATTATGAAAATAATACAGACTTGAAATTACTCTGTCATTAAGTCGACTTCTCATCTGCTGTCAAGGAATGTAAAACACACAATTTTCAAAACAATCATTTTACCAGTTGTTCTCACTGGCGGATTTAAAATTATTGCGCCCTCCACCCACATATATTTTTTGTTAAGGGTTTTAGGAAGTTTTGGATGAAAGAGGTGTTTGAGGAAGAGAGGGACAGAAGTTAATATTCGAGAAAATATTTCTACGAAAGATAATCAGGCATGTATACAGTAACATGTCCTACAGTAGTTTGAGAACATTATAAAGAAAAGGGGAGACAGAAGTCAGTTACAAAGAGATTGCAAAGTACAGTTATTTAAAAAGGATTGTCTTTCTGACTTTTAAACGTGACTATTAAAATAAAATATTATAATAATTCCACCCCCTAAAACCACCGCCCCTAGGCCCGTGCCTAGTAGGCCGAGCTCTTTTACCTCACATGACGAACACAAGGTGCCTAGGAAGATATTTGGTCCGAAAAAAAGGATGAGGATACTTGAGGTTGGAGGAGGTTACATATTGATGAGTTACATAGGTGGACGGGACATGCAGTGTGAATGGGAGAATCTAGAACCTTGTTCAGGTACTGACGGGCAAACTAGGTGGGAGAAGTGGGAAGAACCAGTGGGAAGAGACCAGTGGGAAGAGACCAGTGGGAAGAGACCAGTGGGAAGAGACCAGTGGGAAGAGACCAGTGGGAAGAGACCAGTGGGAAGAGACCAGTGGGAAGAGACCAGTGGGAAGAGACCAGTGGGAAGAGACCAGTGGAAGAGACCAGTGGAAGAGACCAGTGGGAAGACCATTATAGAATGGACCAGAAGGGTGGGAGGGTGTAATTTGTGGTATTCGTTTGTTTTACTTACAGTAGGCCTTTTATCGATTTTGAGTTTATAATAAAACAAAGTGTTTTTAAAATTAAACAACGCTAACCAACTAATCACTACAGATATCCTACCCTCGGTGCCGGGCACATGGCTTAAGTGCCGAGCATAATATCTAGTCTGCTTTTCCATGACTGTGAGGAAGGAGTTCGAATCCCGGTTGAGTGCACTGAGAGAGATTTTTCTGCTATCCACACAAATGCGGGTAATTTTTTTCTAAATCTCGCCTTCTACCTCCCGAGCACGCTGGCGTAATTTACACTTAAACCTTAAAGGACAGGAAGATAGCTTGAGCTAATAAATACATCACACATTAATATTAATGTTAAATATACAAAAATAATTAGGCTTGAATGAGTGTGTCAAAAAGTATAAATATAACCACCCCCCCCTCCCCTATGTTATATCGTAAAACCCGCCTCGGTGGCCTTACGGTCTAAGGCATCACTCGCGCATTAGATTAGACTTCCGATTACGAGGATATATCTGTTTGGAATCCTCCACTCAAATGCGGGTACACTCCCTCTAAATTTAACCTTCCTCATCCTTAAAACATTAGTGTGATTAGTATATAGACGTAGAATAACACAGACGAGTAGTAAGACGCGGTGTTGAAAAAAATATAAGTTATTGTAAAACTTACACGATCTGATTGATTGGAAGCGATTACAAACTCGTAACAAACGAATGTTGGTACAGTTCTTTAAAATACTCTCTCCTCATCCTTGACTACAGGGTGGATAGGTTTCAATTCAAACGACTTTACTAACGTTAGAACTTAACAAAATCGACACAATATAGTGTGTTGTAAATATACCCCCTTTGCTCGTTGTGGGCTCCCCCCCAAACCCCCAGAGTGTTTTATTTACAAGTGGATGTAAACTAATGTAATTCCAGAGCAGTTTTTTGATAGGTCTTACCGTTTAGCCACACGAGACCTCCAAAGAAGGGTCCACACCGACTTTAAAGTTGCTCCGACATTTGAATTTTTTTGGAGGTTACAATTTTTTTAAATTTTTTTTTTAATTTTCCCGTCGGTTACAGACTATAAGCTATAAATTTGCCAAATTTCAAGTTTCTCGCTAATCTGGAAGTTGGTGAACATTAATGTCAGTGAGTGAGTCAGCCGTGTGGCTTTATAGCAGTATAATTAGTGTTATTGGACATTGTAAATATGTCAGCTCTAATAAATGTTGCAATATATGAAATGAAAAGGATACTTCGGTATATGAATATATAGAACTAACTAAAACACACTTAGAGCTTAGGGTTTTACATTAAAAAAGTCTGAAATACATTCGTTGCTAGCTATGATGGTGTGCAGTGTTGCCAAATTTTACCTTTTAAACCCCCTGACTTTATAGAAACCTTTTTATTTTACCCATATTAATTTATAAATCACACTAAATTATTTAGAAAAAATCTAGTTAAAAATTTGGTACAAAATTAGGCTGGGTCATAGTAATATTAATATTATAAATATATTAATATGAATGTCTAGTTCACCCTCTTCGGTTGTCCGTATGGTCTAAGGCGTTATTCTCGCGGTAGACAAGGCTGTCGATCATAAAGAGATCGAGGATCAAATCTCAGTCGGGTGTATTAGTTTTGGTCCCAAAATGGGTTTCTGCTCTCCCTCAACTCAAATGCTGGTACACTTCCTAATAACATTCCTAATCTCTTAAATCATTAGCGTAATTAGTAAATAAGCGTATACAGCGAGTAGGTAGTTAGAGGCGGTTAAAATACAAAACAGACACTGGTATGCAAGAGTATAAATAGAAAGTTTAACCCCCCACCCCCCCCCCCACCTTATAGTTCGTGAACTGTAATGATTTGAAGTCACTAGTTATTATAAAATTGTTAAAATTATGCAATAACATTATTATTGCTGAATGCCAATGTTTGTACTCGAGTGTTTCCCTGAACTAGACACATTTAAACTGCTCCCACACCTTCAAAACGTAACCTTTAACTAATAACAAAAGGTATACTATACTATCCCCTTCCCCCCCCCCCAACCTCTTTTCGAGCCCACTGCTCCACGAATAGCATGTAATTCTTTAAAATTCACCCCCATTATCCATTTCCCACAGTTTAAATTCTTATAGTGTATTTCGGTAAAGGCCTGGGACTAGAATAAAAACACAAACATTGATAACAAATAGGCCTACATATTCTATTTGAAGTATCAACAATACAATAATTATTATTATTGAACTACCAGCACCGGTGGGCACGCCGACAAATTCGTCACTATTCTTTTGACTGTCCCCCCCCATCCCCCCCCACTGAAAAGTTAGAATTTCATACTGATGAACTAATATGGGTTTCGAGTGAATGCGGCTACACTTCTTCTAAGATCTAACCTATTCATCCTTAGCACTTTGGTGTAATACGGATGAACCGGACGGGTAGTAAGAAGTGAAGCACCGGGGTGAATAATTAATCTAGTAGTTTGTTGTTGTCCATATCTGAAGTATTCCTCAACCTTCCTGCGAACTAACATATCTGATTGCTAGAACATTCTAATATACTTTCACGCGTTCATACGTCAAATAATGGGATCTTAAGCTTACACTTTTAAGGTAGGCGTACAGGGAAGGTGAGTTAAGGTACTTTTTTTGGCCAAAATGAATCAAATATTTTTCCAATAGAAACACAGAGTTTAATTTTCTTCACGCGGTGATATCAACAGTTGTTGAATATCTGTCATGATGATGGCGGCATTATATGACAAACTTTTTAAATGAAGAGAAAAAGTTGTCATTAAATTCCAGCATATCCTTCACAGATATTCAACAACTGTTGATATCACCAAACTCTTCAAGTTTCCACCGGAACAATATTTTATTTAGTTAGACCAACACAATTTATTTGCGATAAAAACTGCAAAAAACACAGGCCTCAACTCGTGTCCGACCCCCACCCCCTCCGGATATGATCTAGAAATGGGTCTAATCCAAATCTATAGTCTGAATATTAAACTCTCTTTTGATTTTCAAATTCAAATTTTTGGATCTTTAAAAATATAGAATTTTAATATATAATCAAAATATTTGAAATTGAAAAGTTGTTAAACGCTTGGTATCACAGACAAACGCTCTTTCATTAGTTATATCTGTTACGTCATAAAAAAAACAAAGAGAACGCTTTTTTCGAATAAATAAAATTAATTGTATAATATCATAATATTCTAGGATTCGAACGAACAAATAACATAATATAATGTTATCAATCCTGGCCGCAAATAAATATGTTTGAATTTTATTAACTGTTCTTCCAACCAATATCTTAATATCTTACTTTTCGCGCGGGGGGGGGGGGGGGGGGTGGATCTAGCAAGTTAAGTTTAAATGAATTAACAATTTACCCAGTTAAAAAAATAATTACGTTTTGAATAACTCTTAAAAGTGAGCAGTAAATTCTATAATAAAATTACGAAAACATGGAATAAAAATATTCCCATACAAAGAAATAACTGTAAGATTACACAGTAGTTTTGGAACCCATTTTATTTTGAGCAGGTCTTTAAGTGTGTGTGCGCGTGTGTATATATATATATCCATATGTGTATATGTGTACGTGAACAATGTGTAACCATTAAAAACTTTTGACGTACAATCCGAACGGGTAGTAGGAAGTGGTGCTAAACAAACACTTATTAAAAACAAAATTGTGTGAGGATAAAAGACTAATATATGTTTACTTAAATTTCCATTACGTTGAAAGTATCCTACTCCTATTAAATGTGAAAAGCAACACGCCACCGTCATTCCACAGTGTACTTTACCATTAAGTCGTTTTGTAAAGACATTAATTTGATATAAAAAATAATTTACACAATTGTGATAGCAATTAACTCTTTGGAATTGTTTTGCGCAGGTCCGCTAAGTAAATGTCATGTACAAAAAAATTGTCGTGTCACAAAGTTTCAAACCTATAGATAATGCTTTTTACTTCATACAACCTGAATTGGTGAACACGCAGACAATGGCGTCTGTATAAGTCTTGACTTATTTGTCGGTGATGGGGAGTAGAGATGTATAATTAAAGAAAAGTATCGATACCGTACTAGTATTTAAATAAAAGTATCGATACAGTACTAGTATCTAAAGAAAAATATCGATACCGTACTAGTATCTAAATAAAAGTATCGATACAGTACTAGAATCTAAATAAAAGTATCGATACAGTACTAGTATCTAAAGAAAAGTATCGATATTAGTAGAGCATTGATACTTTTTTCACACCTCTAATGGGGAGATTAGTGTTCGAATCTTGACTAGGTGTTTGCACCCTCCACCCGACTCCACAATTTTTTTTTCCCCTTTCTTTCTCCGATTAAATGCAGGTACATTTCCTTTATACTCTTACTCTCCTCATTCTTAAGGTATCACAATAGTGTATATTTGTATACAAGATGTGAAGTATTTTTTATTCATTCTTTACCTTTCAAACTACCCAGACTGACAACTGTTTAAAGATATGTTTACCAAACAGGGGTACGCGATGGATTTCAAGGTACACCTCACATCCCAATAAGTTCCATTAATCCAAACATATTTTTAATAAAACTATCAAGTCTGATAAATAAATTATCGCAGAATTCTACGTAAAGTTATGGATCTTTACCTCTGTTAAGGCTTGGATCAGCTTATCATTAAAGCTTTATTAAATCTAGGAACGATTGTTTGTACAATATAGTGTATGTTATTACCAAAGAAGTGATTGAATGGGGTACATTTAGTTCCAGGGCTTCTGAAGGGGTACGTCGGGTAGGTTAAGGTTCATAAAGGGGTACTTTAGGTAAACCAATGCTCTTAAAATGGTACGCGACTGGCGGAAGCTAGGGCAACACTGCCTTAAAGCATGTTAGTATATTATACTGTCTCGAATCGGTCTAAACAGACCAACTCTTTATCAACCATTTTACAATTAATTTATGTTGACCCTTTATTTCAGGTTCGGTCCGAAGTGATTACTTACACATTCATAACTAGCCGACAACCCGGCTCGGTCGGTAGATTCTCTCTCAACTGAGCTAAGGGCACCGGCTTTTATTACGATCAGATCAGAGACAAATATGTATCATTTTAAACGAGAGTATTAACTTCAATATTTAGAGGAATCGTATCCGCGTTTACGTAAAGGGATAGTGGAAAACTATTTTGAAAAAAAACAAACACTCAGTACAGTCAGCCTAGATTCGAACCTCAAACTCCCCGCCATCGGTAGATTATTCTACTGCGAGACTAGCGCCTTGGACCATGCGGCCACCGAAGGGTGTGTGTGTGTGTGTGGTTTAGTATATTATAAAATATATATAATATATGTTTGAATAACTTTATTAACAGTAAAAATGTTAATTTCTATCTGTTGGTACTCAACCCAATATTTATAAAATATTCTAACCGATTCTTTCCGTCACATAGAGCGAAAGAGCCATGCGTGGTTGCCCTGGCATGGTCATATAAATAAATGATGAATAAGTTACCACAAAAACAGGCTCGTACACAAAATACACGCATGGATCTAGCGTGTTTAATCCTGTCACATGTTATGTTCAAGATAAATATAATCAATAATCTTTAAGGGCGGACATCACAGCAACTTTCATTCCAACACATTTGATTAAATACAAATGTTCACGCGTAGTATTATAGATATGTACACTACACTAGAGTTTCGATTATCCGGCATTGTGTTAACAAGTGAGTTTTAAAATAAACAAACTGATACAATCATATCCAAAATAAAACAGTTGTCGCTCTATTTTCACTTGTTCTTGCTTTTAGCCGATGTTTACATTTCCAAAATAAATCTCATTTCTCGTTTAATTTCTACTGTTCCCTACAATTACTGTGTTCCTATTTTACATCGCAAACATAAAATAGGCAGATTATATTAAACAAAGTTAAATGTTGTGTGAAATTTAGGAAAAAGTAGACAAACACGGACTGAACATTATTTAACCTCGGATTCCGTACTATCCGACCCTCCCTACTATCCGGCTTTTCATTACCCGGCCCGGAATGTCTCACTTTAGGCCGTATAGTGACAAATCTAGTGAATGCCCTTTTAACGAAGTTCCTTGGGATGGAAAGGCACGCGAAAAAAGACCAGTGTTTTTTAATTTTCAGTTTTCATGGCAGGAAACATTTCATTTTTGCTGAAGTAAATAAAAATATATTTCTTCATGAAGTTTGATACTTTTTGATTAAATTTTTAACAAAATCGTTGGTTTTTGTGTAAATCTATATGACATCCTATGAGAAAATTTTCAAACGAAGATATTGGGGAGTGTAAGATGTTATATAAAGATGAGTTACATACTCTGTACTCATCACAATACATTTGAAGAATAATCAATTCTCGTAGATTATGGTCGGCAGAACATGCAGCGCGAATGGGAGAAACTAGAACCTTGTTCAGCTGGCAGACACATTGGGAAGACCCAGATGCAGATGGACCTGAAAGAGATAGGGTGTAATGAGGTGGACTGGTTAGATATAGAGGCAATTAACTCTCGACCTCCTTATCCCATAGAATAAGTAGGTAAATGTTACTTTCAAAATTCCAGGATACCAATAGGACATATTCTACATTCAAGAGCTATCGATTGTAAGCCTAGTTACTATTTTTGAAAATCAAAATAAACTCATATATTGAAGCAATGTTTTACTTTGACCAAGTTTTGTTTGTACTGCAACAAAACTGCTTTAAATTCGTTTCTTTTCATTCTGTCTTAAAAAAAGAGACCAATAACTCTTTGTCCAGAGTGATTTAGGTATGTTCTTACGTTCATTGTGAAACATGCTTTAGGTTAATATCAATATTTATTCCTTCAGTCAGTATTTTCTGCATATTTTACAAGGCATACGATCAAATGCCTAAATGAAAAAGTAATCAAGCTCTTATTTACTTAAACTTACTTTTAAAACAGACCTCAACCAAACATTAAAAAGTTGAGTTCTAAATTAAAATTCAAACCTAGGTGACGCTTAGAATAAATTTATAGATATATATGGGTTCCCTTGCCCCCCCCCCCCCCTTGAACCCCCCTGTCCAACTCCCGCCTCCATCTACTACTTATATTCGGAAATTACAGATATTAAGTGAATTTGTTCGGCGTTACGTGAGTAGACCCGAGTTAAATTAGTTTTTAAATAATACACGGTTTTAGGCCCTTTTTTTAAAAAGCGTTCTTTGAACATACGAATTCAAAATATATCGTAATTGTGTTCACGTTGGTATGGTTTTAAAACCTGGTGCTATTTTGGTACATTTACAACATATATTATTGTAATTTACCTTTAAAATTAAATTTTAATTGGGTAGGAATCTTTGTAATTTTCACAATGAAATGCAATTTTGATCATTTGAAATTTGATTGACTATTATTAAATTCCAAACTTAGTTTATGTGTAGTATTTTTCGAAAAGCTGTCTTACGCACAATTTTACCAACATATGGATATGCATATATATATAATTTGTTTATATTCAGTATGCATATCACATTAGAAAATTAGAACTATACAAAAATCAACCAAAATGTTTCGTTAATAATGACATTTCAAAATAAATTAATTATAAAATTAATAAATATTGATGGTTGACATTTTCAAACTAGCCTATTTATTTTCAAAACACGCACAACATTATATATGTTTGCTAAGACTAATTGGAGAAATATTGCAATTAACCTTGTTATAATAATTGCTGCACGAACTGTTAGACTCTTAGTTTAGTGTTAGATCTAAATGTTAACATGATCTAAACTCAACATAGAATAAATCGTACTATCTCATATTCATAAGTTATCTTCGTTTGTAAAATAAAGTTTTTATGACTTATTAATTTGTCTAAAGTAGAGAATACTCATATTTTCGAGTTCTTTTCAACTTTTGTAAATATTTGATGTATCTCATTCTATAAAAAAATGAAGGTGAAAACA
This sequence comes from Timema cristinae, assembly GCA_039000515.1. Taxonomy (NCBI): domain Eukaryota; kingdom Metazoa; phylum Arthropoda; class Insecta; order Phasmatodea; family Timematidae; genus Timema; species Timema cristinae. The sequence goes on along the minus strand of JBCFYV010003508.1, from coordinate 48,733,869 downwards.
AACAAAAGATTATACACGAAATATTTATATTATGTAAGGTTTTATTGCTGGTCACATGGTATTAGTTGTCACTCTTGCAATGAACATAATCGTTGATGATGGAGAGAACAAGGTTCAAACTCTGGTAATTTTTTTTTTCATAAATGGTACCCCTCTTTCTCTCAAAATAATATAGCTCAAGTACAGTCTGTTTGGGTTTGTATTCTTCTATTAAATTAACTAAACACTGGAAGGGCAAGACCTACACACTTTCTGTCATGGTCCAGTCTGTGTTTTACTCTCTTCTGCCAAGAAAGGGATTGATGTTCCCCAAAAATTGCAAAATTATGTGTTTTAATTGTGAACTTTGAGGGCTACAGTTTCCTGGCAAGTAGATAGCCCTTGCCCTTCTACCCTCCCTTCAATGTTTTATTTAATACCGCCATTTATCCTCTATTAAAAAAAAATTACTCACTTGGTAGGTTACCTTTCTAAACATACGATTAGGCCTACAATATTCACCTCTGACAAGACGATACTTGTGAATGTGGGGAATGCCAGGCCTCCACCGTGGTTCGGATTCCACGTTAAACTGTAGGTCCTTCATTTCATCTCAAATCACTCTACCATTACACATTAGCGTAAGTGCGTATAACCCGGACGGGTGGTAATACGCGGTGATAATAATAATAACACAATAGAGGTGTTTTTGAGAATATAAACTTCACGTGGACATTACTTTAGTACGAATCTTGTATTCTGTTAAATGACTATTTTCCCTCTAGTGGGCCATTTTCAATTTATTTTATTGACACAGTTTATTATTTATTTTAAAATAAGGATCATGTCCTGGGCATAATTGTTTGAAATAGTATTACTATTTATTAATAAGTAAACGGACATAAAACGCCAGCAAAAATGTTTCTAGTGAAAGAAAGTCCCGGTAGTAGAGTTTTTTGAAGAACATATTTGGTCACAAAATATCTTTATATTTAAGCACTGGTGTGATAAATTTCAACTCTATTTTATAAATAGTCAAAAATATTGTCGGTTTTTAAAATCTATTTAAATGAATTTTATAATCTAATTAAATTTGAAAATCCTCCTTCTCTTGTTTCTTTGAAGGATAATATTTATAAATAGGAAATAAGAAAAATCCAAATCCAAATCTTAAATTATTTATTAGTAACTAAAGTAGCACGCTGTTAAAAAAAAATCAAACTCTCCGCCATCTTGTTATTTGCAAGGGCATCTATTAGATCAACTATCACTTTGTCCCGTAAACATTATAAATTAATTGAATTATTTAAAAGAGTTAGGGATTTTTTTTTTAAAAAAAACACTAAAACATCATATTTCTTAGGGCTAGTTGATTTAACTTAGGTTACCTTGATTTCAAAATATACGAGTTCGCATTCAGAGGGTAGAATAATAAATGACAAATTTAATGAACATTGATAAAATCATCTGTACTAGTTCATTGTATGCCTTTAGAAATAAAAATATCTAGACGCTAACTTTTTTTTGGAAGCTATTTTACCGATACACCATACTTTTACTTTTATAGTTTTTGAAAACAATTTTAACTATTTTTAGTAAAGAGATATATTAATTTTGCTCTAATAAAGATAATTATTACTAGTAGATTTCTATAATGCCGTCTATAAATTGTCAATATTGGCCCAACACAAGTTTTCACCGCTTTTACACATTTTTTTATTACTATCGGTAAACTGTCCTTATTTTGTTTATTGGTTTTGTAAACATGATGCATTGGGGTAGCCTATTAAATAAATATTACTAAATACTAAACTAGAATTTATCCGACCTTTACATGTAGGCCTATGGACTAGAGAAACTAACAAATTTACGAAATGTTAAAAACAGCATCTTGAAATCTGAGACAGATAAAATGTAAATTTTCATCAAAATCTCGATTTTTTTGGGGGGTACGATTCTTTCTCTACAAGTAGGAGAATATAAATACATATTAAAAGATCAAACATTTATAAGTTTGGTTTATTTTTTTTCTAAAAGAACGGTAAATATATTTTTTGAGTTCCTTGAATATAGCTATGTGACATTTTTAACATTTATAGTTTAACTTAATTTGGGTCACCTTTAAAATAAATTTTCACAATTTTACCATACAATTGTTATAAAAGACGTAGCAGGAATATTAAATTTTAAAACTAATTAATTAAATATACAGTTGGGTCTATATAATTGATATATACATAGGGTATATTATCTATTATTTTTCCGCCCCTAATTATTAAAATAATGAAATTTATTAGCAATAACTAATTGACTCGCTTATATTTATTTTATCCCCGAAATAAGATAGTTCATGAATAAGCTACTTTTATAGATGCTAATTTTACTCTATTTTACTTAGATTTAAACTAGGATAGTTATAACCAAGGACCTAGAGTACTATAGATACAATAAATTTATGAGGAATTTAATATCAAATGTTGAATCAAGATTTAAACTTTTATTTATGACTAGAAAATATGGTCTAGGCCATAATATTGAATTTCTTTATGGTTTGATTTACCATGAAAAAATATCACTAAGCTGTTATGTCACAACTTTCCGAGTGTGGTGTAAAGTTTCTATTCATTCGCGATGTACATTTTAATTTATTTAGTCCATTTTGAGAATCATTCTGATTCAGCAAACATATTATAACGTCTCTTTGGTTGAAACAGACCACAAAGGTCTACATTCGTGAAGGATTATGAATCATAGTCTGTGTCAGACATTCTAGTTTCTACCAAGTAGCATAAATATTAAAAATACAAATATCACTATTTTCCAAGCTCGATTTTGAATTGAATTACGAGCCTTATAATTTTCAATGATATTTCCTTTTACTAAATTATTAGGTCAAGTGTAATAATATTTAAAGTTTTAAAAACTGTTTTTGTTCAGATGTAGGCTTACAGTAATTATGAACAGAACAAATAATACAGATAAATTGGAAATGTATTCTTAACTCAATGGTTCAATTTAGTTGTGTGTTTTTTTAGCACGCGTCTTACTACCTGTTCAGGTTATACGCCTATGTACTAATTACACTAATAAGTTAGGATGAGGAGGGTTGAATTTAGATGAAGTGTACTCACATTTACGTGGAGGGAGAGTGGATACACCCTATTGCAATTCAAGCTCAGCTCTCCCTGTAGTAGTCAGTTTAGTCCCAACGTGAACGGAACGCCTTAGACCATGCGGCCACCGAAGCCGTTAGGCTGTGTTTGTTAACTTAATTATTGTTGCTCTAATAAATACAATAGGCCTGTGTTAATATCATTAATATCATGTGTTGAATAAATTTTTAATAAATACAGATTTATACCAACAAATCTTTATTTGCTTTTAAAGAAAAAAAATAGCTAAATAGCTTAAACGAATAAACTAAATAGTTTTAAATTTTATAGCTTACATTTTATATTTAACGGAAAAGGTTAGGCCACTATTTGATTTAATTCAACCAAATAAATTGTATTTGCAATCTTACAAATCAAAATTGAAGTCAAATATTTTTGATCAAGTCTAAAAATAAGTTATGAATATTCTAAAAATGATATTGCTATCAAATTTTTTTGTCGAAGTTACAAATAAAATAATTGTCAATTGGGTATAATATAGCAATTTATTATGTTACTTGAAAACCTTTATTTTGTAAACCAAAAATTGTCAACAATTTTATATAATTTAACTATATTAATGAATATTATATTTTATTAATAATATAAAAATGTATCCTATAAAATTTTCCCCATGCATACAATATACAATTAGTCTTATAATAAAGAGACTTTCATATGTCACTAGAGTTTGCATTCAAGAATAAATAATTTAAATAACATTTTAAAATAGATTTTTATAAAACAATATTTGAAGTATAAAATTTAGTTTGTATGTTATGAACTGAAATCTATTGAAAGTACTAACCCCAAAGTTAATAACGTTAGCGTGTTTGGGGCTTCGCCTCCCCCAAACCCCCTCTGGCAAGCCACAACGCACACGAGCTAAACCAATCAACAATGGAAGGGTGAGTTTAGTTAAAATTCAGCAATCCCCCCCCCCCCCTCATCCTATATGGGAAAAATAATACACCCGGTTTAAGGTTAAAACCCTGTATTTTGGTTAAAAAAAACAATCACATAAGCGCAAATTGAATTCATTTTATTGAAATCTAGATCATTGACCATTCTTTCGACTAAATGTATAAAATAAAATATATATATATATATATTTACACAAATTTAATTAGTATTTATAATTTGTTTGTAAGTCAAACATAGATAATAATTGTCACTATTATTAGGTACTACATACCAGAGGTTCCCAAACATTTGAGACCGAAAGGACCTTTGACCCAGACAAAATACACGCTAAAGCCCTCAAACGGAAATTTACACTAATATTATAATTATAATACTGTATTAGCATGCAATAGCACCATCTATAAGTATAAAACAAGAGGAAAACTTCACACTATCTGTTTGCGCCTTAGAAATAATTTATTTGATTCAGATTCGAACCAATTGGCTGGCAGTCCTAGTTACTGATGTTATTTTCTATTGTGAGAAAAACAAGTAAACACGTTCTAAAATGGCCTCCCGGAAACTTAGAAGACTATGGCATATCCCAAGACCTTTACGGAGATCATTTTGAAAAACTTTGTTTTACACTAGCATTGAGCTAGTCTCAAATTGTAGATACATTATTATTATTATTATTATTATTATTATTATTATTATTATTAGCACCGCGTCTTACTACCCGTTCGGGTTATACGCACTTACGCTAATGTGTAATGGTGAGATGAAATGGAGGACCTACAGTTTAACGTAGAATCCGAACCAAGGTGGAGGCCTGGCATTCCCAATTGTAGATACACTTTAGTGACTAGCCTACATCTAAAATATTGTTACATAAGCCATATTTGCCTGATTTTCTCTTAATAAATACACATTTGTAAACTATCAATAGCCTACAGTTAAACTATGTTAACGATTATAGCATTATATACCTATAATTTGTTTATCCTAGTTATAAATTAACGTTAAAAATGTACTAAAATAATCGTTGGGATTATGTATTTAAATTATACGTATGATGAACAATTATTGTTATAGCAATATTTTCCCTTTGAAATGTGTGGGTTTCTTAAAATAGTTTTTTCTTGTATCTATAGTCCTTTACGGCACAATATTAAAACTCGGTACAGTTATATTCTTTGTGACACCACAAACTTTAATTATACTGCAATGAGATAGTTGGCGTAACACATCAATATCGAGCTAACAAGCACTTCTTTTTTGAAAATATTGTAAATTCAGTTACTAGGCCTACTAATTTAATCAACTGACAAATTAGTACATTCGTTTAATTATATTTGTTTATGTTATTCGTGTCAATTGTCTAAATAAATTAAATTAAATAATCTGGATTACACAGCATAGAACTAGCCATAAAGTATTTTATACTTTTCACTAATTATATATTTTATTACAAATAAATATTTGTAATATAAAATGGTAGATTAAAAAAATTTAAATTGTAAAATACTAGAGAATATGAGTAAAATAAAAACAAATACATAGGGTATATAATAGGGGTGGTCGGGCACCCGAAATTCCAGACAATAAATCGGGCATCTAAAAATCCTGGAATGTCGGGCGAGTATTTTTTATGCCCGTATTTTGATCGGGCATCCAAAGAACTTGGTAAGTTAATAATACCATGTCAGTACTAACCTCTAATTATTGAAACTTTGAAAAAAAAAGTGTAACCGATATTCATAGTTGAATTATTTAGATTAAACTAATACTAAATAACGGTATGAATTTTTTTATTAATTCGTAAATTATTATGTTTGCTTTCAACATAACTACAATAACTTTTCTCACAGGTTACAAGTCTACAACATAGCAAATTTAAGATTTCTACGATTTAATTTTCTCTGTCAATGTCAACAACATAACAAATTCAACATTTCCACATTGAGATTTTTAGGCCCTATCCTCGCGAAAACTTAATTTAAATTAGTTTTCTTTAGAGTTCTCTAATTTATTATTACTAGCCAGATTTATTAGGAACAGAACTTTCACAAAGCAAAGCGAAATCTTCTCTCATATTTACTATAAATTATTGGACATAAACTAATCATTTTAATTTTTTTTTAATAAAACGTGACTGTTATAACTTGTAATTTGAAATGTAATAGGCCTGGGACCAAGTTGTTTGCAAAATGAAATGCCCACCCGATACAAATATTTGCTGCCCGACCACCCCTTCTATATATTAGCTATCGCACTGTGCTCATTTTTATTAAACATTGGTTCAAATATATCGTGAAGTGTTCCGTACATTTCTATTAAACATTGGTTCAAATATATCGTGAAGTGTTCCGTACATTTTTATAAAACATTGGTTCAAATATATCGTGAAATGTTCCGTACATTTTTATAAAACATTGGTTCAAATAAATCGTGAAATGTCCCGTACATTTATATAAAACATTGGTTCAAATATATCGTGAAGTGTTCCGTACATTTTTATAAAACATTGTTCAATCGTGAAGTGTTCCGTACATTTTTATAAAACATTGGTTCAAATATATCGTGAAGTGTTCCGTACATTTTTATAAAACATTGGTTCAAATATATCGTGAAGTGTTCCGTACATTTTTATAAAACACTAGATAGCTGTTGCCCGCGGCTTTGCTCGCGTGGAAGTTGATTATACAAATACGAAAATATACATATGTATTTACAGATTAATTTAAAATATTACGTTACGTTGATGACCATAACTTGACCTCAGATCAAGAATAATGCAAGTCCGATACAAACTTTCACCCCCTTTTTCATCCCTTATTAAATAAAATTTCCAAAATTCCTGAAACACGTATTTATTTGTTTTACGTCAATAACCGAAATACAAAATTTTGTTTATGTAACTTTCAAAATGACGGACTTTCATACATATTATCATACATATTATCATCCCTATTTGGACCCCTTTGGGGTGGAATTTTCTAAAATCCTTTCTTAGTGGGTGCCTACATAACAAAATGAATATACAATCCGAATTTCATGCTTGTAGCCTTGATAGTTTGCGCTCGGCGATGATGAATCAGTCAGTCAGTCAGTCAGGACATGTTATTTTATAAGTATAGATTGGTTCAAATATATCGTGAAGTGTTCCGTACATTTACGAAAGTATCCGATTAATGATTTTTATCAATACATTTTCTTTTCTTTCCAACTTAAAATAAATGTTACGATTAACAGACTTTAACGCGCTTTTATCTAGAAAAAAAAATTTGATTAAAACTCGTTAGATTTATGAAACAAAATAATATACATTGTGGCAGAAACACTTCACCAGCGAGCATACCAATCGATTTCAATTTCAAATGTCCCATACAAAATTATAGATGTTTGCTTATAGTTCAGAAACTATTGCTTATAAAAATATATTTCAAATAAAATATTTTTAATTTTAGTAGTACAACAACTTGAATCCTGCTCGGTTAACTGAGGGTTTCGCAATATTTTTAGCATATACATTACATATATATATATATATATATGTTTTTGGTCAATACTGACAAAATGGGACGATACTATTTGTTTGTTAAAGTAGGTATTGATACGATTTCTCGTAATTATTGACATTTGCAGAACTTAACTATGGCTTGACGTATGAATGTAGGAACCAGTGTTCTAGTAACTTTTGACCTGAATCTGTAGGAGCACTCATGCTATGCTGGTGTTGGGGAGTTCAGGGTTCGACTTCCAAGTAAGATGCGCTGAGAGTGAATTTCCCTCAACAATTCCCAACTTTCTCTCCATGTAAATACAGGAAGGCGCACATAACCTCTCTCTATATTTCACCTTCTTCACCCTTACCTCATTAGTGTAATTAATGATGCTTATAACCCACTTCGGTGGCCGCGTGGTCTAACGTGCTACTCTCACAATGGACTAGACTGCCAGTACAGGGGAGATCGAGGTTCGAATCTCGGTCAGGTGTACTGAGGGTGATTTTCCCCCCAAAACCTTTTCTCCCTCTCTTTACAAGCAAATTCTGGTACACTTCTTATAAGAATAAACTTTTTAATCCATAAAACCATTACCATATTTAGTACATAAACGTTTAACTCAAACGGTTAGTAAGCCACGGTGCTAAAAAAAACTAGAAAGAACCTCTATAACATTTTGTTTTTATATGCGGGAAAACCTGCCTCAGTGGCCGAATGGTCTAAGGCGTCACTCTCATGTTAGACAGGCCTGCTGATGAAAGGAACATCAGTGGTTTGAATCCTAGTCGGGTCTACTAAGGGTGGTTTATCCTAAACGGTTTCCCTATCTCTTTACACGCAAATGCGGGTATATTTACTATTAAAACGCTTCCTTCCTCATCTCCGCACCACTGGAGTAGTTGCCATTATATGCGGTTAACCTGAACAGGTCGTCAGACGCGGGTATAGTGAATTATTGCGGGAATGTGCCAGCTAATATTCACTACAGCTATAAACATAAAAGGCGGAATGTTATCATTAAATTCAAGAGAATTCATCAACGTTTTTATGACTATCTTATTATTATCACCGCGTCTTACTACCCGTCCGGGTTATACGCACTTACGCTAATGTGTAATGGTAGGGTGATTGTGAGATGAAATGAAGGACCTACAGTTTAACGTGGAATCCGAACCACGGTGGAGGCCTGGCATTCCCCACATTCACAAGTTGTAATTAATACACGTCTTGTCAGAGGTGAAGGAAGGGTTTGGCAATCAGATAAATCTGTGCCGGGACCGAGGTTTGAACCCCGGACCCTCAGCACAGAAGTCTGACCTCACCCCTAGACCACCAGGTCACCCTTCCTATGACTATCACTTCAAACAACTAATTATAAAGCTGTTCACCGTGGCTACAATCCGAATGACACGTGGATCCGGAAACTGTACCTGTGAAAGTATTCTTCTCTATTGTATAAAATATATTTTTAAATGATAACGTTCCGCCCAACAGTTTGCTATAGGCTCAATCCAAGAGACAAGGGGAGAGAGGATGGTATCAAAGAAGAGGTACACCCGCATTAGCCTGGAAAGGCGATTGGAAAACCACAAGTGATAGATTACGTGTGGGGAACTAAGCCCCAGCGCTCCCGGCCTATATCCATCACAAGCAATAATTATAATACAGTCTCCTGCGAACCTGACGCCTTGAACAACTTAAACACGTTTGCTGATATGGTTTACAACAATCAATTTGGTTCATTCAGGTTATAATCAGTTTGTAACTAAAAAAAAAGAAATTCAAACGGTAAATGGGAATAACTTTAGGATAAAAACTCAACTAAACCAGAGTTAAGTAGACCTAGCTTAATAAATAAATCTATTTGGAATATGTATTGAATTTATTTGTTTTATTAGTCTCTTTTTGTTAGATGGTACATTTTCTCTGAGTTAACCCTACTCATGCTTTAAAGATCCCTCAGATTAATTAGCTAATGAAAGGTAGGTCTGGGTTCAAATCAAAGATTGATGTTGCGAAATTTTTTTTAAGTATGATTTCCTCCACTCAGTTATACTTCTTATAATTTCTCGCTTCCCCTTATAATTATTGTAAATATGCAGATGGGTAGTAAGCCGTGATTCAAATCCTCATCTTGTGTTAAGTTGGGAATGTAGGGGACGTGAGAAAAGGCCAGTGTTTCTGTAGTTTTTATATAAAAACACTTTTGGACAAAATAAATCAGATATTGCCCCAGTAGAAAAAAAAAATAGTGTAATTTCCTTCACCTGCTGATATCAACAGTTGTTGAATATCTGTCAACAGCATGGTGGCATTAGATGAGTAACTTTCTAAATAAAGATAAAAAGTCGTCAATAAATTCCAGGACATCCTTGACAGATATTCAACAATTGTTGATATCACCAGGTGAAGAAAATTAAACTCTAGGTTTCTACTGGATAGATATTTGATTTATTTTGACCAAAAAGTTTGCTATAAAAACGGTAAAAACCCTGACCTTTTCTCGCGTCCCCTACAACCCGACTCTAAGCGCACAGTAGTAATTCAGCATCTTGCTACATAACCCGCATCTCTTAAAGAGGCAACATTTCTGTCCGTACGGGATTCAAACCGTGCTATTCCAGAAGATACCACCGGTATCCCTGGTTATATAAATAGTCCCGTAGCTGTGTGGCGGTTTCCTCGGGCTCGTCGCAGGCCGGGCTGTCAAGTTGTGGGCGTGTGTCGTTATCAAGGTCCTCCTTCCTGTTTCAGGAACCAGTTGAACCGCTGTACTATCAGCTCTCGGCCAAGAGGGGGCACAAGGAACTTAATAGTCGCGGCTGGCAAGAGCTGTGAGTCGAGGCTCTATAGCTGCCACCCCAAACTTTGGATAGGATCCTGGTGGGAGCTACACACGTAGGCTTGGCTAGGATCCTGGTAGGAGCTACACACGTAGGCTTGGCTAGGATCCTGGTAGGAGCTACACACGTAGACTTGGCTAGGATCCTGGTAGGAGCTACACACGTAGGCTTGGCTAGGAGCAACACACGTAGGCTTGGCTAGGATCCTGCTAGGAGCTACACATGTAGACTTGGCTAGGATCCTGCTAGGAGCTACACATGTAGGCTTGGCTAGGATCCTGGTAGGAGCTACACATGTAGACTTGGCTAGGATCCTGGTAGGAGCTACACATGTAGACTTGGCTAGGATCTGCTAGGAGCTACACATGTAGACTTGGCTAGGATCCTGCTAGGAGCTACACATGTAGGCTTGGCTAGGATCCTGGTAGGAGCTACACATGTAGACTTGGCTAGGATCCTGGTAGGAGCTACACATGTAGGCTTGGCTAGGATCCTGGTAGGAGCTACACATGTAGACTTGGCTAGGATCCTGCTAGGAGCTACACATGTAGGCTTGGCTAGGATCCTGATGGGAGCTACAGACTAGCAAGCTCACAACTCGCCAGACTAGCAAGCTCACAACTCGCCAGACTAGTAAGCTCACAACTCGCCAGACTAGCAAGCTCACAACTCATCAGACTAGCAATTTTTTGAAACGATTGTCAATCAACTCACCAAATAAAAATGGGGTAAAAACTCTTGGCATGGTATACTATTTTTTTAAAACTGACAGCCTTCTCGTCCCTTTTTGGTCATATATATTATTATTATTATTGGCACCGCGTCTTACTACCCGTTCGGGTTATACGCACTTACGCTAATGTGTAATGGTAGGATGATTGTGAGATGAAAATGGAGGACCTACAGTTTAACGTGGAATCCGAACCACGGTGGAGGCCTGGCATTCCCCACATTTACAAGATGTCTTGTCAGAGGTGAAGGAAGGGTTTGGTAATCAGATAAATCTGTGCCAGGACCGAGGATTGAACCCCGGCCGCCAGCACAGAAGTCTGACACCTTACCCCTAGATCACCAGGTCACCTGTTGGGCATGCCTGCCCAATTGCTACACCCTATCAGAGATTAGGTGGATAACATATTTTTTTTACTAATTCTTAAGTTTGTATCATAGTGGTGCGGGTATTTCTAAACTATTCTATTTTTTCTGAAAATTGAAAAATGACAACTGGACACAGGAATCGAACCTGGGACCTTTGTCTTATAACGCCAATGCTCTAACCACTGAGCTATTCAGGAATCGTCCTGTGCCCAGGGTCATTCTTCACTTGTATTTTAAGACAGAGTCTGTGATGGAAGTTCACAAGATATCGGATAACGCAGCCATCTTCAACTCGGTATTTTATTTTTAGCTAAGAAGAAACAATTCTTCAGTTTTGATAAATCTATTTTAAAACACTGCTTCTCTTTCTCTTTGCAAACCGACAGTTTGTTGCTATTTATATATAAAACGTTATAGATATGTTTTTAATGTTTAGTGACGCAACGGTTCAAACCTAAAAACAATTCAAAATGGCGTCTTGAAAGACCAGTTTTACCAGGAAAACTTCATACTGCTCGGTGGGTGGTGGTATGTTACTCAACCAGTCTTTGGGGAAGATGGAACAAACTCGTCCACCGTTTTATGGGTTTCCTTTTAAATGCTTCTGAATATCAGTAGCAGGAGACATGAATTGAGGTTTTAACTGGAATGGGACGTTGATAATAGGTTTATTGTCAAATTTATGAGGAATATTCTGCTTACCTGCTAGAACTACTCGTCACTTTTTAAATATTTTACCAAACAAACTATATGTGGTTAAACCACACACACACACACACACACACACACACACACACACACACACACACACACACACACACACACACACACACACACACTTTGTTTATTTTGAATTACCTATTCTTAAAATTAAGTAGAATTCTTATCTATAAACATAATTTTCATAGTGCAGAATTTTGTTTGTTTGTTAAGTTTAATATAAGTAAAAAAGCGTAGCTTATTAAGCTTAATTTATCTATTTTTGGTGACGAATATACCCAAGTTTTAACAAAAGGATACTATATATTAATTTAGGCCTAATAAATAAATATATTATTTTACTCGATCCTCATCTACCAAAACTTATCTAACGGTAATTTTCTTTAAGGGAAAATTAAAATCTCTTTATGGAAAACAGAACTTTATATTCATCCAATAAGTATAAAACCTCGGTCTTCAGTCCTCACAGTCATGTACACTAACCGTGCAACTAAACCTGTTGTTAATTTAATTGTTGGGTGATATTTTATATTTTATGGAGATGCAATGATCTAAGAAACAATTTATCAAGAATTTACATTAAAACTGAAACGGAAAATTTATCGTATTTTAAAGACAAACCATTAAAGAGAAAATTGCAAATCTTTTCAGATTTTTTTTTTTGCTCTAGTCTAAACTACTTTTATAATTATTTGTTTGAGAGGATAATAAAATTTAAAAAATAATGCTTTTAATGTTTTAATGTTACTAAAACGTTGTTCTAACGACATAAAAAAAAGGTTTCTTGAAAAACGATTCCTCTTTCTATCATGTGGAACATACACTGTAAATGCACAATTTTCAAAATATCCACTTGAAGCAACGTTTGACCCGTCTTCTCATAGGATTTTTATTTCGCGTCGTAATGTGATTTAAATTTATATATATATATATATATATATATATATATATAAAAACAGAGCCCTGCGTTTGTGGAGATCGCGATAATTCTCGAATGTTAGATATGGCATTTTTTCTTTCAGATGTTCACATTTCAGGTTACCCTGATTGCAAATATATGTTCAGAATTGTCGCGATAATTCGCGAAATTGGCGTTTTAGCGCGATATTCGCGATTTTAAACGATGTCCGCGATAATCGCGATTTAGTCACGATTTTCGGCATTCGCGCTAATATTTTGGGATATTGAAAAATAAATTTTTGTGTAATGTTTTGTCTTTGTGACTTGTACATACTTTTCCCGGACCAGCTGCCGCTAAATCTTACTTTTTTAATAAGTTGACAGCACATTTTTTTGCGGACTAGTGTTTTTTTACCGTTTTGTCCAAACAAAATGTAATTTTTGGATTTCACTTCAATATGTTTAGTTTACCTGTTTCAAATATTGTTCTGGAAGTCTAGTTTTAACCCAACAAAGTCACCTTAATCACGAAAGTTTGGTAAAAACAATTTTTTTAAACGCTCTTGTCTTAATTCGATAATTTCGATCGCAAAAATAGGATTTTTGTAATTCACTGCTTATTCACCGATTTTGGGAAACTTAAAAAACAAATTGGGCTTTTTTATTCACCATAAAAGCAGGGCTCTGTATATAAATATAAATGCACACTCAAGATAATAATTATGAAACCTTACTTCCCAGTATTATTTTCTTTGGTGGTTTCTACTGTTTCAATATCTTACGTCATATTATGACTACGAGCTAAAGTCTACAGTTTGGTTTATCGAACAGGTCAGAGAGAGAAGTTCTTTTCTGAGATTAGTTTTAATGTTACTCTGTTCTCTTGTTTTATATTAGATTGCCAGTGGCGTGGAGTGAAACATTTCCAGGATAAACAGAGCTTGTCTAAACTGTGCCTGTCAATTGTTCTCCTCGCTCAGTAGAACACTCATTGACAAGGTATCAACGGATTCACCAACATATATTCCCCATGTGAGCTATGTAGAGCAGAGCCTATGTACGGTTGCTCAAATGTTGAGGGAAACGTGCACTTCCTGAACCGACTGGTTATATCAGCACAGGGAGATTTTCTATGAGTGAGAGCGAAGGAGCCTACCAATTTTGCCGGGAAAGGTGTTCTCACAAACCTTACAGGGTTCTTTTACAAGCCACAATCAACACGGGACCAATGGCTTTACTTCCACTCCGAAGGAAGTTGTGCTACGGATTTTTATCGCTCAAGAAAAATCATTGACCCCGGCTGGGTTTGAACCCACGAACGAGGCGAGCACTTTATCCAAAGACCACCGAGGTCAACCAGAACACATCAAGGTACAGTATTAACAAGCTCTTGCTACTCTGGCAACTCTACACGACACTGTGTGGTGTGGAGTGTAGACTAACGACTTGTCTCGCCCGTTTACCGGATACACACTCGTATGCGGGGTTTTCCGTGTGTCAGATGTGTGTTCCCGTAGTGAGTTGTGTTCCATGATGTGTGTTCCACGGATGTGTGTTCCATGATGTGTGTTCCACGATATGTGTTCACGAGTGTGTTCCATGATGTGTGTTCCGATGTGATATGTGTTCCAGATGTGTTACGAGTTATATGTGTGTTCCAATGAGATATATGTTCCGAGATTCCATACGACAGTTCGCTGTAAACTCTTCATTAGTCTTTTGGTTGAACCTTGTGATAACTTTACGCGCCGATTCGTAATTTGTTATTCTCATTGCGGTGGTTTGTGGACCGGCGCATGCCAGGAGCCCTCAACGTCAGTTGATCACGAGGAACGTTAGAAGTAGAACAACAACTTCTTAACGGTGATGCAGAACCTCTCGATGCTTGGTTCGAACCACAAACCACGAACCTACGCGCATTGTGTAGACAGACCCTGAACATATCACTCCAGTATCCTGGTTCGTGGATATTTCATTCTCTTTGATCATTGGAAAAAAAACTTAATCGCGAATATTACAAATACGAATTAATGCATTCACACTATTCTCAAATTGAACGTGAATTGCGAATTACTAAACCACAAATCCACGCGTAGTGGCGGATCCAGCTTAATATTCGTGGCGGTTGTTTTCTGCTTAAAAGGAGACCCCTTACGAAGAAATGTTTAAGGACTTAACGCCTGCTAATAGTAATCAATTATAAACTTGTTGCTACCTATATTTGTTTATGATTGGACGGACGCAAGACAACATAACCAGCATACTCAAGGGCGCCGCCTACTTTTAAGAGATAAATCCACTCACTGATGTATTTCTTATGAGAAAGGCATTTCTTAAGCTTCAAAACTTTAAAAAACAATCATTTATCTCTAACTTCTCTTTATATACGCTACTAAACAGCGACTTAATGTGTTGAATGCAGGATAGAAATGTTGATAAACCTCTACGTTGATCTAAACTGTGACGTCCCGCGTGAAGGGCCGTTGAGAACGAGATAATTTACATTTATACTTTAGATGACAAAACTTTAATGGAAAGTATTTTAATCCTATAGAGAATGTGTCCATACCTTTCGCATCTATTTTGGCTCTAACAACATTTTTAAACAACAAACTACTTCTCAAATAAGACGGTATTTCTGGACGCCTGCAACACGGTAGGTGGACCTCTTAAGGTGGGCTGTAGGGGACCGAGAAAAGGTTAAGTGTTTCCGCAGTTTTTATGGCTAAACATTGTTTTGGCTAAAATAAATAAAATATTTCTCCGGTACAAACATAAGAGTTTAACTTTCTTCCCGTAGAGATATCAACAGTTGTTGAATATCTGTCACGAGCGAGCATTAGATGACAAACTTTTTAAATGAAGATAAAAGTTGTCATTAAATTCCAGATATCCTTCACAGATATTCAACAAATGTTGATTTAAACATGCGAAAAAAAATTAAATTCTATTTTTGTGCTGGAGAATATTTGATTTATTTTGGCAAAAAAAAAAATGCTTCGCCATAAAAATTGTAAAAACACTTGCCTTTTCTCGCGTCCCCTACATCCACCCTAATATTTACCTGTTGTCAATACGATGTGTTTTCCTGTACCTAAAGATAATTACAGCACATATCACGTGTTATTCATCTGTTAAATAAATGAACGTTTGATTAAACTCATTCAACCGTAATTTAAAACTCGTGAAAATACTGATCCCTGTTTCTCCCGGTTAATACGAACAAGTTTAGGTGCCAATTAGTTTGGATTAACCGGGCTATAATGTAAATTTGTAGGCTATACTCAAGTTGTGATATTATTTACTGTGTCACAAAAATAAAACTGTAAAATAATATGGGATTAACTCGTGCTCCGTTTACCGTCCGACCTTAACGGTCGTTGTTTTGTAGGAACTAGGAACGGTAGCTCTGGGAGAGGAGTGGGTTGCGTGTTTGACTCGGTTGTTCAACAAGTATCGCACGGAAATCTTCCATCTGGCAGACTCGTGTCCGTACATTCATTGGTGGTATATTTGTTATCTTTCTCTTACAACACCCTCCCCCGACAAATTAATACCGTCCCCACTAGTTACAGTCGCCAGTATGTAGTTAACACAAGATTCAACACATGTGTGAGATTGCGTGAGTTGTGTGAATAAAGGAAACGAACGCGCTTAATTTAAGTAGCCATGGAATAAGTTTACCAGCTCGCTTTTTGTTATGATAGTTCCTGAGGAATTACCATTTGATGCGCTCAAGATAATCAAACTCACATCAATAACCTCAAATATGCTACATATATAATTACACACGTTATATATATATATATATATATATAAATAATATATATTAATTAACATACATAAATAATATTCAAACACAAAGTATAAACACTTGGAAAAATCGGCTTACAAAAAGACTTAATTCAGAAATTGATGAAAGCCGAGCTATCACATCCCCTATATTAGGCAACCCGCTCGCCGATGGTGCAAAATTCCCCGCCTTCTAATTTACCCCAACTTTATTTGACATTCTCGGCACATGGAGGGAAGGAGGGGGTAGGGGTGTTAATAAAGATAGTGAAGTTAGGTTTGAAATAAAAAATTTAACAATATATAGACTTTGACTTATCCAAATATTTCCTTCTAAAGTTCGAATTAAATGTTATTTTATTACCATAAATTTAAATAGGAATTTCATGGGCAATCATGGTGCGTTCAAACTATCCCATTTTTAGAACTAACTAATGTTAAACTAGCCAAATCATATTCTATATTTATATATAAAGATACAGATTAACACAAACTAAAAATGATGATCAACTATTAATAAAATTGGAAAACAAATTTTTACTGTAGAATGAAATTCATAAAAGTGTTTTCAAGTCATGCGTAAAAAAAATTTACGGTGCACCAAACAAACTTTCTCACTACTTTACCTAAAACTTGAGACATTTATACTCATATGATATAGGATATAAATAATAAACATTGTTGCAGAAACATAATGGAAAAGAGAGCATCACGTTCCACCAAAGAGTATAAAAATCAGCTTCTTATTTACCAGGCCTCCATTTAAAAATACCCGCCTCGGTGGCGTAGTTGGCTAACGCGCTACTCGTATTGAGCCCGACTGCTGAGGACGGGGAGATCGAGGTTCGAATCTCGGTTGGGTGAACTGGGGGGTGGTTTTCCTAAATGGTTTTCCACTCTCCCTCCACGCAAATGCGGGTTCACTTTCTCTAATTCAACCTTCCCAATTCCTAAATCCATTAACGTAATTAGTACTTAAAGCGTATAACCCGAACTGGTAGTAAGACGCGGTGCTAACATTATTATTATTATCATTTAAAAATATATTTGTTATAGCTCGAAAACTATAGTGTTTATAAAAACATATTTCAGGAAAAGGTGTTTTATTTTTAATAGCCCTATATCTTTGTCATAAGTTATTTCTTATCTCAAATAGTTGCAGAGATACGATTTAAATAGAACACATCCACTTATGTAAAGTACCCACCCTCTATTTCATTTTCACGGGAAAATGAGACGCGCAATTTTGTTTGTGTTGATAACAGTTCACAGATACAAGTTTTAATCGATTTTTTTTCGTTTTGCCCTTAAATAAACCGAGTACTCTTGGCTTGAGGGCTGGAAATATAATTAAAAAACCAAACACGGGGAACGCTATGAAAGCCCCGGATACCAAGTTTTTAGCCTGATAGGTAAAATATTCTCTCTCTAGGCCGAGACAGAAGAGTTAAAGGCCTCAACTTCGCATTTGACTTATTGCCGACTAAGGTAAGGTCAAAGTTCAAACCTCACCTGGGTGCACTCGTGCATTAAAATCATCGAAATGGATTTTGAGAAAATATGTTTTAGGCTACTCTCTTTTCGCCCTTCAATAAACCTAATTTTAGGGTTATATATCTAATTCCAAAAACACCTCGGGGTGAGCTTATGAAAACCCCAGATACCAAGTTTCAGACAGATCGGTGAAATAGTTGGAAAACATTTTGCGTAGTGACAGGTACCCCTGACTATGTCCGAATTCCTTAACAGGTTCCACCTCCCAAACTAAGGCAAGATTCCTCCCAGAACTTCACTGTAATGCTTCTAACTCCACTGCACTTAAGTTCCTATGCCTCGATGGGAAATCCACTCCAGCCATCTTCAATTGGACAAAACGCCATTTAATATACAATTCATAATTGTCGAAAAGGTTTTAAAAATGTCCTCAATTAAATAAATTTCATAAGACACAACTTATTTGAACCTAATCATATTGTACATAAAATTAACCTTTTTGATACTTTATATCTAATTAAATCGGGACTACTTAATAAGATAAATTTCTTCTAAGCCTCATACCTTGTGAAACTGGTGTATTGAAGATCCTCCATATCTTTTAACGTTAGACCTTGAGAAATTGTGTTTTATATTTCGCATTCGCTCAACAAAATATTGGTAAAATAATACTCATTAAGGTTGTGAATGGTTTCTTCATGAAATCATTAAACATTGTTAAAAATACTGGTATAAAGTCTTAGAAATGAATAAATAATACTTACGAAAATGGAATAAACGCGAGTCTATTAAATAAACATACTATTCATTCACACAAATTGATTTGAATAGGTTTTAGTCTTTTTTTGTTGTTGTTGGCTTCAACTTCATAATTGATACTTAATTTCTAAGCTAATAAAATATTAACAAGAGTTATTTTCATGAATAAGTGCTGATATCACTTACTTATGAGTAATTGTTTGTACCACCTCATCGTTATTTTTTTTAAAGGGAATTTATTTGTTAATGATCTTTATATATTGATTTTATTATTAGTTTCCACCACTTTAGTTACTCTGATACGTCAAGAAGTCAATATTTACTTCGTGGGTGTTTGGATATATGGATAACCTCTTGGAAACGGTAAATATATCCTACCTATTTTTATGAAGGTTAATTAAAATGATGGCATGATAAGAGTGATATCACAACCTGCATTGGCATTATTGCATCACTGCTATAACACGTATCGTTGGACATGCAGGCTATGAGTCAAGCTCGTCTTGTAGGGTTTTATAGTGATGGATCTTACCTCGACCAGGTAAAATCATGGTGGTTTTCCCTAAATTGATTCTCAGCCAACCTACTTGCAAATAGAGCTACATTTTATACCAATTTTACACTAATCATCATAAGCGCATTAGTCTAATTAAAATGTAGATAGCTTAATAAATTGTGACATATTTTATTTTTATTTAAACACGACATTGTTTTTGCCAGAAACTCGTTTATTCATCACAAGCTAGTTTTTTTTATAAATAATGTTGTTTTGATATACATTTTAAATTTAATTTGAACTACTTGAACCTAATTTCACTAGACTTACGATTTTCATTCGCACTTTTCTCTTGCAAGTCAATTATATTTAAAGGTAATTTTACAATCAAAATTTGATTGCACAATTTTAACAATTTTATAATTATGAGTTTTTAATAGGTAATCTATGATTTCATATTATTACTCTTTATTAGACACCGATACACAAAGAGCACAAATTAGCAAGTTATAACCCCTTACAAATCGTCAACTATAGTGATTTGAAATCATTGAATCATTATTTATAGATTATAATTATAGTCACCCTTGTTAAAATTGTGCAGTAAAATCATGTTGTCGAATGATCTTAAGAGAAAATATGTATTCCTGGGTGAAATGAAACCTTTTTCATTTATTTGTCTTTGATACAAATTTCTTTTAAATCTTACTAAACATTTTTATTTATCTAGTAGCTATTATTGCCACTTTGATCCCATTTACTCTCCAACTAAACACATTTATCTTTTTCAAATATTTTTCTTTGTGAATGTTTTGATTTATAAGAGTAAACATTATGAAATATAGGATTATATAAAAATAAATCCTTATCTGAATATTTATTTTATTCTTCCTTACTTTATGAGATTAGGAGCTTAAAAGTTCATTGCCGGACTTAACGACAGTCCGCCATCTATCCCTATCTTGAGCTGGTTCTATCCAGTCCACCTCATTACACCCTATCCCTATCTTGAGCTGGTTATATCCAGTCCACCTCATTACACCCTATCCCTATCTTGAGCTGGTTATATCCAGTCCACCTCATTACACCCTATCCCTATCTTGAGCTGGTTATATCCAGTCCACCTCATTACACCCTATCTCTATCTTGAGCTGGTTATATCCAGTCCACCTCATTACACCCTATCTCTATCTTGAGCTGGTTATATCCAGTCCACCTCATTACATCCTATCTCTATCTTGAGCTGGTTATATCCAGTCCACCTCATTACACCCTATCTCTATCTTGAGCTGGTTATATCCAGTCCACCTCATTACACCCTATCCCTATCTTGAGCTGGTTATATCCAGTCCACCTCATTACACCCTATCTTTCTTTCAGGTCCATTCTAATGTTATCCTTCTATCTGCGCAAGTTATAGGTCTTCCCAGAGTTTGCTAATCAAAACGTTTAACGTGGTTTTAATTTCTTCCATTCATGCTGCATGCTCTGCTCAATGTAACCTGCAAAATTGACTACCCTAACAATATCAGGTGGTAATTACAGGGTATGTAATGTTTCATTCAATAACACCTTCCACTCTCCATTATATTCATACCTATCAGGCTCAAATCTTTTCTTAAGAATTTTATTTTCGAACACCCTAATCTCGTAATCTTACCTAGTATGACGTGATATAGTTATATATATTTAGGATATTTGTCCAAACCTCGTTACCAAATAGATGTTAATATATTTCCTTAATTAAGTGTATAAAGAAACCGTGTTGTTAATCTAATTTTTACAGTTACAAACGATACATTCATTATTCAAATGACAAATCATTTGTTCTGCGAGAATCTCTTTTGGCAAAATACACGTCATATTTATTTCTCACCTGGGCTGCCGCCTAGCCACACTAAAGAGGTAGAGACGGGGACGAAATTATTTTAGGGAAAATGTACCCACATTCGAGAAGGAGAGAGAGTGCAACTATATATTTTTGTGTACGTTTTAAGCACGTACAGTCGTGCACCCAGTCAAGACTCGAATTCTGACCTCTTTGTCGCTGGCGTACCAGACCAAATAAGAATTACACCTTTGTCCGCTTACTCTTAATGATCTAGTTAAGTTTTGTTAATATTGTCAGCAAAATAAAAAGTATTCTAATAATGTTTTAAGCCCAGTTTCTTACTGTAGTTCATCTTATGAACTGTTATAATCAGTGGCGGTTCCAGGGAGAGGGGACCCTCCCTCATGGCCCTACCATCCACAAAAAAATACAAATAATTTGGAACAACCTTAATACAGAACAATAGATTTATGTTTGTTCCATAAGCACCGCGTATTACTACCCATTTGGGTTATAAGCTTATATACTAAATACGCTGATGGTTTGAGGGATGAGTACGGCTATATTATATTTAATAGATGTACCTGCATTCACGTGGAGGGAGAGTGGAAAAACAATTAGGGAAAGCCACCCTCAGTACACTCGACCGAGATTCGAACCTTGATTTCCCCGTCATTGGCAGTCTAGTTTAACAAGAGAGTAGCGTCTTGGACCATGTGGCCACCGAAGTGGGTTTTAAAGCTTTATTAATTAGTATCTTTCATATCGGACTAAAACAATCAAAACACACTTTAGCTCAGATTTTTTTTAATTACAAATCTCGCATGTCACTTGGATGTAATATATTATTATTATTATTATTATTATTATTATTACTATTTGAATGAAAATACACAAACTTGTTAACTAGCGTGAGAATGTGCTTGTTTCGAAAACACATATTTTTAAAAATTGATTCAAACTCGCTTAACTGGAGGCATAATAATGACCTCATTACTAAACTACAGTAGCCTCGTGGCTTCTTTGGTGCTGACTGACAGCTCACAACTGACAGCTAAAAGCTTTGAAAAGTTACCAGACCAAATTTTGTATCCCTAGGCCGAACCATATGATCAGCAAAAACACGTGTTTAGCAGCTGTCACTTCTGGCGGTCAAAATGTAGGTATATACCTAAATGTTGACTGTCAGAAGTCAGCTGTGAGCTGTCAATCAGCACCAAAGAAGCCACGGGACTACTGTATATTCGCGTACCCTTAATAAACATACCACGTTCCTCCAGGTGGTTACAGCGCCATTCCTATGCCTGATTGAGTACCCGCTTCGGTGGCTGCGTGGTCTAAGGCGCTACTCTCGCAGTAGACTAGACTGCCAATGACGGGGAGATTGAGGTTCGAATCCTGGTCGTCTTTACTTGGGTTGTTTTCCCAAAATGGTTTTCCACTTTCCCTCCACGCAAATACGGATACCCTTACTATAAATATAACCTTCCTAATCCTTAAAACCATTAGTGTAATTAGTAAATAAATGCGTAACCGGAACGTATAAGGAGTGAAACGCGGTGAGGAACAAATATTTATCTGATTGTTTTGTTTTTTTACTCCACATTTTCCTCTCATGCGGCGACAAAAGTTATTTCCTGCGTTGTCTCATCTAGTTTGTTCACCCTAGAGAGTTGATCTCCCATGGTTAACGCCGTATCATCACTTGTCCAGGCAATGTCGGGAGATTGCCCGCTATCTCAAGCGAGTGCCCTTACCACTTCACCCGTGCCGTGACATACGGACTTTGAACCGCGTACGGACCGAAAGCTGTTTCGCGCTCCAGACTGACCTTAAGGCGGCCGGGAGCCTCGGCCAGCGAGAAAGTATCACTCGCTGTCAGGCCACATGGATTAAAATACAACGGTCTTTGTCTTTTTCTTGAAGTATCACTCTATTCGATATAAGCATATACTCCCTTTTCGTCCTTCACCTACAACCAGCGTTTGGGATGCCAATAAAACGAGGGAAAGAAATCTACGAAATTTCTTATCTCAAGTTAAAGAGGAAAGTTCGCTGTTAGTACTCAAATATCTTAATTTCTGTTATGAGCCTGTAAATATTAATATTTAGTACCGCGTCTTACTACCCATTCGAGTTATACGCTTTAAGTACTAATTACGCTAATGGATTAGGAATTGTGAAGATTGAATTAGAGGAAGTGAACCCGCATTTGCGTGGAGGGAGAGTGGAAAACCATTTAGGACACCCCCTCCCCCAGTTCACCTGACCGAGATTCGAACCTTGATCTCCCCGTCCTCAGCAGTAGAGCTCAACACGACAAGCGCGTTAGCCAACTACACCAGAAGAAGCCATTTCCCATCAAGCCTGGTCTCATAGTTCCGAGAATGTTTTTAAAATCTAATCGAAAATGACCTAGTGTCACATTTTCACACATTTCTTTCTACATATTAGTAAAACACAAAATATAGGGTTGTTAAAGTAAAAGAGCCCTGTTTGAATCTCTCGACTTTATTTTGGCGTGAACCATATTTTGAAATAACTCACCGTATAATTAAATATTGAGTTAGAGCTGAATGTCTGCACGGCAATTTCTCAATTACCGGGCAGCCACCTTAATCAAGTCACTTGCTTAGTCCATTTATGCTTGTATAGATATATTTTTAAAATGAAAATTCGATGATCTTCATTAGTGGGTTGGTTATATGAGAATTTGAATTTTTTTAGAACTAAGGATTGGCCCTTTTGAATTTCGAATCCTTAGTGATAGAAGAGATTAGAAATATTTAATTATGTTAGAGAGTTGAGTTGAATCCTCCTATTTCACTTTAACTTTGAATCCCGAGTCTTTGTGAAATACTGCAAAGGAACAAATAAATAATAAACTTTGGCCATCCAGTAAAAAAAAAGCCACGAAATGGCATAAACTGTCGACTCCTTCATATATGCACAAACATAAATAATATAAAATGATTGTTTTTCAATATCAGGGTGTTATAAGATGTGTTTATATGGAAGTTTCCACTGCGATCGACTTCCCAGAAAGAAGATGTAATATTGTCAGCTGGTAATTACCATACACGCATAACATGAACAACATCGCGATAAGAATAATAAGGTAAATGTCAGCTGTGTTCAATCGTATTTTATACTAGCATGTACTATTCCTGTGCGCATTGATATTATAACATGAATATCTGTGTAGACATTGTGATGTGTTGAATATTTAACGTCTACATTATTAGCTACTTGAAATGTCAAGAATCCTCCGCAATAAAACAAAGATGATGGGGGGTATGCGGTCGATACCATCTCGGTCATTAGTTCTCAGAGGTTATGGTCGGTTTGTGAATGGACCACCGTTGTCGACCACTTACAGAAAACTTTGGGACTATTTTCACAGCCGAGAATATGGTTGGAATGTGTCGGACAGATATAAAGGTTATTATTTATTGCTAGCTTGATTTATTTTGTATTATTTTGGTTGATTTTTTTTTCAATATGTAATCAAATTAGTGGAAGGTAGTGAGTTTTTTCTTTAATGGCTGCGTTTTAAATAAAACGTTATTGATGGTTTAATTTAAGGGACATAGATACAGCCACATTCACTTGAATACACTTATGTCATATTTCAGTGTAAGCTTAAGCTACGTGCTGAAATTTAATATTTAAAAAAAAGTTGCCAATCAGTTCACTTAAAACATCAGCTAGCACCTTCTACTGACAAATACAAATGCTTATAAATTGTTAGACAAAAGTTAGGGAGTACATTTTTCAAATATATTTAAGTTAAGAGTAAAGCCGTTGTCCCAGGAAGGTATGTGGAAATACCTTTCTCGCCAAAATTGATAAGCTCTTTCGCCCTCGCTCAGAGAAATTCTCCTGTGCTGATATAAGTTCAGAAAGTGCGCGTTAATATACTTCACATAAATAAAATAAAAACCTAGCTTTATTTGATTATGGCTCATTTGATAAAGCTTCCTAAGGATAAAGCACATAGATGGATAAAGTGTTAAACTTGCGATAACTCAATTGCGTTCTTTATATTTAAATGGTTGGGAGAAATTCTAAAAGATAAAATAAAGATAATTTTCCATTCCACATCTCTAATATGTTTATTTGTGATTTATTTTCAAGGTCAGCCAACAAACAGCGTCATTAGCGGACAAGATTCGACCTTTAACCTTTTTAACACTAGCGAACAAAGCCAAAGCGCCACGTTTTAAATCCTTCCGCGGATCATAGTTCTCTAAATATATTCATTAAAATTTCTTGAATGAATCAGTTCCAGCCTTACAAACCATGACCTAACTTGTATCGAAGCAGAAAGCGCGGGGGAAGGGGGATGGCAGTTATATTTCAAATATCTTAAAAAGAGCCTTTTAATAAATACAAACATAGGACTACTTTTTTTGCGGCCAAAATTGATAACATTTTACTATACTACTAATACTATTTTAAACTCAAAAGGTTTTGATAATATATTTCCAAAGTGACAGCCTCAGATCATATAGCTTGACTTTTTGGATACCTTTAAGTAGGCTCTAATAACTTTTATAGCTACCATATAACTAAGGTTTACAGCTTAAGACTATTTGGTTTAGTCCTGAAAATGGTCTCTAAGAATCTTCTTGCGAGGATTACGATTTAAAACAAATCCTGGAAGTATATGTTTGGTTTGCAGGCTACGTGTGTGTTTGCGCCCACTTATATTCAAATACTTTGTTCTAAGGAATATAAATGTTTGCTATTTTCTTTCAAGAACATTTAATTTTGGTTTTATTTCCCCACCCCCTTGGCAGAGTTATATCAGGTCAACCACTGGCGCCAACTCTATGGGGCTGACGGGGGTCTTGCCCCCCCCAATATTTTAATTAGTTTGAATCCTAAACGACGCAACGGTAGCTCACAGAACGCTGTCAAGTGTTGGCCCGGTAAGACCAAGCTATGTTAGGCACGCCTGAAGACGTACCTCGGTCCTCGACGAGGCACCAGAGACTAAACAACATAGCAGTACTTGAGCACCAGACTGTGTTGGACAACTTGGATCTTAGACCAACCCACAACGCTTGCCTTATTCTCAAGTCATGTTGATATACTCTTGTTGAGTATTTCTTTGATTATTTAAATATATTCTAATATTCTATTCAATAAAACTGTCAAGACTCTGCGAATAGTATGTTTCCATTGTTTCAAATAATTTCCCACCTCTCTCCTTTACCCGAGAAGAGAAAGTTGGTTTTGTAGTAGGATGTACCTAAGTACAGATTTGTTGTATCAATTTGTTTGACTAGTAGATTTTAATTGATAAAAAAAAAAAGATTTAGGTCTTCCCAATGCTCTCTTCCATTTGGTTTGCCAGTCAGTACCTGGACAAGGTTATAGAATCTCCCATTCACGCTGAATGTCCTGTCATCCGTAATCTACTAGACTTTATTATCCCAACAACGTCTTGTGATGAGTACAGGGTATGTAATTCACCATTATGTAACCTGCCTCATCCCTCTTTGGACCAAATATCTTCCTTAGTACCTTGTTTTCGATACACACTACGACTTTCCCCGAAAATCCGAGTAAGAAAAGCCACCTTAAGTCTTGAGGCCCTCCCATGTTAAACTCAAACACACGCTTAGATCCTCCCTCCCCTTCCCCCGACCTACAACTCCTCTATGATACCGTCCTTATTATTTACCAATCTTCTCCCTCTGCCGAAAGGTTGCGCGAGGTTTTAAAACCTCATTTGTGACGTAATCCTCGGGGCAGAGCGGCCCCAGAATCTTAAACTGGCGGTATTTATCTCCTGGCCGATTATCATCAGCCTTTCCCACCGAGATCATATTTCAGCCGATCATTAACAAAACAACTGTTGGACAACGCGCTCATCTTGGGCTCTTCCTTGGCCGAGAGCCTTAAGGAGTCTCTCTTTAGGTCGGATTGAAGGAGACGCAAATATTGGTCGAGTAGGAACATAAACTTTAATGTTCTGCACATGTTGATATCAACAGTTGTTTAATGTTCTGCGCATGTTGATATCAACAGTTGTTTAATGTTCTGCACATGTTGATATCAACAGTTGTTTAATGTTCTGCACATGTTGATATCAACAGTTGTTTAATGTTCTGCACATGTTGATATCAACAGTTGTTTAATGTTCTGCACATGTTGATATCAACAGTTGTTTAATGTTCTGCACATGTTGATATCAACAGTTGTTTAATGTTCTGCACATGTTGATATCAACAGTTGTTTAATGTTCTGCACATATTTATATCAACAGTTGTTTAATGTTCTGCGCATGTTGATATCAACAGTTGTTTAATGTTCTGCGCATGTTGATATCAACAATTGTTTAATGTTCTGCGCATGTTGATATCAACAATTGTTTAATGTTCTGCACATGTTGATATCAACAGTTGTTTAATGTTCTGCACATGTTGATATCAACAGTTGTTTAATGTTCTGCACATGTTGATATCAACAGTTGTTTAATGTTCTGCACATGTTGATATCAACAGTTGTTTAATGTTCTGCACATATTTATATCAACAGTTGTTTAATGTTCTGCACATGTTGATATCAACAGTTGTTTAATGTTCTGCGCATGTTGATATCAACAGTTGTTTAATGTTCTGCGCATGTTGATATCAACAGTTGTTTAATGTTCTGCACATGTTGATATCAACAGTTGTTTAATGTTCTGCACATGTTGATATCAACAGTTGTTTAATGTTCTGCACATATTTATATCAACAGTTGTTTAATGTTCTGCGCATGTTGATATCAACAGTTGTTTAATGTTCTGCGCATGTTGATATCAACAGTTGTTTAATGTTCTGCACATATTTATATCAACAGTTGTTTAATGTTCTGCACATGTTGATATCAACAGTTGTTTAATGTTCTGCACATGTTGATATCAACAGTTGTTTAATGTTCTGCACATGTTGATATCAACAGTTGTTTAATGTTCTGCACATGTTGATATCAACAGTTGTTTAATGTTCTGCGCATGTTGATATCAACAGTTGTTTAATGTTCTGCGCATGTTGATATCAACAGTTGTTTAATGTTCTGCACATGTTGATATCAACAGTTGTTTAATGTTCTGCACATGTTGATATCAACAGTTGTTTAATGTTCTGCACATGTTGATATCAACAGTTGTTTAATGTTCTGCACATGTTGATATCAACAGTTGTTTAATGTTCTGCACATATTTATATCAACAGTTGTTTAATGTTCTGCACATGTTGATATCAACAGTTGTTTAATGTTCTGCACATGTTGATATCAACAGTTGTTTAATGTTCTGCACATGTTGATATCAACAATTGTTTAATGTTCTGCACATGTTGATATCAACAGTTGTTTAATGTTCTGCACATGTTGATATCAACAGTTGTTTAATGTTCTGCGCATGTTGATATCAACAGTTGTTTAATGTTCTGCGCATGTTGATATCAACAGTTGTTTAATGTTCTGCACATGTTGATATCAACAGTTGTTTAATGTTCTGCACATGTTGATATCAACAGTTGTTTAATGTTCTGCACATGTTGATATCAACAGTTGTTTAATGTTCTGCACATGTTGATATCAACAGTTGTTTAATGTTCTGCACATGTTGATATCAACAGTTGTTTAATGTTCTGCGCATGTTGATATCAACAGTTGTTTAATATCTGTCAAGGGTGTCCTGGAATTTAATGACAACTTTTTCTCTACATTTAAAAAGTTCCTCATCTAACGCTGCTATGCTCATGACAGATATTCAACAACTGTTGATAACACAGTGTGAAGAAAATTAAACTATACGTTTTTATTGGAGAAATATTTTATTTATTTTTACCCAAACAAAGTTTTGCTATAAAAACGGCAAAAAAAAAAAAAGACCTTCATAATTCGTGTCCTGTGTATCTTCACCTTAGATGTTTTTGAATCTCTAGAATTCGGATCTTAGAGAACACTTTCGGTGAAAATTCATCAGATGGCTCATTTAGTTAAAACAACAAACCACGGCTGATTAAAGGGGAAATTAGATACGAGATACGTTCGAATCAGAAAACCAATTTAAGTGCGGTTTTTGAAAACATTCTCTTGACAACAGCGAAATTGCAATCAATTTAAGGGTTGGTTCATTTTTTTAAATATGGTAGAACTTCGTTTCATTGTGTAGATTAAAAAACAAATTGAGGTATTTAACGACACTTTCTAAAGCTAAACCTCTTATGAATTTTGCCTGGAAAGGTTATTTTCACATACTTACGGGGTTATTTTACATACCACAATCGACAAGGGGCCGGCGGCTGCACTTCCCTTCGTAGGAAGTTGTGCTACGGATTTTTATTGCTCAAGAAATATCCGTTGACCTCAGCTGGGTTTGAACCCATAACATCGGTTCTGAGGTGAGATTTTGACCCCAAGACCACTGAGGTTGACTTTAGACCAGGTTCAAACATTTCAGCGAGGTTTTAAACGTCTCCGATTGTTAGTGAACACAAAGTAGAAGGAATGTCTGAACTAAGACCAGTAGAAACATCAGGTTGTTGTTTGTGAGCGGAGGAAGCAGATGGAGGAAGCCAAGAAGATTTCCTCGGGACTATAACCGGGACCTTCCGACCAATCTCTTTACCGGCTTCCGTAGTGTTTGTTAACTATGAGGGAGGCGAGTTGAGGTCAATATTATTACAGAGTTAAAAAAATATATAAGCAAACACTTTTTGGATAAATTTGCTTCAGTAAATATATAAGCATTACATTTTCTACATATTTTAATCCCAACAGCTCTTGAATATGTGTCACGTGGACATTTGAAAAACTTTTTAAACGAAGAGAAAAAAAAACCTATGCTCAAATTCCGTGTTGTTCATGACAGATGTATCTTCTGTCTCGGTGGTCGTGAGGTTAAGTGCTCGTCTTATGAACCGATATTCGTGAAATCAAACCCATCTGAGGTCGATGGATTTTTCTTTAGGAATAAAAATCCGTAGCACAACTTCCTTCGGAGGGGAAGTAAGGCTGTCAGGTACCATGTCGATTGTGGCATCTAAAAAAGACCCTGAAAGTTACTTTAAATTTTCTTTCTAGGCATAATTATTGGTAGGCCCTTTCACTCTTTCTCATAGAAATTCTCATGTGCTGATATATTCAGTAGGTTCAGAAAGTGAACGTTAAATAACTCAAATAAAATAAAAATATCGATTCTGTCGAACAAAGTTGTGTTATAAAAACTCACCCTAACTAAGGTTCCTTTTGTTCCAGCCTTAAGGGTGATGTACGCGAAGGAAAATATCCGCCTACTGTGATGTTTCTTGGAGCGACGGTAGCGACAAAACCACTAAAATAATCCTCAATTATCCTTGCATTATCTGCTGTGGTCCTGTAAAACTGAATCTATATTTCTAACCATTTATTTTGATATCAGAACTCTTTAACATTTCACCAGTCACTCTCACATTATACTATATTGTTGAGGTCAGGGTTTAAATCCTTGACAAATATACTTGGAGTAATTACTTTCTCAATGATCTTCCACTCTCCCCCTACGTAAATGCGTGTACTTTTCATTTTAATTTTACCTTATTTTTCATTACCACATAGTGTAGATATGTGGATAAGCCAAACGAGAAGTAAGTTATACGCTATACATAAACAAACACATGATTTTTGTTTTAATTATAAAACTTATAATAATCCAAAGTTCCTAATTATTATAATTATTAGCACCGCGTCTTACTACCGTTCAGGTTGTACGCACTTACGCTAATGTAATGGTAGGGTTATTGTGAGATGAAATGGAGGACCTACAGTTTAACGTGGGATCCGAACCATGGTGGAGGCCTGGAATTCCCCACATTCACAAGATGTCTTGTCAGAGGTGAAGGAAGGGTTTGGTAATCAGATAAATCTGTGCCGGGACTGAGGATTGAACCCCGGCCGCCAACACAGAAGTCTGACACCTTACCCCTAGACCACCAGGTCACCAAAGTTTTTGATCTTAAAGGAAATGTTGATAGCTTTCAGGTGAATTTCCGCGCGAGCTTTATTTTGAAATAACAAACCAATCATTTAATAACACGTGATTTGTAGACGCATGTCTCGTCTCTGTGGAACAAGGCTCTCAAAGGCTCCTGGCTACTGGCTGATTGTTCTGGATGTGTGCAACTACCCACAGGCACCACCTTATTACCACTTGGTCATTGTTACACAAAACTAGCCTTGTCTGTCCTGGACAGGGGAATTATTACAATGGTGGTAACACTACATCCTAACACGGGATTGAGGTGGCAAACAATAGTGTGGAGAGATGTTACCTGGAATGTCGGTACTTTCAGTGCAATGGTCATTATTGGCGATGGAAAAAATAAATGCTTAAGGTGATATTTATAATCAAGTGTATCGGGATGTCATGCTAAATCGTCTGGCTAACAACCACGTGATGGCATCTTATCAGAGGTACCACACACCTCTGGGAAATAAAAATGTTCTATATCCACTGTATTCTCTAGTGAATATTTTGCTCGTACAATTAACAAAACCGATTATAAAAGAACAAAGATTCGTTAAAATGGTGAAAAACACTGTTTTCAGTGTGAAAGAGAGAATTTGTTTATTAGAACCGATCAAGAACCCACACAATTAAAAAAAACCATAAACATTGAAGTTGGGGCTATGGCGGCGAAGAAAAGGGCATGGGGAGAAATAACCAGAAATTTCTTAAAAGAGAGAGTGGTTTGACCTGCATATAATTTCACAGGCTTTTCATTTGGATCTGTTGTATTGTACCAATGTGTATTAATTGAGTAGTTGGCTTAGTGAAACCTAGGTTCGGCATATTCTGTCACAAAAATAAAGCACTATCAAAATACGTGTAGGCTCGTTGATCCATGCGCACCGCGCCATCTTGAGGAATTATCATCGAGGAATGAACCAAGTGCAGCGGAACCCTGTTGGGGACTTTCCCGCCACCAACTTTATTACGTCATTTCTTGAAATGGTCCACCCGATGCTAGCAACCAAATCCACGCGTCTTCTACTATATTTGGGCCGCGCTTAGCATCGTGTCTTGCATTCGACCCTTGGGTGCACGGCAAGGTGCGGCTGACGGGGATTCCCAGCAGGTTGAAGCGCTGTAACGAGAGATGTTTCCAGCAAGAAGCCATCCTTCTTATCCCACTCTTGCAAGTGTGTATAGGTAATTTAAATAAAGGGAGACTTTCACCACGAACACAAGCAACTGACACGGAGCGCCAAAACATGCTACTTCGCTGCCAAATCCCATAAACGTCCGCGATTGCCACTTCAGCGGCTTTTCTGATACATGAACAGAGGCTCAACTGTAAAAAAAATAATTATGTGCTGGTCTTCAATCACTATTACATTTTAATGTTTGTGACTCAACACCAATATTTTTAGCAGTGTATCTTGCTTAGTAAGGCAGACGTTTCCAACCAACAAATTGAATCGGTCTACATTTGTATAATATACAATCCTTCCGTGTTTGTAAAACACATTGATTTATTTCCTCTATAATAATGTACAGCTCATTTTTTTATCATCATTAAAACAAAATATATGTTATGAATGAGAAAAATAAGATTGTAAAATGACACCTATATTTATTTTTTTCAAATAAATACATTATTATTATTATGTGATGAAAATTACCACCTTTGACACAAATTATAGTTTAAAAAAAAACCATGCGCTGTCTATAGAAAAACTGGATTCTTACCCACAGGTAAAACTGTAAGAAAATAAAAACATGTAAGAGTGGTTCCACAAGAAACAAGGAAGGACTTGTTACATTTACAACTCATCTGATTGATTGCCGATACGTTGGGAAATATGACGAGACGACAGAGTATAATACTTAAGTGCTATCTGATGCAAAACTAGATTCGCTAAGCTGCTACTTTAAGGAACTAAAATAATATATTAAATAATGTATTTTGAATGGAGGTAAGATGCGATGGGTTTTTTTTCAAAGTGGGGATCTAGGGAACATTAAAAACGATAGTATTTTTGCGTGATTTTTTTTAGCAAAACATTTTATTTGCCAAAATAAATTAAATATTTATCGAGTACAAAAATTTAGTCTAATTTTCTTCGCCTGTTGATATCAACAGTTGTTGAATATCTGTCAAGAGCATAGTGGCATTAGATGAAAACTTTTTAAATGAAGCTAAAAAGTTGTCACTAAATTACAGGACACCTCTGACAGATATTCAACAATTGTTGATATCACCATGTGAAGAAAATTAAACTTTAATCTACTGGATCAATATTTGATTTATTTTGACCAAAAACAAGTTATGCTACAAAAACTATAAACACACTTATCTTTTCTCGCGTCCCCTACAATCCTAACTTGGAATGTCTTAAAGCCATGACAGATAATGTTAAGACACCCTTCCCTCAGCCCAACCCAACCCCTCCACCCGCTTACTAGATCATTATACGCCACCCACTCCCTCCCAACTTTTCATATCTAGCCATAGCGCAAAGAAACTTCCTTCAAAAACTGGGATGCTTCAAATTTGGTATTTTTTGGTATGAGATAGTATAGCTGTAATTTTCTTGTGGGTCGTTTCAACTGACTGACGTGTCGTGTAGTGATGACAGGGTAAGCAGAGTTAGGTTAAGTTTGAACGGTTTTCAATATTCAGTATGTTATTCATTGGTCACGTATCAGCGGGTCAACCTAGTGTTCTGGGGTAAAGTGCTCGCAACAGGACCCGATGCTCGGGGATTCGAACCCAGCCGGGGTCGATATATTTTGATTGAGAAATAAAACTCCGTAGCACAACTTCCTTCGGAGGGGAAATAAAGCCGTCAATCCAATGTCGATTGTGGCTTGTAAGATAACCTTTGAAGCTATGCGAAAATCCTCACCTCTAAAAATTGTTAGGCCTTTTCGTTCTCCCTCATAGAAA
Source organism: Timema cristinae (assembly GCA_039000515.1). Taxonomy (NCBI): domain Eukaryota; kingdom Metazoa; phylum Arthropoda; class Insecta; order Phasmatodea; family Timematidae; genus Timema; species Timema cristinae. The sequence continues at coordinate 48,699,458 of JBCFYV010003508.1, read as the reverse complement.
TTCTCATGTACTGATATAATCAGTCGGTTCAGAAAGTTCACGTTAAAAATCTCAAATAAATAAAAAGAAGGTATCAGCTAACATATTCTCCTTGTGTAAGATATGTATATTAGAGCTGATATATGATTGGTCAAATAGGGCGGTTGGGGTGCGTGTTTGAGAACATCACAGACACAGTTTTAAGAAGCTCTGCTTACCCTGGCAACACTCCATAACACGCCACTATTCCTACTGTGGTCTCACTCCATTATATATATTAGGGGGGGGGGGGCTATCCCTGTCCGAATTTGATACTGAGTAGAATGGAGCTCACTCCCTATGAGTATCACCAACTTGACTTACTATCACTTAGTGAACTTACATTCTCTTACCAGGTGAATGCTGGTGTAGTTACTCTTACTTACCCTACACCTATTAATATTCCATCCCCTCCGCTTCAGTGGTTGAACGGTCAAATATGTTAGACTAGCTTGCTGATGACGGGTATAACTGGGGGTTCGAATACCGGTTGGGTCTACTCAGTTTTTTTAATAAATGGTTCCCCACTCTCCTTCCACACAAATGCCGGTATATTACCTTTGACACGTTTCTTTCCTCGTCCCAGCCTCATCATATGCATACAGACCGCTCAAGCAATAAGACGCAGCGATATTATAAATATATTACATTTGATTTGCTAAAATACCAGCACTAAACATAGAAAAAATACAAAATTGCTGATTGCTTCAGTAGATTATAATGTTCCAATCTTGACAGGTTTTTAAATTTAACCAATTTTCTTAAGCACCACGTCTTACTACCCGTTCGGGCTGTACGTTTATATTATATACTCGCTTTGCTCTTTGTGGGCTCCGCCCCTAAACCCCAGTGAGTGTATGCTAATGTAATTCCAGTGTTGTTTTGAAATTTGATTTATTTTTACAATTTTATGGTTTTAACTGTCCCATAGGTGTGTCATAAAATTAAAAAATGTGTAGAAAATGTGAAAAACTTACCTAAAATAAAAAAATCTAGCTCTGGTGCAATCCGTTGTTTGATAGGTCTTACCGTTTAGCCAAAGAGCCTCCAAAGAAAGGTCCGACCGACTTTAAAGTTGCTCCGACAAATTGAAATTATTTTTTTCGGGGGTTAAAAGTTAAACTTTTAACTTTTAAAATGTTCCCGTTGGTACAGGCTAGAAGCTATAAGTTTTCCAAATTTCAAGTTTCTAGCTCATCTGGAAGTGGGTGAACATTAATGTCAGTGAGTGAGTCAGCCGTGTGGATTTACAGTCTAGTGATTACGCTTATGGTTTTAGGGATGAAGGTTTTATTTCTAAGAAATATACTGCATTTGCGTAGAGGTAGAGTGGAGTAATCACCCTCATTACCACCCTACCGGGATTCGAACCTCGATTTCCCCGTCATCGGCAGTCTTGTCTACCGCTAGAGTAGCGTCTTGGACCACGTGGGCACGAACGTGGCTTTAATCTAATATATTCTTTAGTTAACTCTCCAGTTTAAAAAAACCCAGACGATACAAACCAAACTGACAGAAGCAAATATTAATATTGTAGATCACTTTTGTCAAATAAGGAAAGGCGGCAAAAGAGAATAAAAAATATTTTCACAAATATTAGTATGAAATATTAAACATTAGCTAATTTACTGAAAATTCGCTCAGTCATAGAACAAATAATAATTTAATATACTCTAATTACATTGCCAAGCTACAATACTTAAAGCCCTTCTCTCCACAAGTGTATTACAATAATAATACATGCGTGCGACCTTCGTAATTGATTATAATAATTTTCATAGTAATAAGTTGGCTCATAAAATGTTCACTTGTCCTTGTGAGTGTTATTATACTTTTATCCTTCAAAATTATTTGTCTAAAGAGAATATAAATTTCAGAGAAAAAGAGGAACAACAATAAACTACTTACGTAATACCATACATTACGTGAATTGTTGTGCGTGAGGTATGTGAAAACACTATCAACCTAAATTGTTCTGGTTATACTAGTAAATATGATGTTATATATTACATTATTATGGTCATGAACCGAGTAATCGAGTGTCCATGTAAATTGAATGTGGTATTTTTTTTCTTGTATATATGTATTTAGCGAGCAGTTTTAATATCAATCGTTCGAGGAAGTGGCTAGCAAACTGCTGATAGCCCAAACGTTCGTGAATATATACGTATTAGAACCAGTAAGTCATGAATTATAGTTTACAGGCCGATATCTATACTATAGGCAGCGGTAGCGTATCTAGTACAATAGGCCTGTCTATTTAAAGTAAGCGAAACAGATCTCATTATTTTTGCGTCCAAAACTTATTTAAATTCTTCAATCTATTCCTTATCTCCCGTATACGGTTTAACCCAATATGGCTGAATATAGGAAGGACGTTTTTAGAGGAATTGCACTCGCATCAACCTGAAAGAGAGTATTGGGAAACCACAGCTATACATTAATTGTTAAAAATCAGCCCCTGTTACTCTGTTTGAGATTTGAACTTTGACCATCCCGTCGCCCATGGTTCGATCTATGTGAGACTGACGCTTTAGACCAACCGAACCACCAATGCATGTAGGCCTATTAGCTTGAAGAGGCGGTGAACAAACCACGGTGTTATTTCAAATTTGGATCCCCCTCCCCCTCCCTGTGCCTGGTACACTCGGCCGAGATCCAAACCTGTCCATCTATCAACAGGAAGAGCTGTAAATAATATGACATGACATATGAATATGTTAAAGTAGATTTGATATATTTTGTCATATAAGGACCTTCCTGGGAAAATTGACTCGCACCTGTTAGTTTTATCCAATACTTGTAACTAACACATGCAAGAGATAAAAAAGAGAGAAAGAAAATAAATAAAAATAACCTGGTTGCACTATAAAACGTTTCCATCCCAACTTCCTGCAAATACACTATCGCTGAGCTAACCTTGCTGGTAGCAGCTTCTTACCAGCTCCCTATCCTACAAGACAGGCAAACCTTGCTGGTAGCAGCTTCTTACCAGCTCACTCTACTACAAGACAGGAAAACCTCGCATTAACATATATTTCAATTATTGCTGTGTCTCCCGCCAGAATCCCACAGGTCAATGACTTCCCCAGAACGTAATCCGAGTACATCCAACTAAGAATCTTAAACCCGGGACACTTAGGACAAACTAACCGGTTTACATATAAACATAAATTGAGGATATTGAAAACGGACATATGAACACGGAGAGTAGGTACGTCAATGCTCCATCACTGAGTCAAGTGAGGATGTTGGAGTACATGAGATAGTAGAGGAAGCAAGACTGAGATGGTATGGACATGTAATGAGGATGTTGGAGTACATGAGATAGTAGAGAAAGCAAGACTGAGATGGTATGGACATGTAATGAGGATGTTGGAGTACATGAGATAGTAGAGGAAGCAAGACTGAGATGATATGGACATGTAATGAGGATGTTGTAGTACATGAGATATAGAGGAAGTAAGACTGAATGCTATGGACATGTAATGAGGATGTTGGAGTACATGAGATAGTAGAGGAAGTAAGACTGAGATGGTATGGACATGTAATGAGGATGTTGGAGTACATAGATAGTAAGAAGTAAGACTGAGATGGTATGGACATGTAATGAGGATGTTGGAGTACATGAGATAGTAGAGGAAGTAAGACTGAGATGGTAATGGACATGTAATGAGGATGTTGGAGTACATGAGATAGTAGAGGAAGTAAGACTGAGATGGTATGGACATGTAATGAGGATGTTGGAGTACATGAGATAGTAGAGGAAGTAAGACTGAGATGGTATGGACATGTAATGAGGATGTTGGAGTACATGAGATAGCAGAGGAAGCAAGACTGAGATGGTATAGACATGTAATGAGGATGTTGGAGTACATGAGATAGTAGAGGAAGTAAGACTGAGATGGTATGGACATGTAATGAGGATGTTGGAGTACATGAGATAGTAGAGGAAGTAAGACTGAGATGGTATGGACATGTAATGAGGATGTTGGAGTACATGAGATAGTAGAGGAAGTAAGACTGAGATGGTATGGACATGTAATGAGGATGTTGGAGTACATGAGATAGTAGAGGAAGTAAGACTGAGATGGTATGGACATGTAATGAAGATGTTGGAGTACATGAGATAGCAGAGGAAGCAAGACTGAGATGGTATGGACATGTAATGAGGATGTTGGAGTACATGAGATAGTAGAGGAAGCAAGACTGAGATGGTATGGACATGTAATGAGGATGTTGGAGTACATGAGATAGTAGAGGAAGCAAGACTGAGATGGTATGGACATGTAATGAGAATGTTGGAGTACATGAGATAGTAGAGGAAGCAAGACTGAGATGGTATGGACATGTAATGAGGATGTTGGAGTACATGAGATAGTAGAGGAAGTAAGACTGAGATGGTATGGACATGTAATGAGGATGTTGGAGTACATGAGATAGCAGAGGAAGCAAGACTGAGATGGTATGGACATGTAATGAGGATGTTGGAGTACATGAGATAGCAGAGGAAGCAAGACTGAGATGGTATGGACATGTAATGAGGATGTGGGAGTACATGAGACAGTAGAGAGATGGGAGGATCAGATTACATAAAGTGCGTAAATAGGAGGATGAATGTTGTAGGGATAGGGTAAAATGGAGGCATTTTACTAAACTGACCCGGCCACTGACTGGCTGCAAACAGATGCTGATGAAGATGACATGACAAAATGATCGAAACGAGCACCTATATGTCGGAGTGATGCCGGTGGGCCCCTCTATAGACACACCAGCAGATGCACACTAGTCTTAGCTGTGATATGGTTTTGTTTTGGTTTTGTCTTTCCAGAAGTTTGGGTGCTTGAGCTTTTGTTCTTCTTTGCAATGAGACTTTGTGTAGCATTAGTGGTGTAATGTAGCTATTGGATAACATGTCTAGTAAGATCTAGTGGCTTTGATTGGATTAGGGGAGAACAGACCTTGTGTGTGGGGGACAAAAGCTCCTCTTGTCCGCTATTGACGTCGTATCCTCCGGAAATGAGGCAAAAACAGCCAAAGAAACCTCCTACTCCTCACGGGAGCCATGTTGATTGCTCAGCATACCTCATGAGAATTCACGCATCTCTAGTGTGTGTGTGTGTGTGTGTGTGTGTGTCCTAAGGGGGCAGTTACATTGAATGATATTTCGTACGAATAGGTAAGAACATTATCCAAGGACCGAGTGGTTACATTGGATGCAAAGACGTTGCACAGAATCTTCAGAATATGTTTGTTGTTCCAAACAAGGAAATGGAGCTGTTATCTGAATTATACTTTTTGGAAAGTCCTGAGCTAAAGGTTATCTTGTTGGACAATAAACAAGTATGTGTGAACAAATATTTTTCGGTCAAGGAATGTGAACGGGAATTCACCAGATATTTCTCGTCAAGGAACGTGAACGGGGGATTCACCAGATTGATTGAAGAACTCAGAGGCAATGAATTACCAGAAATAATTTGACGACACTCGAATAAAACAATATACTTGTGATCCAATAGAGAACTACTTTCTGCAAATATTGTTATTAGTTCCTCACAGTCCATTTTGGACACAAACACTGCTATTTTTCTTACAAAAAAACACTGAAGAAGAAACCAATTATTTTGTTTGTATAAAAAAGTCGTATGACCTCGTAATAATTATATTTAATAGAATTGTTCGTTTTTCATGACTTTGGTGCGAATTCTTAGGATTCTCATAGTCATTTTGCTACACGAGGTAACCGTGAACTAAGCCTTATGGCGAACATGACGCCTTACATCACGTGTTCACCGGTGCGGGCACGCCGGTCACGGAGGGTCGGTCGCGCCGAACTCTCGTTACACTTTCATCCGACCGACCACAAGCACTCGGTGACTCACTCGATGACAAATTACACCGTTCAACTTTGTCAACGATCGGAGGAGGGATTTGTTGTGAACAGCACCTTAAACACGAATAGATCACACTTTTACTTTCTCATAACATGGATTGCGATCGTTCTCAAGATTTGTAACGGTGCAGTACCGTGGTTCCATGCGTGTACTGGGACACAGGCAGATATCTCGTCTGGGGGCCGGTTTTATTTGGGGTGTCAAACTAAAATAAAGCTATACATTCAGTTATAAATAGCTGTTTTTATTAAACTTTAATCAAAATTTCCAATAAGTTAGTCTGAGATGATAAGAATACATCATTTGTGAATCTAGTAACAATAATAATATTAATAATACTGCGCGTCTGGGCTACAACATTCTTAGCCCAGTAGTGGAAAGATTATCCAGTACTAATGTACCGTTGTACTAAAGTACTAATAGTACATCCTTTCCGTGGAGACTCTTACCATGTCCTGATGAGATGAGGTGTTGGTGATAGTATGAGGGAGGTAGGGAGATGAGGGAGATAGTGAGTATGAGGGGATGGTGAGTATGATGGTGGTAGTGAGTATGAGGGTAATAGTGTGTATGAGGGTGGTAGTGATAGGGAGGGTGTGGAACCAGTGGGAACTCTTAACCCAACTAACCACATTCTGAATACCTTTGGGGTGGTTCTCTTTTCACTTAAAATACACAAGGTATCAGTTGGGAATCGAACCCTGGACCCCTACGCTCGGAGCCAGTACACTGACCACTACACCACGGGGCCGGTTATTTGTGAAGATGTAACTGATACAGAGTGTTTGGGTTCGCTGCCCAATCTTGCCAAATCCCTATATCTGCTGGTTTCAAACACTAGGTTAGGTTAGGTTAGGTTATATAAGAGACACTACAATGTTGCAAACCATGGCCACAAGTTTCATGTAGCCCTATGAATATATAAATCAGTAACGCGTCTTACTACCCGTTCAGATTATACACTTATATAGGATTACTAATTACGCTAGTGAGGTTTGGATGAGGAATGTTGAATTTGCTTGGAGAGAGAGAGAGAGAGAGTGGGAGGAATAATATTTAGGAATAACCACCCTCAGTACACCTGGCCGGGATCGAACCACGATCTCCCTGTCTTCGGCAGTCCATTATATTGCGAGAGTGATGCCTTAGACCGGCGGGCACCGAAGCCGATCTTAAACATATATACGAGTATTATATGTGTGTATGTACGATGTATAAAGTAAAAGAGTCTTAAGAAACCATTCTCTACAAGGTCGTCCGTTTTAACTCACTTTTCACCCAATTCAGTGGCCGCATAGTCTGAGGATTCAATCTCGCAATAGACTAAACCACTGATGAGGGGGAGATCGAGGTTAGAATCTAGGTCGGGTGTACTGAAGGTGGTCTTCCCACTCTCTCTCCACTCAAATGCGTGCATACCACCTCTAAACGTAACCTTCCTAATCCCTAAAACTATAAACTTGTAAACAGGACAGGTAGTAAGACGCGGTGCTAAGCCCCCTCTCTGACACCCCTAGAGTCGGTCCGGGCCAAGACACCTCTCTGACACCCCTAGAGTCGGTCCGGGCCAAGACACCTCTCTGACACCCCTAGAGTCTGTCCGGGCCAAGACACCTCCTGGTAATAGATTGCAGACTCTGAGAAGGTTTGAGGTACAGAAGCCATCTCTATAAAATCTCACCTATTCGGTAATAAAATAAGCAACAAACGACCGTTTCTTGTCTAGTTCTCTCTCTCACCACCTGTATGCTCAAGGTGGTGAGTTGTCGAGTTGTCATACTCACCTAGTTTCCAGTCTGTGGTCCGTGAAACACTCCTGGTACGCGGACATTACTGTTTCCAGCCTTGGTCAGTTTTTTTTTTCAAGCATATATTCTCCACTACCTGTTGGCTAGGCCTGTCGTAGCTTCGTATGTCTTATAATTAACTTAAAACTAAGACAGGCACAACAACCAGTATCCAGCCGTTAATTTATCATTGTGATAGAGTAAACCCACATTTCCTGATTAGACATTTATCGTGCATGTCGGGAATCAAACCCGGGATCCTCTCTAGGCAGATACGCTACCAACTGAGCTATGGTGTTGGATATTCTGATATGTAGAGAAATAAAATGGAAAACTGTTCGCCAAGAATATAAATAATTATTTTACTTTTTTTTTTTCCAGAAATGTTACCAACTATTTAAATGGAACAAATATATTCGTGATATCTCAAAGCTTTTTTTTCCTACTTTAATTAAAATCATCGTAGGGACGTTAACCCCAGAAATTATTGAAACCTTTACCTTACCTTCATCGGCAAACCAGACAAGACGAGGTTTACGCCTTTATCGCGACAGTTTCAGTTAGAAATGATGGCTTTTGGCTAGCAATAAATAATTTTCATATGTTTCTAGTACCACGTCTTACTACCCGTTTGGGTTATTCACTATTTCACTAATTAATCTAATGGCTTAGGTATCATGAAAGTTATATGTAGAGGGAGTGTACCCGCATTTGTGTGGAAAACCATTCTTAAAAAAACACCCTCAATATACCCGACTGAGATTCGAACCTCGATCTACCCGTCTAGTTACTGCGAGAATAGCGCCTTAGACCATGCGGGCTCACTGGTTAATTAACATCTTGGTATATGTAACAGAGAGGTTGAGAATGGTTACAGGAATTATATTTATAATAATGCCGCCTTTGATAAGAGAATTCGAACCATAGACCTCGACTTGCCGCTAATATAGATTAGTTGAACACAAAGTGTGTAGTTAATCTAAAGTGACTTTTTAATACAATTTTATTAGTATTAGTGACTTATTTTCTTAACTTTAGTAAATGGCTTTCTTTTTCTCTTCACGCAAGTGTTGGTGCATTTTGTTATTTTGTTTACATTCTAACGTCATGACTCCTATTACGTTAGTGTAAATATTCGAATAGCTCGGACTGGTAGTAAGACTCAGTCTATTATTATATTATAGGTCCGGATCTAATTCTGGAGGGCTAATTTCAGTCCAATTTTAACAGGAAGAACAATTTGGAAGAAAATCTTGTTTATTTATGGCCGAAATTGATATTTATATTTTTTGTTAGTAGTACTTTATAAGTTTGTTAATATCTATAAAAAGTGACAGATGACGATCGCATGACTTGACGTATGAATACGTGAAAGTTGATCTAGTACCTCTAATAGCTATCAGATAAGGAAGGCCCTTCCTATAGAAATTGGAGTGTTTTTTTGTCAACCCTCTCGGTTGAATGAACTTTAAATATTCATTGATATATTTCTTAAACTTAATAACTGGTTTGTTTAAATGTTTCCGATAAACTGGTAATGTTTTTACACGTGTAGCATATAATTACATCCTATACATATATTTCCTTAAATTTCTATTTAAAAACAAACAATTTTATCTGTTTTTTAATATAATTTTATGTTACATGTGTAAGCCATTATTCACTTTCAGATACACAACTAGTTTATATAAGCCATTTTGACCAAAATAACCATTCATCCGTTATGTTTACTATCAATATTTTTTTAAATATTTTTTTAACGCTTATCAAATGTGTGTACAGTGTATAAGTACCGAGTTCATTTCTCATTGGACGGTCTGATAAATAGAAAACTCGCTAGATTTACTTTCATGTATGTTTTGAAGCTCTCACTTTTGATAGATTTTATCAATACCTATAAAATAACGAGCAATGATAAAAAGTATAATGCTAACAATTTGACAGCAAAACAGGTGTTTGTATTTTATAAAAGGTCCTATCTATAAAAATGAGATTGTAACAAATAAGTACACAATGTGTCAGTAAAATTTACATACACTATTATCAATACTAGCCCATGGGATCATAAATTAACAATTATGAGATCTTGTTCTCATAAATAACTGCCATATAATCGAAGTGTGTTTTACATGACGTCACTATATATATATATATTTTTATTTACTACTAGAGTTTTCCCTTGAATTGGCTCGAATTTAAGTTGGGTAAATTAAACTTTTTTTTTCCAGCTAATCATCTAAAGTCTAAACTACCAAAAACAAAATTTCAGACACGTATGAGGCATAAAAATATTTTATATTTTGACGTTGAAGCCAAAGTAGGTCTTGTATCAGAACTTACACTGAGACATTTAAGTTTCCATATTTTTTTTTTAGGTACTTGTATCTAGATTGGCTCTGTGGTTCATTTGAAATTGACACTTAAAAAAAAAAACTTGTATCATATTGTCTTTCTTATATTGAGGTATTGTTGAAATGAACACCAAAAAATATAATTTAAATTTAATATATAAGATACAAAGCTAAATGAATCTATTTTACACGCCAAACCATCAATTAACTTAAAGAGTTCCTAAATTTAAGGTGAGAATGCGACAACGCTAACAGTTGCTTTCTTACGTGGAGGTATTATTGTAATTAATAAAATTAATAATTTAACACAGCTATCTAAGAAACGAAAATAAATAAGATTGAAATAAAAACTATAAAGTGAGCGCCCTATCACTCCAAACAAATCTGTGATTTTGGCTTAGTACCAAACAGTAAGAAAGAATGGATCCGACTCTCGGCCATTTAACTCCAGCTCCTATCCCTGTTCGTATCAAGTTCCATGTTTTGTACCCGCGTAGAGCAGCCGCGACGTGTGTTTACCGCTTACGCTAAGTTGTTTTCTATATTGCTTCACTCGCTATGAGCTATCTTAAGGGTACATCACTTAGATTGTTTTCTTGAGAAATAAGGAGTACAGGAAAAAGAGTTCCGTCTCGATACGGCGAGTACTCTCTCAGTTTACAGGCAACAAACAGACGGATAGACAATAAAATGTACCCATCACACAGATTTGTAGTTTTATTACATGTAGAGATGGCAATTGATATATGTATGACCACATGTGGATATTTACACTAATACGCTGGGAATTAGGAGAGTAGAATTTAGAGGAGGTTTACTACTCACCATCGCCATCATACTCACCATCACCATCATACTCACTATCACCCTCATACTCACTATCACCCTCATACTTACTATCACCCTCATACTCACTATCACCCTCATACTCACTATCACCCTCATCTCATCAAAACATGGAAAGGATGTAGGCCTATGATTAGTACATTCTGGTACAAAGGTACTGAACTGATAATTGATAAGGTTAACACAAAGGTTGTTAATGGCTTAACTTGAACGCCAAGGGATGAGGTAGATAGTCAAGAGGAAATGTACCCACATTAGCTGGGAGAGATGATGGGAAAACCAGTGTGATAAACCATATTTGGTAAAAAAGGACCCCATTGCACCTCAACAGTATTCGAACCTTGACCATTTACCGTGAGAGTAAGGCCGTGTTGGTGAACCTGTAACACGCATGCGCAGTGAACTCTTTACTGTCTGGAGATTTTATTTCCTTGACAAGGTTTTCAATAAAACTATCAAAATAAACAGTTTTAAACCCGCCTCGGTTGTCGTATGGTCTAAGGCGTCACTCTCTCAATATACTAGACCACCGATAGCGGGAAGACCGAGGTTCGAATCTCAGTCGGGTATATTGAGGGTGTTTTTCCCTAAAATGGTTGTTCCCTTTCTCTCCGTGCAAACGCGGATACACTTCCTATAAATATAACCTTCATAATCCTTAAGCCATTTGTGTAATTAGTACACAAGCGTATAATCCGAACGGGTAGTAAGACGCGGTGCTTTAATAATAATAATAGTATACTTTTATTCTCAAAATTCCTATTAATAATAATAATACTTAGCTCCGCGTCTTACTACCCGTTCGGGTTATACGCTTTAAGTACTAATGACTAATGGATTAGGAATTGGGAAGGTTGAATTAGAGGAAGTGAACCCGCATTTGCGTGGAGGGAGAGTGGTAAACCATTTAGGAAAAACCACCCCCAGTTCACCTGACCGAGATTCGAACCAAGATCTCCCCGTCCTCAGCAGTCTGGCTCAACATGACAAGCGTGTTAGCCAACTACGCCACCGAGGCGGGTCAAAATTCCTATTGATATGCGAAATATTTTATTAAAACGTTTTAGACCTATTGAATCTACTTTCTCAAAAAAGTTCGCCTTAGCCCACGCAACCATCGATGCGAATGATGCCTCACAGGAACACCTTTTTTAAAAAGAGATCCCCGCGTCCAACACTACCTGTTAGGTTATCCCGCAAAGAACCATCTTCCTAAAGGAGTTGAAACTTGTTTTTTTTTTTGCCAACATTAGTGGCTCACATAACAAGGATTGAAACAATTACCAAGTGAATGTTCGTCGCACTTTTTACCGCCAGTTATTTCGTGGTAATTGCTCTGCAATTTTAGGTTCATGCTACCGTTCTAAATTAAGTACGAGCAAAAAAAAAGTGGTGTGTACAGTGCGTTAATAACGCCTTTGCTCGTCTCTCGCATAGCGGTAAATCGAGTTATAATTTCCCATGTTATTAGATTTCACACTTACTCAGTTTTCAATCTTCGGAACTTTAAGGTGTGGATGTAGGGGACGCGAGAAAAGGTAAGGGTTTTTACAGTTTTTATATCAAAACATTTTTTTTTGGATCAAAATAAATCAAATATTTTACCAGTATAAACACATATTTTAATTTTCTTCACATGTTGATATTAACAGTTGTTGAATATCTGTTAAAGATGTCCTGGAATTTAATGACAACTTTTTATCTTCATTTAAAAAGTTTCTCATTTAATGTTGCTGTGCTGTTGACAGATATTCAACAACTGTTGATATCACCAGGTGAAGAAAATTACACTCTGTTTTTATAATGGAGCAATATTAAAGTTTATTTTGGCCCAAAAAAGTTTGGCTATAAAAAGCTCAAAAATATTGACCTTAACTCGCGTTTCACCTGCGTCTGTGGTTGCATAGTCTGAGGCAGGGGTTATAAACCCGTTTGACCACAAATACCACATTAAAAATACTGAGAGGGGACACATTAAAATATTAATGCAGTACGTTCAGTGGATTTCGTAAAGATAACCCAAACAATTATATTTTTATTAAAATAAACTATATCGATTGAATAAAATAGTTAGGATTATCCTTTTATCTTGTTCCCCAGAAATATTTGTATTTTTGTTCGTACATTATTTAATAAATGGATTATATTTAAAATGTTTTTAATTGATTGAATCAAATGTGCAAAAAAAAAAGGAAAACTATTCCCTGGCCCTTTATTTCTACGATATTTATAAATATAAAAATTTGATCAAATATTATGTATTTTCATCATGTGGCCCGCGGGTCATACATAATCATTTATTGGACCACATGTGGCCCGTGGGTCATACATAATCATTTATTGGCCGCATGTGGCCGCGGCCATAAGTTTAACACATCTTGTCTTATAGGCTGGGCTGCCTCAGACTGAAAAATAGGGGCTAAAATACTGGTTGGGTTTGGGGTATTATATTTTACAAACGATTTTCTCACCCTCCTAGCAATGCGGGTACACTTATTCTAAATGAAACCTTCCTCTTGCATATTTATTTTACCACCTCATCTTACTACCCGTTAGGGTTATACGCTTATGTACTAATTACGTTGATTGTTTTAGGGGTGAGGAAGGTTATATTTAAATTAAGTGTAGCCGCATTTGTGTGAAGAAAGAGAAAAAAAACATTTTGGAAAAACTACCCTTCAGTACACCAGACCGAGATTCGAACCTCGATATCTCCGTCATCGGGAGCCTAGTCTACTGTGAGATTAATGCCTTAGACCATGCGGCCACCGAAGTGGGTTCTATCCCTAGCTACATAGCCAGATAGCTCGAACGGGTAGTAAGACACGATGCTATAATATATATATATCCTTTCTTCATTACTCTCCGTAGCGTTATTGATATAAAGGTGTACAACCCAAAAGGTTTGTGAGACGAGGTGAGAAAACAAAAATAAAACTCCTCACTTTTCTTTCCTGCTTAAAATACCCTGAAATAATGAACTGGCTCTTGTCATATAACCTGGTTTCACCTGTCTCGGGAGACTAACGTACTGCGGACCAGACAACCAACCACCTGTTAGCTACTATATCTCTCTCTCTCTCTCTCTGTACACATGTCTGACTTGTCGTTTGAACGAACCGACACATGCAACTGATGTGGACTCAGGTTATTGCATTTCTCAACCATCGGGAACAACATCAGCAGATTTGGTCAAATACAAAATAATTTAATCTTTAGTAATAATAATAATTATTATGACAATGGCATTCTGGGCTATTTCTATCTTTAGCCCAGTAGTGGAAAGATTAGCCTGTACTAATGTACCGTTGTACTAATGTACTAATAGTACAGCCTTTACGTGGAGGCTCTTTACATGTCCTGATGAGATGAGGTGATGGTGATGGTGATAGTGAGTATGAGGGTGATAGTGAGTATAACAGGGAAGAGCCAATGAAGATATTAAACCTAACTTAAGTCTTATCAACCAAACCCTGGTAACCATGGAAATTATTCCCCTACAGAGAAAAATCCCCCGGTATCAGCCAGGATTCAAGCCTGGAACTTCAATGTCAGCAGCCAGAGGATCTGACCACTGTACCACAAGGTTGATTTTCTAAGCATCAGAGTTTTTTTTAAATTACATTATTTAATACTCTAAAGCAATTTAAAAATGGCAATACTCGTGTTATAAAATTAACAATAATACAATTTTTTTAAACAAATTTAATTTCGTACTTATAACTTTGAGCTGTTATTTTTCTCTACCCATATTAAATGTAGGTTTTTGAGGCCAAATGTACGAATATTTGGTCCAAAAAAGGGATGAGGCTACCGGGGAATGAAGGAGGTTACATAATGCTGAGTTACATAGCTTTTACTCACCACAAGACATTGTAAGGATAATCAAGTCTCGTAGATTACGGTGGGAAGGACATGCAGACTGAATGGGAGAACTTAGATCCTTGTTCAGGATATTAACTGGCAGACCAATTGGGAAGACTAGATGTAGATTGGAGGATAACATTAGAATGGACCTGATAGAGATAGTAATGAGGTGGACTGAAATAGTAGATAGGATAGGTGTAATGAGGTGGACTGGATAGAACTAGCTCAAGATAGGGATAGAGTGTAATTAGGTGGACTGGATAGAACTAGCTCAAGATAGGGATAGGGTGTAATGAGGTGGACTGGATAGAACTAGCTCAAGATAGGATAGGTGTTAAGAGGTGGACTGGATAGAACTACTCAAAAGAGATAGGTGATAGGTGGAGGGTAGAACTAGTCAAGAAGAAGTGTATGAGGTGGACTGGATAGAACTAGCTCAATATAGGAATAGAGTGTATTGAGGTGGACTGGATAGAACTAGCTCAAGATAGGATAGGGTGTAATTGAGGTGGACTGGATAGAACTAGCTCAATATAGGAATAGGTGTATTGAGGTGGACTGGATAGAACTAGCTCAAGATAAGGATAGGGTGATATGAGGTGGACTGGATAGAACTAGCTCAAGATAGGATAGGGTGTAATGAGGTGGACTGGATATAACTATCTCCAGATAGGGATATGTGGTGTACTTTGGTAAGTGTATCAGTTTCTACTAGAGTATGTAAGTGAACGTGTGAATTTATTTAGACACACTGTATATATCTTCTGTATATTATATTGAGTGGAATAGTTACCCTTATTTGTGGGCGAGTGGATTAGACGTCAAGATCGGTGTATTTCTCGAAATGATAGCTACCTAATCACTATGATTAAAATTCGGGTTGTCCGGTTGGATAGTAAGATGTGTAAAAAAAATTAAAAATTCTCAAAATATAGGCCACGTCGGTAAAAGTAATTTAGTTTTAAAACGATAGGTTACACCTCTTAACACAGTGTGTTAGATTTTGGTCGCAAATTTCACTATTCCTAATACATCGGGTTAACAACATGTATTATTCTAAATTTAGGCTACCAATATCATCAATTTTATTTTCAAAACATTGTCAGGTCTTAGTTCATTTCAAACAAACAAACCAACTCAACATAATGTTTTGTATAATCTGCACAGTTATGATATTAAATGGTACCGCTGTATTTTTTTATTGTTATTTTATTTTTCGTTTGAAAAGCGTTTAAACGGTAATAAAGAAAATAGCTCGTTTCCTGTCACTTATCTCGATCTAATGAGCCCGTTTCCAAGAATTGCCACAGCTGATTTATTATTGCATTTTTTAAAATCTATTTTTATAACTTGTATTTAACATGGACTTTCTGAACCTACTGATTATATCAGCACACGAGAATTTCTATGAGCGAGAGTGAAAAGGCTTATCAATTTCGCAGGGAAAGGTATTTATCACAAACCTTTCAGGGTTCTTTAACAAGCCACAATCAACATTGGACCGACGGCTATTCTTCCCCTCCGAAGGAGGTTGTGCTACGGATTATTATCAATCAAAATCCACCGACCCCATATAGGTTTGAGCCCATGAAAATCGGAGGATCCCGAGGTGAGCACTTTACCCCAAGACTACTTAGGTCAAATATAAACTTAAAAATTGTCTTATCCAGATAAATCTAATTATGTTTGTTCGATTGATAGCAAATGCGATACGTCTGACCTCTCAACCGGCCTAACAACTTGATTGACAACAAATAACAATAACAATTCTACCATTGATTGAACCCTCATCTATTTATAAATACAATAGGCCCATGGCTTCTTTGGGGCTGACTGACAGCTCACAGCTCACAGCTGCTAAACACATGTTTTTGCAGATCATATGGATCGGCGTAGGGATACATAATTTGGTCTGGTAACTTTTTAAAGCCGTCAGCTCTCAGCTGTCACTCAGCATCAAAGAAGCCATGAGGCTACTGTACACTATGTCAATATTTCGAGTCGTCTTATAATTCAAGATATGGATTCATCCTGCACGGAACCAGTCTGCGTGATAATATAATAATAATAATAATAATTAAATAATATATGGAGTGTTTCTGCAAATATATATATATATAATTTATATATTAAAAACAAAACCACTAAATAACATAAATTAATAATAAACACTGTTACAGAAACATTGAGAAAATAGGAACATCTCTGTCCACATAAAAGCATAACATAATCCATTTCACTTTTCAAAGACCCGCTTCGGTGGTCACTTGGCCTAACGTGCAACCTTCGAGTTGGACTAGACTACCGAAGACGGGGAAGGTCATGGTTCGATCCCAGTCGGGTTCAATTAGGTCGATTTTTCCCTATATGTTTTTCCACTCTCCTTCCATGCTAATGCTGGTGCACTTACTCTATATATACATATATCTAAATCTAACGAGTTTTTAGTAAATATTTATTTTAGTAAAAAGAAATCTCTGCGGTGCGATGTACTGTTTATTTTATTTTTAAAAAACACGTATTCTAAATTTCCTTGCTATTGTTTTGATATTTTTAAAGTGGGTCCTGGACCCGTTCAACTTGAACTATCAAGACTAGACTGTAGGCTCAAACGAGTCATCATTGCGTCACCTCATAACACGATCCAACACACCTACCTCTTATAAGCGGTACTTATGGTCTCTGCGATCATTTTCTTTCTTTGACACTTCATCAACATTCCCTGACGTCGTATTATATAAAAATATGATCATAATTTATCTACATTATGTCTTGGCCTAGCGTTTTATTTGACTCTGATAGCGGGCTACACATTCCAGTTTGAGAGAACTTTGGAGAGAAAAAAAAACACCTTTAAGATTCCCTTAACTTAACATCTTAATTATTTTTGTAAATTCTGAAATAAACGAAAATATTCTTTCTTTAAGCGACATCCGACACCTGAGCTCTGTCGGTAGTGTGTCTGTCTACTGAACTAAGGGGTCCAGGGCTCGATTCCCGGCATATCCGAAAAATTTATAATTGGTGTAATGTGAGTTCTCCCTTTCAAAGTGATGAATTAACAGGCGGGAGGACTGGATGTTGTGTCTGTCCTATATTATAAGTCATGTCCTTATATAATTAGTTGGTTCATAAAGTGCACGTTCAATACCTTGGATAAATAAAAAGAATTACTTGAACTTTTTTTTATGTCAATGAAGTTAGTATATTGGATTGTGAAAACTATATCCTAAATAAAATATTGTCCTTTTGGTGTATTATTTAGATCTATCTGTCCCTTGTGTTGTCCTTTATTTTAATCTCGACTATTACGTGCATTTGCTTGGATGTTCATTTGACAAACTAGTTCTGAGACATATTATGGTTCACTCGATATTTTTATAAACATTAATTATATAAGATAAGCCTGGTATAGAGAGGTCTTGAAAATACGTGTTTTAATCAAACAATAGGTAATACCTGTTATTTCTGGCTCTAGTCCATTTTGTAGGTGCTATTATAATTATTACTATGATGTGTTCTGTCTTACGACAGGTACATTCCTTTTATCAGTGAACTTAGACCCCCTGTCCTCTGCCTCCTCCTTCAAGTCGTCCAATATTTGAATCCTCCTCCTTCCTAAGCTCCTCTTTCCCTCAACCTTTCCTTCTATGACGTCATGCTAAAGACAGTTCCTCCTCAGATGGGGTTGTGGGAAAAACTTTTTACGTTCGCAACACGTCTTACAAGCTGGCTGGGACTCGTTAGTTACGCTAATGGGATAAAAGGTTGAGGGAAGCAGAATTCGTGGAAATGTACTCAGCATTGGCGAGAATGGAATGAAGTAAACCATTTAAGAAAAAGAAACACTCGCGGTACACCAAGCTAGAATTCGAAACCAGACCTCCAGTAAACAGGACTAGAGGATCTTGACACTTAGTCTGCGTGTCCACCGATGTAATAACCTTCCACACTAACTCATAGCACTCTGTCATAACCTTAAGATAGGGAACAAATGAAGTCCTCGCTATTGCTGGTAGAACAGAAAGTTTTTGATTTTGACGTAGAACTTCGGAGCTCATTCCCTGTCTTAATGTATTTGAAAAAAGGTAGAAAAAGGAAGAGTTACCAGCATTTGGATGAAGGAAGGGTGAAAAACAATTTTGGAAAGATCATCCTCAGTACAACCCGACCAAGATTCGAACCTCGATCTCCCCATCATTGACAATCTAGTCTACTTGGAGAGTAGCGGCCAATGTTGAATTGCGGGTAGCAACAACAGGCCCTTAATACATGCTTCTATGGTCACATGGTCTAAGGCATCGTTCTCGCAATAGACTATGATTGAAATATCGGGGTTTGAATTCCGGTCAGGTTTATTGAAGGTAGTGTTTTCCTCGAATGATTTTTCACTCTTCCTTTACACAAATGTGGGTACACTTCCTCAAAAGTCAATATCCCTCATCCTTAACACTTAGTGTAATTAACACATATGCTGATAACACGTAATATTAATTACAAATAGCACACCTCCCCCCCCCCTGAAAACTTGCTACACAATTTCTGGCCGCAGTTATGATGTTTAATTATCTGTCTGGTCTAGGGGGTAAGGTGTCAGACTTCTGTGTTGGCGGCCGGGGTTCAATCCTCGGTCCCGGCACAGATTTATCTGACTACCAAACCCTTCCTTCACCTCTGACAAAACATCTTGTGAATGTGGGGAATGCCAAGCCACCACCGTGGTTCGGATTCCACGTTAAACTGCGGGTCCTTCATTTCATCTCACAATCACCCTACCATTACACATTAGCGTAAGTGCGTATAAACCGAACGGGTAGTAAGACGCGGTGCTAATAATAATAAATTATCTGTCAGCATTATTTTTGGTGTGTTTTATATAATTACGGCCAGGTCGATGACTCTTGGCAATATTTTCTGGCAAGAACCTTCTGGAGGCTGTTTCTGACCGAGCTTTGTATGAATAGGTTTGTTATAATCTCCCATCTAGTGATGGTCCGCCGTATCTTTTTGATGTTTAGTGTAGCTTTGAAGGGAGACATCAAGTGGGAGGGAGTTCTTGGAGGACAAGCAAACATAACAGGTTTAGGCTAAATCATATTTTTAACAACGCAGGCTGATTCTTATCAGTCTCTCTGTGTTGATGTCCAAAAAATAAATCGTCAGATGTATTATTCAACAAAAAATAGTATATTATATATAATATATATATATATATATATATATTCTTAAGAACAACTTTTTGAAAGGAGACAGTTTGTAAAATTACAATAAAATAATTTTGGTGTAATAATATAATGCTTTCTAGAAATGTTTGTTATGCTCCATGAGATTTCTAAAATATTGTTAGTAGCCGTGTTGAGTAGTATCAACCATCTTCAGGGTTTTTCTCATGTCAAACTTAAAAGTAGGAGAAAATCTGATATTTTGAGATTTATTTCTCTTTTCCATCAGTTTTTATTCATCTTTATTTTATGTTTTACTTCTTTGGTGAGTTAAACCATAGTAAAAAATATGACATATTAAAATAGTTACATGTATTCTTGTAAGATATGTCCAGTAGTTATCTCTGGAAGGTAGGTAGAGCTTACCTTGACCGATTACATTATGGCCATATTTTAGAAACTCACCCATAGCGTCCGTCAAAGCTTGAGGTAATTCCTATAACTCTTGGTGTACTTGAAGTTGCTTGATATTACACAAATATAATCTTAAACCTGGGGTTTTTATCGGTTAACTTTTCTTAGATAAAATTTGTTTTGACCTTTCCAATCCTTTAAGGAAAATTTGAAGGTAGATTATTGTTTTTTTTCCCTAAGAAGGTGTTAGACCAAGTAAGGCATTATTAAAAATTCTTGACACTTAAGGTGGGGATTTATTTAACACGAATTAGGACAGTGTTTTTGCAGTTTTTATAGATTAACATTTTTTGGCCAAAATTAATCAAATATTTCTCCAATATAAATAATTAGTTTGATTTTCTTCACCTGATGTTATCAACAGTTGTTGAATATTTGTCACGAGCTTAGCGACATTAGATGAGAAACTTTTTAAATGAAGATAAAAAGTTGTCATTAAATGCCAGGACACCCTTGAAAGATATTCAACAAATGTTGATAACACCAGGTGAAGAAAATTAAACCATATGTTTCTACTTCAGAAATATTTGATTTATTTTGACAAAAAAAGTTTTGTTTTGCAAAAATATTTATCTTATCTTAGGTTCTTTTCCAACACATCTTAAATAGCCCTCATTATTATCTGTAAGAAAAGTTCATTATAATTATTAGCACCGTGTCTTACTACCCGTTCTGGTTATACGCCCTTACGCTAATATGTAATGGTAGGGTGATTGTGAGATGAAATGAAGGACCTGCAGTTTAACGTGGAATCCGAACCACGGTGGAGGCCTGGCATTCCCCACATTCACAAGTTGTGATTAATACACGTCTTGTCAGAGGTGAAGGAAGGGTTTGGTAATCAGATAAATCTGTGCCAGGACCTAGGATTGAACCCCGGACCTCCAGCACAGAGGTCTGACACCTTACCCCCCTAAACTACCAGGCCACCAACTTGGGTAAAGCGTATCAATATTTTATATAACATCATTTGGTTGAGCGGTTTCTCAGAAACACAATTCATCTAATAAAATAAATTCAAGCTAGGGAATATAAGCTCCATTTAATATTTAGTAAATCTATGTTTTAGATCTTTGAATACAATTTGTTTTGCACTCAAACAAAAATGTGCGCCTATTTATTGTCCGGAAATCCGCCAGCAGTAAAATGTTCATGCAAGCTCAGGAAGTTGTGATTATAAAACGACAACATGTAAATTAGGAAATATTACAGATGGTAAATGTCGATGTAAATGTTTTAAAATGGTAATTCATCTTGATTTGTTTTATCATTCCCTAACCACGTAATCTTTTGTGAACCGGTTGTGGTCCGGATCGATCCTCGAGCCTTGTTAACCGGTTTTATCGCCAAAGGAAAAGCGATTGTAGCTTACAACTATTCCACACAATAATACTTTAGACTCCAAATAGACGATATTCACTTCTTGTACTGTTACCATATTGATTAATTTCAGTCGACCCTTTTTTCGGTGGCCGCATGGTCTAAGGCGCCACTGTCACAGTGGACTAGACGGCCGAAGACTGGGGAGATGGAGGTTTGACTCTCTGTCAGGTGTACTGAAGGTAGTTTATCCTAAATGCTTTTCCATTCTACCTACACGCATATGCGGCTACACTTCCTATAAATATAACCTTCCTTAGCCCTAAAATAATTAGTGTAATTAGTATATAAGTGTATAACCTGGACGGGTAGTAAGACGCGGTGCTAATAAAAATAATTTGATCCAATTAAAACATTCTTTATTATTATTATAAAAATGCTCTATATTTTGCCTTAATAAACGTTTAGTAAAAACACTATTAAATTTAGTTTAAAACATTATATATTAATACTTTCAACAGTAGCGTATTAATACATATTAAGGGGAAGTGATTAAAGGGGTGAATTATACCATTTTACCTGCGTGGAGAGAGGAAGGAAAGTAAATATTTTGTTGTGATAAATCGCATGTTGAAGCATCTGATCGAGATCTGGCTATTGAGCTTTTGAGCACTTTGGTAGGATGAAAGCTCGACGCCTTAGACTGTGTGATCATCAGTGTGAGTAATACGTTCATTCGTACAGTATAATTAAAAAACTATAGTTTTATAGTAAATACTTAATAAAGGATAATTTAACATATTTCAGAATTATGTTATCAAATTATATTTTGATATAATAATTTTAATTTGTTCGCTTAGTTTTATTTAGACTAAGACCTATATTTGTAGGATTTTTAGAGTATTTCCCAATCTTATGATCTATGACTAGGATGTATCTTAACCAAGGGCCGTGAACAGGATTTGTTTGAACCAGAGGGCCGTGAACAGGATTTGTTTGAACCAGAGGGCCGTGAATAGGATGTATCTTAACCAGAGGGCCGTGAACAGGATTTGTTTGAACCAGAGGGCCGTGAATAGGATGTATCTTAACCAGAGGGCCGTGAACAGATTTGTTTGAACCAGAGGGCCGTGAATAGGATGTATCTTAACCAGAGGGCCGTGAATATGATGTATCTTAACCAGAAGGCCGTGAACAGAATTTGTTTGAACCAGAGGGCCGTGAATATGATGTATCTTAACCAGAGGATCATGAACAGGATTTATCTTAACCAGAGGGCCGTGAACAGGATTTGTCTTAACCTGAGGGCCGTGAACAGGATTTGTCTGAAGCAGAAAATTATCTGTCATGTATATATTCATTTCTTTGAATTTTTAAGTCACAGTTTTTGGGTATGTTTAATTTTCAAGTTTTTTGTGTGTGTGTTTTTGGCTTACCTTGAATATTTATGTTTTAAAATACCGTTAATATTTTGTAACTGTACCAATACTCTTACCATAATCATACACGCCACGTGATGTAAATCCAGGCCCTGTTTGCTTGTACTGATGTACTAACTTGTGTTCCTCCAGCAGCAGCACGACCGCTACCTCGGATCAGCGTACGACCCGTCCCGTGACCTATCTCCGAACCTGCCAGTCCATTCGTGCGACTCGTCGTCCATGGGAGACGTCGACCAGTCTCTCAGCAACAACAGTAGCTTGTGCAGTAGCAACACTAGTGGCTCAAACTGTAGCACTCCTTCTAGTAGCAACAACAACACTAGCAACAACAGGTGAGTAGCAACACTAGTGGCTAGCACTCCTCCTAGTAGCAACAACAACACTAGCAACAACAGGTGAGTAGCAACACTAGTGGCTAGCACTCCTTCTAGTAGCAACAACAACACTAGCAACAACAGGTGAGTAGCAACACTAGTGGCTAGCACTCCTTCCAGTAGCAACAACAACACTAGCAACAACAGGTGAGTAGCAACACTAGTGGCTCCAACTGTAGTACTCCTTCTAGTAGCAACAACAACACTAGCAACAACAGGTGAGTAGCAACAACAGGTGAGTAGCACTCCTTCTAGTAGCAACAACAACACTAGCAACAACACGTGAGTAGCAACACTAGTGGCTAGCACTCCTTCCAGTAGCAACAACAACACTAGCAACAACACGTGAGTAGCAACACTAGTGGCTCCAACTGTAGCACTCCTTCTAGTAGCAACAACAACACTAGCAACAACAGGTGAGTAGCAACACTAGTGGCTCCAACTGTAGTACTCCTTCTAGTAGCAACAACAACACTAGCAACAACAGGTGAGTAGCAACACTAGTGGCTAGCACTCCTTCTAGTAGCAGCAACAACAGGTGAGTAGCAACACTAGTGGCTAGCACTCCTTATAGTAGCAACAACAACACTAGCAACAACAGGTGAGTAGCAACACTAGTGGCTAACACTCCTTCTAGTAGCAACAACAACACTAGCAACAACAGGTGAGTAGCAACACTAGTGGCTAGCACTCCTTCTAGTAGCAACAACAACACTAGCAACAACAGGTGAGTAGCAACACTAGTGGCTAGCACTCCTTCCAGTAGCAACAACAACACTAGCAACAACAGGTGAGTAGCAACACTAGTGGCTCCAACTGTAGTACTCCTTCTAGTAGCAACAACAACACTAGCAACAACAGGTGAGTAGCAACACTAGTGGCTAGCACTCCTTCCTTGTGTTTATTTTCACTGACATTTTTTTATATATCAATTATGTTAGTATCGGCTACTGTGTTCATATGTTCTAAGACGTCATCCTTGCATTAGGCTAGACTTCCTATGATGGGGATATTGGGGTTCGAATCCCTGTGAGGAGAATAGTTTCTTCCTGTACACAAATGTTAGCACCCTGGCTATTAAAGCTGCCTCACCCCCAACACATCAGCTTAACAGTACATGACAGGTGGTAGAACGAGGTGATATTTAAATATATATTTATATTTAATGTTTCTGATACACATATAGATAGATAAAATGAGAAACAAGTAGATGGATAGAGACAGAACCCTGACGTAGTCAAACATCGCTCACTGTCCAAACCCTTATTTGAGCATTCGTGGTATTTTATTATCTTGTCATTTAGTTTTGAAGATACCAAGATACATACACTTCTATCAAATTTAAGCATATACAGATGACTCTAAACGAATATTAACAGTTGCTCCCCCCCCCCCCCCCCCCCCACTCAACTTCCACTCATCCACGGAACGTTCTTTTCCTCGAAACAGCAGCTGTTTCAAACCTCGCATCAAGGTCAGCCAAGAAATAAACCCTACGGCAAAGAAAGATATTTTTTTTAAATGCAATAGGATGAGGCAGTATTTTGACGAATGCATCCAGTGACAGGGTCGCTGTAGAACTCACCAGGTTAGAGAGGTGTGATTGATTAGTACAGGCGCTTAAATTAGCGTAATATCTGTAGTTTTAATTATCACTCACAAAATACAACACCATAGGCTACTACTGGCCAATAGGGCTGGCTGTGATGCACGCCTATTGACTTCTGTGCTCTGGTTTATAAAAGGTTATCAGGTTGTGTTACGGTATAAATCTGGGTTTTTATATCTACACTAATATTATAAAGAGGAAAGATTTACTTTTTTGTTTTTTTGTTTGTAATGGATAAACTCAAAAACCACTGGACCGATTTTAAAAATTCTTTCACCAATATAAAGCTACATTATCAGCGAGTAACATAGGCTATATTTTATTTTGAAAATTTAATTTATTCCTCATAAAAATGTCGATAGTATATTATATAGTCGTTGAAAAAAAAAATTGTTGAAGGTAAAGTGGGGTTGGTGAAGGGGGCTGGGGGGGGGGGATAGGGGTGAGGAGAAAGAAATAGATGTAGTGACGAGGAACGCAAAAAAGAAAAGAAAAAAAGATTAAAATAAAATTTGGGGAAACGAGGGGAGTAAATGAAAGTGGAGGAAGCTGAAAAATTAATTTGATTTTAACAATTTGTTTGATTGGTGTATACACAATTCCTTTCGCGCATAGAGCAAACAAAATTATAGAGGAATGAGATGAAAATAGGAGGAAGGATAAAAAGAGGGAGGGAGCTATACGTGATGGTAGGACTGTATTTTAAAAAAAATAAGTAAAAAAGTTTTGTTTTTATATTGACATGATGGATGATTTGAAGCTTTGTTTTACAGGATTCTTTAAAATATTTTTTTACGGGGAAGGGGGCTAGTTGGTAAATAAAGAAACAATTCCTTATACGCAACTGGTCGTCTAGTTTCCCCATCACAGGGAGTTTGAGGTTCAAACCTTTAAATAGTGTACTAAGCTGCTTGTGAACCTTTGGCTTAGGGAGAGGGGGCTGGGGAAATTTGGGGCGAAAATCAGAGACTTGAGATCTTGCAAATAAACACGTATATGCACACTTTTGGCTGGTGGCCGAATTTGTTACAACTGGTAGGCAGTGCTATCACTGCTGCAAGAAATAACTATCTCAATTAATGTTTAAAAGTAATCTAAGTAAATGTATCCTAAATTTTTATATGGTTTTTAACGTTATTTCCTAACTGTTCCGCGCTTTGCCCCCCCCTTCCCCCTACCTTCCCTCCCACGGGCCAAGAACTATTGCTCTAAGTGCTGCCTATTTAATCCCTGTCCTGTTATTGTAGACATGTTTACAAAGCGGGTGGGTAGTAAGACCCGTTGATCATTGCATGGTTTATGGTTAGTTGGTTTGTAACACATCCATACGCTCCTCCCATTCCAGCAGCTGCAATGTCCACCCCTGCATTCACCACCGAGGCTACGACGTCGGACCCCACCAACGTCCGACGCCTCCTTGCAACAACTGTGGCGGCGCCGGGCCCGGGGGCGACGCCTCGTGCGCGAGACGGGCCTACGACCGAGGGGGCGTTGGCCCCCCGCCTTCCGGTAGTTTCCCGGACTGCGATGGTGGAGGGACCTACCCCCCTCACCCTCCACCACTCCTGCACCCAAAGATCGAGCAGTGCCCGGCGACGCCACCTTCCCCACCTGCCGCGACGGACGACGCCGTGGTGTGCGCCGGATGCGGCCAGCGGATCTCTGACCGGTTCTACCTGCTCGCCGTGGACAGACGCTGGCATGCGGCCTGCTTGCAGTGTTGCCAGTGCAGGCAGACGTTGGACGGGGAGGTGACGTGTTTCTCCAGAGACGGGAATATCTACTGCAAGAAGGACTACCACAGGTAGGAGGGGTTGGGCTACTCCCTGCTACCATCTCTCATCGACTAATGCAATAAACAGGCTGCTAGGCTGCATGGGAAAACTAAAGATTAAAGAAAATTCTGAAAATTTTGTTTAAAAAGATACTAAGGCAGAATATCCGTGTAGTAGGCTTTTAACATTTCGTATAGTAGGCCTATGTTATAAAAGGGATTTATGAATATACAGCAAATGTTGAAACCTTATACACACACATGGGTGACGGAAATTCACCCATGTGTGTGTGTGTGTGTGTGTGTGTGCGACAACTTTTTCTCTTCCTTTAATAAGTTTCTCATTTAATGTTGCTATGCTCTTAACAGATATTAAACAACTGTTGATAACACCAGGTGAAGAAAACTAAACTAGGTTTCTACTGGAGAAATATTTGATTTATTTTGACCAAACAATGTTTTGTGATAAAAGGCCATTGTTTTTGCAGTTTTTATCACGTCCACTACATCTCCACCTTAATATAAGGGGTAAATATGGCGAGGCTAGCCTAGAAGATATGCACCCGCATCAGCGTGGATATCAGATTAATAAAAACCATAGGGATAAATCACATATGTAAAACCTCCCCCAGTCCACGTGGCTGATAATTGAAACTAGATATTCCCATCACCGGAAACATAGATAAGACGAGACTGAATCATTTTTCAGTGGGATCACCACCGTGGGTGAAGGAAATTCAGACATTATATTTACACATATATGATATCTTTTAGGTTAGCTTCACAATATTTACCCCTTATATTAAGGTGGAGATGTAGTGGACGTGATAAAGGCAATTGTTTTTGCAGTTTTTATCACAAAACATCGTTTGAACAAAATAAATCAAATATCGCTCCAGTAGAAACATATTTTTTTTTTATTCATATGGTGATAACAACAGTTGTTAAATATCTGTCATGAGCATAGCAAGATTAAATGAGAAACTTTTTAAATGAAGAGAAAAAGTTGTCATTAAATTCCAAGACACCCTTGACAGATATTCGACAATATAAATAAAAGACATGATTTCATAAATATTCATAATGTGAAGAAAATTAAATTCCATGTTTCTAATGGAGCAGTAGTTTAGCTATTCCAACCAAAAAAGTTTTGCTCTAAAAACGCAAAATGACATTAAGCTTTTCTTGCGTCCCCTAAATCTCCACTCGAAGATCGTTGATAACCGTAGTGTCGAATGTACCAATTCTAAAATAAAATGTCACGACACAACCGTACATAGTTTCTCATACAGTACCTTAAAGTTTGCGACAACCTTTTCAAAAATCACTTATCAATAAACAAATCTTTAGTAAGTTTTCTTGAGAAAAACAAACATAAAAAGTAAAAATCTTACACTAGTAAAACAAAAATCTCCATCTAATAAAAACAAACTCAATTGTGTGTATTATATTACTACGAGCAACACTTGAGGTACTTGTTTGATCATCGTAAGACTCTAATTGCGGGACAAACGAGTTAGAAGAGAACTACTCTCCAATAACGATCAGATTTGAACATTTCCTCGTGAACATGCGCCCTTTCAGGCGGTTATTTCTTCGTTTCGGCTCGTGCCATACTGGTAGGTAGGTGGTCGGCCAGTTACGTCTTTGTGTCTACATCGTGTGCGGGCAATATTACCCCCCCCCCTTCCCCCCCGCCCCCTCAACATCAATAACACTTTCTAGGTTCTTTACAAGATAGCCCCGGAAAATAAAATTGTTTAGATAATGCACTGTTGTTTCAAGTGCTGTGATGCAAAAAAAAAAATTAAAGTGCTCACCAATAGCAAAATGATTTCTCAATAGCATTAATAATACCCATCCAGGTCTGAGGTGCACGTTTTACCTCGGGCAAAGGTTACGACGCTGGCCTCTGAGTACACTGTGGTTCGGATCAATAGTGGTCTAAAGCGCATATTACTTTACAGTGGGCCCTTTTGTATGTGATAGGTTGGTGGATTGGGTAGAGTAGATTAGACTAGAAGGAATGGTAAACAGGTGAATTGGGCACCATTGTTTAGACAATAAGGAACTGTAAACAGGTGAATTGGGCACCATCGATTATACTAGAAGGAACTATAATCAGGTGAATTGGGCACCATCGATTATACTAGAAGGAACTATAATCAGGTGAATTGGGCACCATCGATTATACTAGAAGGAATGGTAAACAGTAGTTTGGGTACTTTATGGTAGGTAGGACTAAATAGTAGAATATTAATTGGAGATGAATACATTAATTCGCCAGCAGGCCTCAGTTCAGTACAAGCCATCCAGCTAAAAGTAAGCTACTCCATACAGTATATAGGAGGTAAAATCGATTCTTAGTGAGAGGGGGAGCAAGGTTAGGTTAGATTAGGTTTGTCTCAATCAACCGTGGGAGAGAAATTTCACTGCAAGTTAGCAGTGTCCAGTACATCATGAGGCAAACATGTTGGTGTTAGATGGGGTCAAAGGTTACCAGACCATTTACGCCCTTTTCAGTGGACGATGGGAGTGGAAAGGTAACCATGTGTGGTATATGGATTTTAAAAAAAACTTTAGTTTTATACATAATTGGGGAACTTAACAAATATTTTCGTCGCTATGTAACAACTAATCTTATGTTTAGTGAAGTCCTGATGAGTTTAAAAAAAAAAAAACTTCAATTAACATCAATAAACAGGAAAAATATGTTTTTATTGTAACGAAAATTATTTTAGGAAAAAAAGTTTGATAGATAAGATAACACAATTGGTTACACTTACCCAATTAAATATTAAACGTTAACGTTAGCTACATACGTTTAACACTTTACCTTAAGGCGATTGACCCTTTTTATTTGGTGTGGAAATGCAGAGCCCTGGGAACAAACGGTTATCTTCAAGAATTTTTTATTATTTTGCAATTTTATTTTAGGAAACGGTTTGTTCAAGAATAGAAGCATGTTGATTAAGTTGTACTTTTTATATACACATCTCCTCTATAATTTTAACATTGATAGAATATCAATAAAACTGATATTTTTCAATAGTAAACTGCCGGCTACATAACAAAAAAATAAGAAAATTTAGCAATTAATAAACATCGATACATTATCTTAGAAGGGGTGTTGAAAATATCAACGTAAAAATTTCACTCGTTCTCGAGAAAACTGATATTTCCAAACGTATGATATTTCCGTAAGACCTGTCCGGTAGCCAGTGCCATCCATGGTTTCCGTGATCCATCTGTTTTTGTTGGCGCGGAAGGATACTTTGGTCGGTTGTGAAGCCACGCCACGCCTTTCATACTCTCACCCACCATCCCACAAAATAGGTTTTAGACTTGCATTCGACAGGGCCAAAGGCCTTAACAATGAAGATCCAGGGTTCAACCCCTGTCCAGGTGTAATTTTTCAATTTACAGAAGATAAAATAGTAAGTCTGACTCCTCATTGCTCGTAACTGTAATTATTTGAAATAATTAAATCCCTACCTCATTTGTGCGAAACGTAACAACATCAATATTTTCGTAACATGTAATTATGTGTACTTGCAATAATGAAATAGCGTACTTTCATCACATATTTATTAATATATTTAAACAAATATTTAAAATTTTAAAAATCTAGATACGTTTCTTAAACAATGCAAGACTACATGAGATATTTGGGTTTGAGCCGTCACTATTATGTATGCAGAAAAGATACATTCTATCATATTTGGGGGGATGGGACGTATAAGTATCTTAATGTATTACGAGTATATTCTCCTCCATAATATCCTCCATAGTAAAGATATTCCAGGAAGTTTTGAGTAGGAATGTATGTACCCGTTGTAAGAACTATTGTGACGTTAAGTGATTTATAATCGTTTAAGCGCGTCTTATTGGAATGCTGTGAGTTAAGTGGTTTTTCTCCCCTAGGCTGGGATGTCTTCATTGCTGCAATCATCCAACATCATCTAGTAATAACGAGTGAACTGGACAGACCACGGAGTTACAAGTTTGGGAGGTTGCTCATACAGTCTTCGTACAAATACTACCAGTCCGAACTGCTGGGCAACTGCCCCACATATCTATAGCTTGTGTTGGTTATAATAGTAGTTTTATATTTTTATTTGAGGTATTTAACGTGCATTTCAATACATGAGAATTTCTATGAGCGAGAATGGAAGAGTTTACCAATTATTTTTTACCTGGAAAGGTATTTTCACATACCTTCTTGGGGGTTCTTTTAACAAGCCACAATTGACATTAGATTGACGGCTTTACTTCCACTCCGAAGAAAGTTGTGCCCGTATTTTTATCGCTTAAGAAAAATCAGTCAACCCCGGCTGGGTTTGAACCCATGAACACCAGGTCTTGAGGCGAGCACTTTACCACATGCCCAAATATATACTCAAAATGTTTAGTTCATACAAAATTCAACTTGATTTTGTTATTCTCTGATCAGCTTATTCAACGTCAGTTTAGACTCGACGTGGTCTTCTCAAACAGGAGGCGAGGGTTCCTTTGCACCCTGTTCACGGAAAATGAAGAGATTCATCTCGCCACTTAGAAAAATGGGTAGGGCTCTGGACCAATTGATGTGTGTAGTCTACTCTGTTCGAACTCTTGGTGGGCTCCGATTGGGGTTAAATGGTTGCATGGTTGGGTGCAAACAAATGAGGATCATAAAAAAGGGGGGGGGGGGGAGAGTTATGAAGAGTGCAAACCAATGATACTGATCTTGATG
This sequence comes from Timema cristinae, assembly GCA_039000515.1. Lineage (NCBI taxonomy): Eukaryota > Metazoa > Arthropoda > Insecta > Phasmatodea > Timematidae > Timema > Timema cristinae. Next base: position 48,667,805 of record JBCFYV010003508.1, on the reverse strand, counting down.
GTGTAAAACGCTTTCAAATCTAGACACATATTTCACAAGAAAAAGAAAACTTATTTTAATAGATCTCGACCAAACAGGATATAGTAAGGACTTAAAGTCTTCACCATAAACCTACTGTTTTATTCTTTCCCTCCTTAATCCTTGCGATCATATGGGTGAGGGGAGGACACACGTAAGTCATATCATTTTAACCCACCAATCAGATTCGGAGTTAACTCAACCTCCATTTATTTGTTGTCTACTATGACTCTTGTTTACATTTCCAAGCGAGCTTTGTGTTGTATTTGTGAACAGATTGTCAACTATTACAGTTCTTTATATGTAAGATGATTCAAACCTTCACTCTTAGAATGTGCCCATACAATAACAATACTGAACTAAATATCGACTAACAATGCAATTAGTGAGTTTTTCATTGTTAGTATACCTAGCTTTTGGTGAAAGAACCTATTTTATTAAATTAGTTCTTATAGAGTGATTATTATTCATATATGTTTTAAGAATAGAAACAAGCCATCAGAATTATGTTTGAATAAATATATGAAATAAAACCTTTGACAAATATAGCGTTTTCTAATTACCTTTTTAAAAATAAATACTTGAGCTTGACAAGATTAAAATACATCTTCTGTCATTCTTTGATTGCACAAATTATGATACTGTTAGGTTTTACTAGGCTCGCTCTTGATAAATCAATGTAATTGATTATTCACTAAGAACATCCTTGTATTCATTAAATATAATAATTCATATAAAATAACAAACGTTTCCCACCTATTTTGAGATAGTTCTATCCAGTCCACCTCATTACATACTATCTCTCTCAACAGCTAGAAAAGCTACTAGATCTACTTTCACGTAATCTGACAGCTAGAAAAGCTACTAGATCTACTTCCACGTTTTCATACGTCAAGACATCTGATTTGCAATTGTAAATATTATCAATACCTGTAAAAACCCCTATAAATTAGTAAAACTTTATCGATTTTGACTTCAAATACATATGTTTGCATTTATTAAAAGGCCCTTTTCATGCAAATTGAATTGTACAAAATATTTCACTAGGATTTTAACTCAAATGCCTGGTAATTAATTGTTTTTTCTTTCCCGCTTTCTGTTTAAACATTTCAGTTTTTATAATATAGAGAAACTAGTTGTACTCTTTTAGCTATCACATTTTTGTTCGAAAATAAACATATTTGGAGATATTTCCTATTATTGTCATTGTTATGTAGATTACTTTAGTATTTGAGGTTTTATTTAGGTTTGAATAGTAATTGTATAAAACCATTAAAATCTACAAAAATATTTGAGATTATCCCCAACCATTTTTAGTTTGGATCAAAATTATATTAATTCAAAGCGCACAAATAGTTTCCTTTAAAAGAATAAAAAAGTTTAAAAACCAATTAAAAACTTCTCGAGCAACCTTAAAAATGAAACAACTATACCTAAAATACAGTCCGTTTGCCTTGATGTATAATACCATGATCCTGCCTTATAAATTACGCCAGGGTGGAAAAGTGCAAGGTAAACGGACTGTACATTATAAAACATAGAATCGTATCCCTAGATATAAATATATATAAATGTATTTTTGGTTTCCTCTGAATTATACCTTCCTAAACCCTAGCCTATGAATGTATGTGTATATTTATATATATATATATATATATATATATATATTATATATATGGAACGAACGGGTGCTAAGACTCAACACATAAAAAAAGTAAGCTTCGTTTACATTTAAGGTGGCGATGTGGGGGTCGCGTGAAAAAACCAGCGCTTTTGCAGATTTTATAGCAGACTTTTTTTGGCCAAAATATATCAAATATTTCTCCAGTAGAAACACAAAGAGTTTAATTTTCTGCACATGTTGATATCAACAGTTGTTGAATATTTGTCATGAACATGGCGGCATTAATTGAAGATAAAAAGTTGGTCATTAAATTCCAGGACACCCTTGACAGATATTCAACAACTGTTGATATCACCATGTGCAGAAACTCCATGTGTTGCTACTGGAGAAACATTTAATATCTGACCTGAGCTCATATTCCCACAATAAGGGTATTTCCTTGATAGGTCACATTATGACCCTATCTTATAAGCTAGGCCATAGGGCAGGAAGGAGAAATAGGTTTGATATATTGGGTAGTATGTGTTGACAAAAAAAGAAGTAAAGTGGGTCAGTTCGAAAAAAATCTAGAGCAAAAATGTTATCAACCTTATCTTCCTCATATATGCCTGCCTATGAATTAGTTATTATTCTTATTTTTATATAAAAAAAACAATTGTTTGTTTGCTAAATATTTAGCGGGTCAGACAAAACCAATGGGTGGGCTTAACACGGCCCGCGAGCCGTAAGTTGCTAACCACTGCCATTAAAAAAAATAGGTGGCCACCTTACAAGGTAAACGAAGGCTACATTAGTTGTAATACATATTTTGGCAAGCCATTTTTATCTTATTTTTTTGCGTAAGAGATATATACATTAGTGATTCAGTTGTCGTCTTTATCTGTGGGACGTTTGTCAGATGTCATCCATCTGTTTAACTTCTTACAGCTGTCTGACCAAGTGACAACTTGATATAAGAGAGCGTGGAAAATTAAAATGATCTACCTGGGTTCCTGTTACAAAACAACCAGGTTAAATAATAAAAGTTAACCTATTACGTTTAACGTCATGGTTGATACCATGTTTTCTCAGGAGGTTCTTATAACACTTTTTATTTTATTTTACCGATTATATATATATATATAATTATATAAATGATGCCAAAATAAGCTTGGAAGCATCCAGATTCAAACAAATTATTTAAAATTATACTTTAATTATTCAGGTTATTGTAAAACCTATCCTTAATTCATTGATATTGTTCCTGAAGCGAGCACCCTGCCGGATTTAGAGCTGTGGGTGCCCCAGTAGGAAACATACGTAGAGGATACCAACATTAAAAACATATTTTTCTTTTCAAAGTTTCAAAATTATCATTGTTTTATTTACAAAATTAACTTTTAAATTCTCAATGTTAAATTTATTATGTTTATGAGGAAATATTTTCATCACAATTAATTAGATTTGTTCAAACCAAAAACCAAAATATATCTTAAGTTTTTCCTTTCTTGCCAAAAACTCAGGAAAATGCACTAAGAAACAAATATCAAAACGCCGTACCCTGGTGGTGGGAGGGGTCTTTTACACAGGTGGGAGAACTCTGGTGGTGGGACCACTCATTTAATGAAGCAAATATTTTTTGTTCACCTCCATCTTCACTTACTTTTTCTATATATATATATATATATTTACTATTTTACTACTTGTCTTACTATTCGTCTGAACTATACGCACTTATTCTCGCTACTGGGGTAGGGATGAAAAAAGTATAGTTTAAATAAAATTTGTCCGCATTTGTGTGGAGGGAGAGTGGGAAAATAACTTAGTAGAGCCCACCCTCTAACACCTGACTGGGATTTGAGATTCAATATCCCCATCACTGAAAACCAAGTGTACTTTGACTGCGTAGCCACCGATTTGGATTATAACTTCATTTTAACTTCAATATACTCGAATTTTCAAAGCGGATATATTTTCATTTACTTCTTTATGTTTGTTTGTACAAAAGGGTCATTTAGCTTTTTCAAAATTAACTGAATACAAAAAATTAGTGCTCATAGTTAAATAAGGATTTTTATAAACCCTTAGTTACAAAATTAAAATAAATGTAGAGTTTGACGAGGCTAACAAATGATGTATTATTATATTATTATGATTATATTTTTATTGTAAATAACTCTAAAGGTCCACTTCTTGTTTACGTTGAGATATTTCTAAGATAGTTGAAAGTCATGGCCTGGCATTTAATTAATTCAAGGAATAAACATTCAAAGCATCAATGCAATTTAATTATGATATATAATGGTTCTTACTTTTCATTATACATTTATTTTTTATGTAAGTGTTCGACTCGTGGAACAGGTGTCTGGTTTTTATTGCATGTATTTGATGCAAAGAGAGTGTAGGCGGGGTTTTTTTTCTAAGTTTTATTTGAATAGATGGGTCAATGAATGTCAAAAATGGCAGACACAAAAATAATTACAGTCTACTTATTTTATTCTTTGAGGTACAAAAATTAGCTCTGATTTGTTTGTTTACTATACTCATTGTACTCAAATAGAACAAAGAGTAAATAGTTTTGTATTTCGCAAGAAAGTTAATCCTGTTTGACGTTAGTTAAATATTTCGCTGTTGAGTACTAAATTACAAGCACTTACTTGCGCTATAGGACAGTTTCATAGTCACTTAGTACGTCTCAAGTGTGGTGCTATAGTAAATACAAGACAATACCTAGACCAGAATGGACTGGGACAGTTTCATAGTCACTTAGTACGTCTCAAGTGTGGTGCTATAGTAAATACAAGACAATACCTAGACCAGAATGGACTGGACAGTTTCATAGTCACTTAGTACGTCTCAGAGTGTGTGCTATAGTAAATACAAGACAATACCTAGACCAGAATGGACTGGGACAGTTTCATAGTCACTTAGTACGTCTCAAGTGTGTGTCTATAGTAAATACAAGACAATACCTAGACCAGAATGGACTGGGACAGTTTCTAGTCACTTAGTACGTCTCAGTGTGGTGCTATAGTAAATACAAGACAATACCTAGACCAGAATGGACTGGGACAGTTTCAAGTCACTTAGTACGTCTCAGGTGTGGTGCTATAGTAAATACAAGACAATACCTAGACCAGAATGGACTGGGACAGTTTCATAGTCACTTAGTACGTCTCAAGTGTGGTGCTATAGTAAATACAAGACAATACCTAGACCAGAATGGACTGGGACAGTTTCATAGTCACTTAGTACGTCTCAGGTGTGGTGCTATAGTAAATACAAGACAATACCTAGACCAGAATGGACTGGGACAGTTTCATAGTCACTTAGTACGTCTCAGGTGTGGTGCTATAGTAAATACAAGACAACTACCTAGACCAGAATGGACTGGGACAGTTTCATAGTCACTTAGTACGTCTCAAGTGTGGTTCTATAGTAAATACAAGACAATACCTAGACCAGAATGGACTGGGACAGTTTCTAGTCACTTAGTACGTCTCAGGTGTGGTGCTATAGTAAATACAAGACAATACCTAGACCAGAATGGACTGGGACAGTTTCATAGTCACTTAGTACGTCTCAAGTGTGGTTCTATAGTAAATACAAGACAATACCTAGACCAGAATGGACTGGGACAGTTTCATAGTCACTTAGTACGTCTCAAGTGTGGTTCTATAGTAAATACAAGACAATACCTAGACCAGAATGGACTGGGACAGTTTCATAGTCACTTAGTACGTCTCAGGTGTGGTGCTATAGTAAATACAAGACAATACCTAGACCAGAATGGACTGGGACAGTTTCATAGTCACTTAGTACGTCTCAGGTGTGGTGCTATAGTAAATACAAGACAATACCTAGACCAGAATGGACTGGGACAGTTTCATAGTCACTTAGTACGTCTCAGGTGTGGTGCTATAGTAAATACAAGACAATACCTAGACCAGAATGGACTGGGACAGTTTCATAGTCACTTAGTACGTCTCAAGTGTGGTGCTATAGTAAATACAAGACAATACCTAGACCAGAATGGACTGGGACAGTTTCATAGTCACTTAGTACGTCTCAAGTGTGGTTCTATAGTAAATACAAGACAATACCTAGACCAGAATGGACTGGGACAGTTTCATAGTCACTTAGTACGTCTCAAGTGTGGTTCTATAGTAAATACAAGACAATACCTAGACCAGAATGGACTGGGACAGTTTCATAGTCACTTAGTACGTCTCAAGTGTGGTTCTATAGTAAATACAAGACAATACCTAGACCAGAATGGACTGGGACAGTTTCATAGTCACTTAGTACGTCTCAAGTGTGGTTCTATAGTAAATACAAGACAATACCTAGACCAGAATGGACTGGGACAGTTTGAAATGAAAAGTTTTTTCAATCCGATTCCTACTTTACAGTATGACGAGTTACACCTCCATAGACAACCTATTTAAGAATTAATTGATGTGAACGGCTGTCTCTTCTTTCTAATTGGATTGTGGTTACAAGCTTATTCCGTTTGAGAATTATTTGTTAGAAATGGCGGGGTAGCTTTTGATGATTGAATTAGTTGGAACAAAATGGAAAAAAAAAAATGTATTTCCAATAAGTAAAAGGATGACTGAAAGTTTTAAGTGAACGTCTTTGGGGAAAAAAAAAAAAAAAAAGCAATGTACTGCAAAAAAGGACCTGTCTCGATTCCTTAAATTAAACCTCATGTCCACGGGCCGCTTTTATTTTCCTTATTTAGTATGGAAAGTGTTTCTGAATATTTGAACTACTCTCTTGTAGAATAACTAACGCATTTTGATGCTTCTTAAATTATGGCAAGCACAGAAATACAAGAAGTTAAATACACTTTCATCACACTTTTTTTTTAATAGTCCAAGATTGTTATTTCTTGTTTGTTTATTTAGATCATTGCGCTTATGTTTGGATAAATATCTCTTTTGTTCATAGGTAATTATTCAACATGGTTACTTGTTAGGCCAATAACTGTCAGGGTAGTTGGACGTTCACTCGCTAGGCTAGTGCTAATATTCGTCATGTACTGAATTAATTACTTAAAAAACCTCTATCCCGATTTGGTGGCCACGTGGTCTAAGGCGCTACTTACGCAGCAAACTAGATTGCTGAGGGTGATTTTTCCAAAATAGGTTTCTACTCTCCCTCCACGCCAATGCAGGTACACTTATTTTAAATATAACGTTCCTCATGCCTAAAATCGTTAGTGTAATTGTATATAAGCGTACAACCCTAACGGATAATAAGACATGTTGCTAAAACAAACCTGATATAGTAGGTTATAAACTATTTTCAGCCCTTATAATTACATCTATAGAGCCTAGAGATGTTTTAACTTTCTCTCGACCCCTCGGAGAGAGGAGTATTGTGATCGTCAAAAACATCGATCCTGAGATATTTACAAATGTCAACGTTTCATGACCTACTGAAACCAAAAAATCTCGTCCACAAATCTTACGAGTTTTTAATAAATGTACATTTAGATAAAAGAGGGAGAAAGTCGCGCGGCGCATCGTACTATTTATTTTTATTGAAACCGTTTGTACAGTTTAGGGGTTGTTCAGGCCTGCTATATCCTAATAAATAAAACTAGGGAAGTATTTACGTCACATTTTATTCGTTGTTTCCTGTTATTTGGAATGAACAAACGACAAGAGGTATCCATTTGGAAACCTGGAAGATAAATTACTTACTCGTTGCAAAGTACAAACTTTGTCCATGGTTCAAATAAAGAGATGCTACGAAACCGAAAGTAAAAAAAAAAAAAAAAGTTACGTAAAGTACAAAGAAATATAGTAAATAAGATAACCATCCAACCGAAAATATTTCAGTGTGTGGTTTAAGTCAAGCGGTAAAACTTTTTAACAAAAAAACAACAACAAAAATCTGTTCAAAATGTTAAGTATAACCAAAAGAAGGGAATGACCAAGTCATTTTCTCTTTTAGTGGGAATTCTACTGATGGAAAAAGAAGTAGATGAAAATAAAAATGTTAAAAAAAAAGTTGGAAAGAGAAAAATAAACTTTATAATCAAATTGAGATGTAACGAAAGGGATTCTACCATGTGCCAGTGGTATGGGGAGATCTGGTTTGGGTTAACTGTGTTGTGATGTTATTTAATATGTTCACATGCTTTTATTAGAATTGTGGAAAACTATTAATTATTTTAGACGTGAATCAATGGAGCAAGTATTGATTCTCACTTCAAGAGAGTTGCTAGAAGTCTTGGTATAGTTTCCAACTGACGTATTTTAAGGACTGTGGTGAAGACAGAGTCTTGTATAGTTTTCCAACTGACGTATTTATTAAGGACTGGTGTGAAGACCAGAGTCCTTGGTATAGTTTCCAACTGACGTATTTATTAAGATGTGTGAGACCAGGTCTTGGTATGTTTTCCAACTGACGTATTTATTAGGACTGTGGTGAAGACCAGAGTCCTTGGTATAGTTTTCCAACTGACGTATTTATTAAGGACTGGTGGTGAAGACCAGAGTCCTTGGTAAAGAGAGCTCATGTCTGCTCGCCGAGTGTATGCCGGATCAACTATATATATTAAATACATTCTTACAATATACATAAAATGTATTTAATCTATTCAACAACCAATGATGTATTACAGTGCAAGATATATATAGGCTATATATACATATATAAATAACACATGTATACATAAATTAAAAGTTCTATGAAATGTTAGATAATTGGCAATCATAAAGATGAACATAGTAAAAAAGTTTTTTATTTTACTTTTATTTTTATATCACACATTAAAAAAAAGTTATACAAGATTTTAATTCTCTTTTAATAAGACTAATTTGTTTTAACTCCCCCATTATAAATGGTTACCAGTAGAACCACACTTTAATAGAATAATAGTAATAATATTTGTTCACCATTTACAAATCTTCTTTATTGAATAAACGATAAATAGATTTTTAGTGCACTCTGTTTAAACTTTTTTTTTTTGCAAAATATAGACGTTTTTAGAAAGTTATTTAGGTTGAATTCTATTTTTTTTTTACTATTCATTTTTGAAGTTTTTAGGGTGTAGGTGTTAAATATAAAATGTGTGTTTGTTAAAGGAAATTTATTTTTTTAGTTTACTTAGTGCAAACTCTACTTCTTTAAAAAAAACTATAGCTTGCTTTCTTAAACAATTGGTGGGAAAATGTGAAAAACAAAATTATTTGGATTCCACCTAAACGATTTATAATTAGTTCTAAAACTAAAAAATATCTTTTAATATAACTGCGAAATAATTATATCTACCCTCTAAAGAATTACATACTTCAGATTTATTTATATTCTCATGTGATATTCCTAAAAACTATCAAGGTTATTAGAGTATATAACTTTTGCCTTTGCAATGCAGGATTGGGTCAAATTTATAAGTGTGTGACTAAACCCAGTTCTTGCTTAGATAATCAACTATTTTATTACCAAACATTTTAAAATAGCATGAAAATACTGTTTCACATAGAATTGTAATTTATTTTGAACATCATTGTTCACAATCACATTAAACACAATCCGGCCCCGTGTTATAATAGTCAGTACACCTGGCTACGAGCCTAGGATTCCCGGCTTCGATTCCGGAGCGGTACCTTGAGTATTTTCTCTTAAGATGAACTATCCCAACTGTCGCCAGGGGTCGGTAAATTAGGCTCCCACCGGCCCACACCTCCACATTCACTCTCATAACATCATCTCAATGTATGTACGACGTGTGGACAGTATATCTGGCAACGTTCTGTTCCACTAGTGCGACAAATAGTCTACATACAGGGGACAGAACTGAATGTTATGTCGCTCCCTCTTCTATATGCCTTAAGCTAAATAAATAATAAAAAAAACCCTTTAAAAACACGCATTAGAATAACGCATTAGGCATCAATCCCACAGGACTCTCGAACGCTAACTGCTACAGTATATTTTTATAACATAACACATAGTTTGTCACCCTCACGGGCTGATTAATTAACCATTTGGGGAATGACAGGCCTCCACCGTGGTTCGGATCCACCCTTAAACTGTAGGTCCTTCATTCATTCATCTCACAATCACCCTACCATTACACATTAGCGTAAGTGCGTATAACCCGAACAGGTAGTAAGACGCAGTGCTAAAATAATAATAATAATAATAACTAACCATTTGTGTGGGGGGAATGTTTAATTAAAACCCCACACCCATCTCACATGTAGGCCTTCCTTGGTCTTAAAATATAAATAAAACAACAACTTGGACACACTTAACCCACCCCCCAGGAAAAATGGGGAAATGAAGAGTAGAAATATGGAAAAAAATAACAGATGATAAGGAAAGGAACCCATTCAAAACAGTCTACAAGGAAGGAACACATTCAAAACAGTCTACAAGGAAAGGAACCCATTCAAACAGTCTACAAGGAAAGGAACACATTCAAAACAGTCTACAAGGAAAGGAACACATTCAAACATCTACAAGGAAAGGAACCATTCAAAACAGTCTACAAGAAAGGAACCATTCAAAACAGTCTACAAGGAAAGGAACCCATTCAAACAGTCTACAAGGAAGGAACCCATTCAAACAGTCTACAGGAAAGGAACCCATTCAAAACAGTCTACAAGGAAAGTAACACATGCACAATAGTCGATCCAAGCTCGCACGCACACACACACTCACACTCACATATACGGACCAAGCATTCCACCGCGAGTCTTGGGGATGATGGAAGTACAGAAGGGGAGTCCCGGGGGAACATGGCCTCACAAGTACTTAGGAGCGTTTGCTCCCCAACATCAGACTACGTTGAATTGTAATGATATAATATGCCCTTCTATTTAAGAGGAAACGGCCATTGTTTATCAAAGAGATTATCCTTGAGATATCTGCTCATCGTGATCGACCAAAATAATCCTAAGAACGTGTTAACCTCTAAGATTGTTTGTACAGTCAACCCTGAAACAACCCCAAAATAAGGCCAGGGTCGACCAAAGGGAAGGGAGCCATGTTATCTTCACATGACAGGACGGCTCTAGCCGAGGATTCGCGGGTAGTATGCTTGGGAGGGGAGGGATAGCTACACGACACGACACGAATATCCTTCAGAGATATCCGAGTATCATACTGAGGACGACGAGGACGGTACAGTCTGGGACAGGGGTGTCCAACTTGCGGTAAGAGAAGCTAGCACGTCAAATATTATACAGGCCTACATTTACAGCACCACGTCTTACTACCCATTCGAGTTAAAACACTTGTACACTAGTATTGCACCAGTGTGTTAGAGATTACGAATATTTGATTTAGAGGACGTGCACGATCATTTGTTTGGAAGGAGAGTGGAAAACCATTTAGGAAAAAAAACACCCTCAGTGCACCTGACCGGGATCGAGCCCCGATCTCTCTCTCTCTCTCTCCTTCTCTCTCTCTCTCTCTCTCTCTCTCACATTGGCAGTCTTGTATATTGTGAGAGTGACGCCTTAGCCCATGAGCTCACCGAATCAGTATACGTAGTTACTATCAATTTATTTATTATAGATTAGTAAAAGCAACCAGACCAATGTAGCACCGCACTACATCGCAACTCATTTTATTTCTTCCAACCCAATTTTTTAATAAGTTTAAAAAAGTCTAATAAAATTTTCTAAATCTTGTCTTCTAGGTGCACAGGTTCGTTTCATCCGTGTGTGTCTGTGGATTTCACACAACGCACTTGTGTCTGGTGGATTTCACACAACGCACTTGTGTCTGGTGGATTTCACACAACGCACTTGTGTCTGGTGGATTTCACACAACGCACTTGTGTCTGGTGGATTTCACACAACGCACTTGTGTCTGGTGGATTTCACACAACGCACTTGTGTCTGGTGGATTTCACACAACGCACTTGTGTCTGGTGGATTTCACACAACGCACTTGTGTCTGGTGGATTTCACACAACGCACTTGTGTCTGGTGGATTTCACACAACGCACTTAGCAGACAAACTCTTCATTCTATTAAGGCGATTGACCCTTTCCATTTGTCGTGGAAATGCTGAGCCCTGGGAACAAACGGTTATCTTCAAGAATTCTCACTTTTTTGCCATTTTCTTTTCGAAAACAGTTTTTTCACGAATAGAAACATGTTGATCAAGATAAACTTTTTATATACACACCCCCGCTATAATTTTAGCAGTGATAAATATCGATAAAATTGACATTTTGCATAGTAAACTGCTGGCTATATAACAAAAAATAAGAAAATATAACACCTAATAAACATCGATACATTATCTTAGAGGGGGTGTTGAAAATATTAACATAAAAATTCCACTTGTTCTCGAGAAAACTGATACTTCCAAACGTATGATCTTTCCGCAAGACCTGTCCGGTAGCTAGCGCCATCTACTTTTTCCGTGACCCATATGTTCTTGTTGGTGCGGAAGGATACTTTGGTCGGTTGTGAAGCCACGCCACGCCTTTCACCCTCCTACCCACCATCCCACCAAATAGGTCTTAGACTTTCACTCGACAGGGCCAAAGGCCTTAATATAGATATCAAATCTTTCCAATATGTATGTAAAAAGATACGTAGGTGCTGAAACGGCTTAAAGGCTTAATTAAACAGCAAGGATGAGGAGGTTATATTAGAGTAATTGAGCCCGCATTATACCGGAGAAAGGATGAGGAAAACCATGTTGATAAAACATATGTTGAACCCCCCCCCCCCCTTCCCCGTGTACTTGTTCTGGTTTATATCTCTGTCATCACTCTGAACAGTTATCTTGTGTAATGCGAGTCTAACGTGCTAGACCATGGACTCACCTGTGTGGGTAGCTTCCTTCATCCGCCGTGTTAACCTCTAAACGTCCCATTGCATCATGATAATTTTTTTTACGGTTTAGAAAGTAGTCGGTCCTGCAGATGTTATTTTCAAAATTATTAATAGAGGTGTAAACAAGCGAGTAATTCCTAACACGTGTATTCATTACGAACACGTGTACACTAACTAGTACTACCTCTATTATCGTGATGCGGATATTTTTCTACAGTGGTTTCAGTTCACGCGAAGGACACGTGGTGTCTTGTATCACAATTATTGTTGCCACACTCAAATCGATCTTACCCCACCAGACCCCCAATAAAATACACCTTAGCCGAGATTCGAACACCACATCAGATCATTAGTCTCTGGTGGTCTTCCACTCCAAGCTCGTGGGTAAGATCTAATATTAGATGCGAGATCACCGCGTCTTACTACCCGTTCGGGATAAACGGCTATTCACTAATTACGCTGTTTTAGGGATGAGGAAGATTATGTTTAGTGGAAGTGTATCCTATTGCGCGAAGGGAAAGTGTAAAAATATTTTGAAAAACACACCCAACCAAGATTCAAACCTCAATCCTGACGTCATCGACGGTCTATTCTACTGCGAAACTAATCTAAACCTTACATAAAGCTAGCTTGTAATTTGTGCTTTTGTATGGTGTAATCTAAGATAGAGAGAAATGTATATTATATAAAGACAAACTAAACCATTTAGAAATGATGAACTGTAATATACTAAAGAGTGGCCTGGTGGTCTAGAGGTAAGGTCAGACTTCTGTGCTGGGAGTCCGGGGTTCAATCCTCGGTCCCGGCAAGATTTATCTGATTACCAAACCCTTTCTTCACCTCTGACAAGACGTTTATTAATCACAACTTGTGAATGTGTGGAATACCAGGCCTCCACCATGGTTCGGATCCACGTTAAACTGTAGGTCCTCCATTTCATCTCACAATCACCCTACCATTACACATTAGCGTAAGTGCGTATAACCCGAACGGATAGTAAGACGCGGTGCTAATATAATAATAATAATAATAATAAATAATAATAATAATAATAATAAAATAATAATAATAATAATAATAGTATGCCCCTAAGCTTCAAGTTTTTTTTCCTTGATGTCACGTGACAACATGAAAACTTGGAAATGTAGCTGGCAAGATAACGCAACAGCGCAATTATTTAAGTAACATCTCAGTTTCTAGAATTAGTTTATGGTATCTCAGTTGCCTGCGTATTACATACGCTTATGAGGGCTGGAGGGATAGGGAAAAAAAAAACTTGTTTACTCCTTAAAAAAAGTTATATATTCTTCCTTCCATCCTTCTCACACACATTCTGCAATTCTTTTTTATTTAAAAAAATAAAGCTTTTTCCTATTTTTTTCTATCTTGTCATATAATATTTATTTTGTCCTTCTCTTAGAATGTCGCTAATTGCACTAATATTGCTCTCAGCCTTAGCGCTGCTAAAGGACGGCTAAACACAGCCGCACAGAGCAAAGCTCTCTCGACTATTCATCCGCCGGTGTGATGCGGTATGATGCGGTGTGAGTGTGTGTGGTGTGATGCGTGTGGTGCGGTACGGTGCGGTGATGTCGGTGGTGTGATGCGGTGTGGTGCGGTACGGTGCGTGTGATGTGGTGTGATGCGGTGTGGTGCGGTATGATGCGGTGTGTGTGTGTGGTGTGATGCGGTGTGGTGTGGTGTGGTGTGATGCGGTGTGGTGCGGTACGGTGCGGTGTGATGCGGTGTGATGTGGTGTGATGCGGTGCGGTGCGATGCGTGCGCTGTGTGTATCCAGTCCTTACCGCAGCTCGGAAACGCACAAGTGATGTTCAGAAGTCTGACATTAGCTTACAAGCGTTTTGATATTTCAGAATGTACTTACCGCCATAATGAGGGGAAAGGTATTAACATTTACCTAACGTTTAAAAAAACTTACATTCCTGAATGCTATTTTTCAAAAAATTAGGCTTGTGCGGGATCTTCGGGGAAAAAGTTCGGGAGATTAAATTTTCACTAAACTCCGTCAGGAAAACTACTTCCCGGAATTTTTAGAGAAACAATTTATGTAAAAAGATTACAATTAAGAACTACCAGCAACTAAACTATCAGTACAAACTATCAGCCACTAAACTATCTAGCTAACTATAACGGTAAGAATAAGGTGATGTTTTATATTTTTTCAAATTATCAGTGTTCGTCTACATAGTTAGAGTGAACTTATAAACGTCATACTTAGCAGAGCGTTTCGAAACCAAACTGCGGCTTGTATGTTTATAATAAGTGCCAAAAGGGGGGCCGCAGATCACATGACTGGACGTGTGAATACGTGTAAAGTAGATCCAGTAACCGTTTCTATCCTTCCAATATGTCCATTCGTAAGAAAATTGGCTTGTACTTTAACCGGTTCCAACCAGTAATTTTTGAAGAGCTACCTTCGAAAATGCTTAAAAAAATGGTCACTTTATTTTTGACCTGCCTAGGTACCACAAAAGCAAATAAAAATGATAACCATCCGCGTGAAAAGAGAGCCATAAGAGTGACCACTCTGTTTTATTGGTTCAATTTAAAACCTTCGGAGGAAGATGTCATAAACACGCTCCTTTAATAAGTACGGGTCGATCAATTTGTAATCGAGACTAGGGCTGGTTCCGTCCGTCCGTGTCTTTTTAAAATATAGAAACACTCTAATATACAATCACTGGGCGAGTGATCAACACGCCTGACTTTGATCACGGAGGCGCTGGCTTACACTCCCACAATCATCTGCCCAAATCTTCTGATGTTTACAGAAGGGAAGAAAGATTGTAGATTAACCACTTCGATGGTTTCATGGTCTAAGGCGCTATTCTATCAGTAGACTAGACTGCCGATGATGGGGAGATTGAGGTTCGAATCTCGGTCGGGTGTATTGAGGGTGTTTTTTTCCCAAAATGGTCTTTCACTTTCCTTCCACGCAAATGCGGGTGCACTTCCTCTAAATATAACCTTCTTAATCCCTAAAACCCCTGATGTAGTTGGTACATAAACGTATAACCCGAATGGGTAGTAAGACGCGGTGGTAAATAAAGAAAGCTGTACAACTTAACAGATATACTCCCCCCCCCTCCCATCCATTCATCCATTCGCTTTATAAAATGATGGTTCAAATACGACAAAGAAATGGTTGGCGAATGGAGGAGGGAAATATTGTTCTAAACTTACGGCCTTTATTATGTAATGACGGACCGGCCTATTTGACTAGTGGTCAGCGTCCCTGGCTTACTAATATAGAGGTACCATATGTATTTTCCCCAAAAGGTGACCGGCCAACTGGACGTAGGCTCTGACCCCTCCATCCTCCGCCAGAGCTCCTACGTCTGTTGGAGTCGTACTTCAGCGAGGACCGGTCTCCCTCCACCGGACCCTCAACTCCCGTGGGAGACTCTGGCATCGGTCTTTCTGAGCTCCCACTGATGGCCTGAGTTGTGTTTAAGATACTCCACATCTTTTGTAACCACTCCCATCACGTCATCTCACTGTGGATATGACGTGTAGACAACTTCCCCTGGGTAGCGTTCTGTCTCCAAGTCTACAAACATCCCAACACTTTCTGTAGCTTATGGTCAAATATGACGTACAGTAGCCCCGTGGCTTCTTTGGTGCCGACTGACAGCTCACAGCTCACTTCAGACAGTCAACATTTAGGTATTTGCAGATCATATGCTTCGGCGTAGGGATACATAATTTTATCTGGTAACTTTTCAAAGTTGTAAGTTGTCAGTCAGCACCAAAGAAGCCATGGGTCTACTGTAGTCCACACTAAAAAAAGTACCGATGATTCTAACCGCGCATTAAACGTGATTCATCCTAACGATTCACTAGATGTAGGTTAAGCCGATTCTTCCCAAACTTTATCCGGTCGCGTACACTTTTTAGAGCTACGGCCTAGTCCAAAGAACCTCTTCAGTTCTTCAGATAAAAAAAACTATATCTAAAAAAATTATAAAAAAGCTTAGGCCTATTATCAAAAAAAAAGCAAATACCTTTTCCACAATTCGATATACTTTTTTTACAGGGTAATTTTCATTGAATTAATTTATTTTATTTTATTGATAGTAAAGAAAGGTCGTTCCATATTTGAATAAATAATCACTTGCAGCCTAAGTTAACAAATAAAATCTGTGACAGAGCGGAAAATACTTATTAAAGTCCATGACGTCTTCTTTTGTTTGTTTGAGACTTCCAATTATCTGAGAATACTTAATAACTAATAAAAATCAGTGGTACCTTACGTGCCCCTGGGGATACGCGTACCACATTTTGAGAAACGTTGCGATAGACTAATTCGTGAGACTAAGAAAGCATGTTAAGTTAGAAAGAAAGACTACCCCGAGTGTCTGCGGGTAGACCGTCACAAGCAGTTCACACATTTCCTTCCCTTTGGTGGGAGTAACTTTATCCCAGAGTTGTTGCAATTTTAAACTTAGGGTTTTCTTTATGTATAAACGATGATTATTTTAACGACTAATTAGATTAGACAACAAACTCTGAGGTGAAAAAAAAACAGTAAGGGGAAGGGAATTAGTACTTTAGGGTAGATAGTGGAACAAAAGTACAATATTCGTTTCCTGCTCTTTGATATGAGAGAGTCTTTGCTATTACGATAAATAATATATTTATATTAGCCCCACACCATTATTATTATTGCTACCATAAAACCATTAAGCCACACGGCTCACTCACTGACTAACATTAATGTTTACCCACTCTCAGATGAGATAGAAACTTGACATTTGGCAAACTTATAGCTTCTAGCCTGTAACCAACGGGAAAATTACAAAAAGTGAGAAAAAAAAACTTAACCCCAGATAAAAATTCAAAATGTTGAAGCAACTTTAAAGTCGGTGCGGACCTTTCTTTTGAGGTCTCTTGTCGCTAAACGGTAAGAACTATCGAAAAAACGGCTCTGGAATTACATTAGTTTACATCCACTTATAAAAACTCACTGGGGGTTTGGGGGCATAACCCCCAACGAGTAAAGCGAGTTTACTGTATATACTGTCACAGTGTCACATTGCAGAGTGGCTGGCCTCTTAGTCTAGTGGTTAGCACTCCTGGCTACTGATCCAGTGATCTCGGCAGTTTCATAGGTATTTTTATCGAAGAGGAATTGTTCATATGGTTGCCATGGTCAGGTTAATTAGGCTTAGGTTAGGTTTAAGTCTTCTACTGGGAATACTTTCATCATCATCATCACATCGTGATGAAATAACCGCCCCTACATGGTGCTCCAACCTTAAGAGGACGGTTATATATCCGCCACTATCATTAGACGACCCTGGGACTGTTGGCGGGGAGGGAGGGGTATGAGGACATTCGAAAAATAATACAATTTATAGAACCATCCCTCAAATAAACGAGAAATTGGAAAAACTATAATAATTAATAACTCTTGGTAATAAAACTCATCTTGGTTCGTCTTCATTTAACTCGTAGCTCCTGGTCATGATAAAAGGAAATACAGATGGAGTACTGTTTTCGGAAAGGACATGGACATGTTCCAGGAACAGAAACTGGTGTGGCCTTACTCCAACCGATGTACTATAATATTTAATATAAATATAACACTTATATAAACTCGCGCATGACCGACCACCCGCCCCAACTTATGTCATACACTAGTTAAATTTGCCCCTCTCCATGCGTGGTAGTAATAAACACTCCGTTTTGGTTATTGGCCCTTTTTTATTTGGCGTGGAAATTCAGAGCGTGGGAACAAACGGTTATCTTCAAGAATTTTTATTGTTTTTGCAATTTTCTTTTTGGAAACGGTTTGTTCAAGAATAGAAGCATGTTTATTAAGTTATACTTTTTATATACACACCTCTATAATTTTAACAGTGATCAAATATCGATAATTTTGACATTTTTCAATAGCAAACTACCGGTTTCATAATAAAAATTTTTTTTTAGCAATTAATAAACATCGATACATTATCTTAGAAGGGGTGTTGAAAATATCAACATAAAAATTCCACTCGTTCTCGAGAAAACTGATATTTCCAAACGTATGATTTTTCCGCAAGACCTGTCCTGTAGCCAGTGCCATCCATGGTTTCCGTGATCCATCTGTTCTTGTTGGCGCGGAAGGATACTTTGGTAGGTTGGAAGCCACACCACGCCTTTCACCCTCCCGCCCACCATCCCACAAAATAGGTTTTAGACTTACACTCGACAGGGCTGAGGGCCTTAAGTCTAATCGACCAAACCCTTGTGACCGTTGGGGTAGTTCCCCTTTCAGGTAAAATACCCACGGTACCAGTTGGTACTCGAAGCCAGCACCTCTGGACTCATAGCCAAGTGCACTGACCTGTTATCTGGACTGATGAAAGTACGACTCCTATATTTCCCCTGTCATTCATAGCCAAGTGCACTGACCTGTTATCTGGACTGATGAAAGTACGACTCCTATATATTTCCCCTGTCATTCAAGGTAGAATGTCAGGTTGTTCCCCAGCCAGCTCGTCTCTCTAGTAGCATTGCGCACGCGATGACAGGTCTCGCGGATGGCGAGAAATGAACCCCTCTTTTTTATATTTATTGGGTGTTTTAGTTCTTTCCTCCCGTATATTCATCCGCATGCGTGTCTTCAATCAATTACCTCTCGTTCACAATTCTAAGGAATAGCGTGCCAGTAAGAATGGTATGTTTGGGAGGGGGGCAGAGGGGAGGAAGAACTTGACAACACCATCAACACCATCAACACCATCAACACCATGTTCACAAACCATTCATATCCATCTCGTTAACTCGTCTCTTTCTGTTACACTGCCATAGGACCCGGGTTTGAATCCTGTCACACTCACGTAGAAGTGATGATAATCAACCCGTTGCACTGTACGCCTTAGACTATGCGATCACCTAAGCGGTTAGTGTTTGGTTATAAACTAATCAACAGATCACAGTTTTTGTCCAGGAATCAACAAGTAAATAAAGAGACCGGCTTCGGTGGCCGGATGGTCTAAGGCGTTACTCTCGCAGTAGACTAGACTGGCGATAGTAGAGAGATCGAGGTTCGCTCTCGGTCGGGTGTACTAAAGGGCATTTTTCCAAAATTGTTTTCCACTCTGCCTCAATCCAAGTGGGCGTACACTTCATCTATATTTGACCTTTTTAATCCCGAACACATTAGCGTAATTGATACATTGCGTATAGCTCAGACGGGTTTTAAAATGTGGTGCTTAAAAAAAAAAGTAAATTATGAAAAGAATTTTTTTAAATCCATATTCCGCGTCTTGTTACTCCCACAGAGTATCCGCAAACTGACGCTAGTTATTAAAGGAGAATCTAAAATTAATCTACTTACCCTTGCTTAGAGGGAGGGTCGGAAATGTTATTTTAAACTCAGTATAACTGCCTGGTATTCGAACCCTGATCCCATCACAGGTAAACCAGACAAGGGAGACAAACTTGTGTAGTCCTTACATATAACCATCATGGTGGGTAAAACTAATTAGTCTGAATATACATTTTCATTGGACAGAAATATTAAACTACACATAATTATTACTTCGAAATCTTAGGAAATCTAAATTTGGTAAATCTATAGTCGTAATGTCAAACACTCTTCTAATCAAAGGTTTGAGAAATAATTAGAAATAAAAAATTATTTTCTTATATTAAAACTCTCACCACAAGGACACTATATGAATGACAGACTGTCTATATTTATTAATAATGTGAGTTTAAATTGGGAGCTACTTTCTACTTTGGTTTTATAAATATTTGAAGGACTTTGAATTGAATTAACTCAAGAGTACTTTTTCATAAATGTTATTGTATAGCATTGAGATAATATTATAGTTAGAAAATTACTCAATGATAATCTTCAAGAGAAGAATGGAAAATTTAATAGTTTACTATACAAGCCCTCCTTTCTTTCTATTCTAAAATTTACAAAAGATGGCTGATTATAAAAAATATATACTGTTAGTAGCCAGTATGGATATATTTAATTGAGAAATGATTGATGGAAGAAAGCTAGTTAATCTCACTTGATCATTTTAGGCGGAATAATGAGTGTAATACTTTTTTAGTCGGGTCTTAAAGTATAGCCCGTTCTGGCAAAGTGGCTTTTACTGATTGTAAAGTTTTATAAGAGATTAAATAGAAAATTAAATAAATATTTATTATTATTATTATTACTAGCACCGCGTCTTACTACCGTTCGGGTTATACACACTTTACGCTAATATGTAATGGTAGGGTGATTGTGGGATGAAATGGAGGACCTACAGTTAACGTGGAATCCGAACCACGGTGAGGCCTGGCATTCCCACATTCACAAGATGTCTTGTCAGAGGTGAAGGAAGGGTTTGGTAATCAGATAAATCTGTGCCGGGACCGAGGATTGAACCCCGGACCCCCAGCACAAAAGTTCAACACCTCACCCCTGGACCACCAGTCATCAAATATAAATATTTTAGCTTAGTTTGAATGTGATTCCTCGGTACAAAGCAAACTAGATCGGGCACATCCTTAGGAGGAACTGTCTTCTGAACGACGTCATAGAAGGAAAGGTTGAGGGAAAGAGGAGCTTAGGAAGGAGGAGGATTCAAATAACAGATGACTTGAAGGAATTAAAGGAAGAGAGAGGACAGGGGGTCTAAGTTCACTGACAAAAGGAATAGACCGGGTGTAAGTCAGAAGAATATGACTAGTAAACTAATTACTAACGCCCGGGTGGATAGTTTGGCGCATGCTTGAACATTTCTAACAGCATTAGCCATTCAAATAGTCAAGATCAAATGTCACGAATTTGGATAAATTTGAAACATTTTTCTTGTGTTGTATCTTATTTTAAGGAGACAAAGATTGCCTTAAAAAAGGTCTTTTGAGGCATCAATTTAATAAATTTTCCCGGGAGAGGACCCCCATATCTGCCCTTGGTCACCGGTATCTTAGGGGAATCCCAGACTCGTCCTTGAGCCATGAGTGAAGGACTACCCTGAGTTCTACGGAACAAGCTAGATATCTCAGTGATAGATCATTGGGGCACTAAGTGAAGCTACCGGGTTCTAACCCCGTCTCCAGGTGTTATTTTTCAGTCTACGAATATGATACTTGACGCTACTAAAGCCGTAATCTAAACTCATTTCCATTTTCCAAGCGTCTCTATCCCTGTCGTGTGCAATTAACCGCAAACATCCATTCGTTTGTCTTCCGTGACATTCAGAAAGAGACGGTTATATTTAATGTGAACCCTAAACTAGGATGAAATATAATTTGTAAGATTTTTTTCGAATTGCTTAGACATTCTTGAACAAGCTTTAAGGAATGAAAAGATAAAGCATTCAAACATTGATGTTATCCTAAATCCATACTAAACATTAGTGCTTTGAATTTTTTTATTTATCACCACGTCTTACTACCCGTTTAGATTATACATTTATGTATTACTACGCTAATGGTTTTAGGGATTAGGAAGGTTATATTTATAGGAACTGTACCCACATTTCGTGGAGGGAGAGTGGATTTTGGAAAATCCACCTTGAGTAGCCTACACCAAACCGAGATTCGATCCTGGATCTCCCCGTCATTGGCAGTCTAGTCTAATGCGAGAATAACGAGTTATACCGCGTGACCACCTAAGTGGTTAGGCCTACTATGAAATTATTGTTTCAGTCAATTTTTAGAAAACCTACAAGTTACAATTTTATGAATAATTTATAATTAGATATTTATTCTGGAGGCACATATTAATTTTTGCGAAATTTTCAACAATAATTTTGAAAAAAAAAACATTAAAAAAATATTTCATTCATAACAAATAGTCTGTCAAATATATTCAGAACCAAGCACTATTTAATTACTGAAGACTTCAACCATTTTTTTTTACACAATGATAGTTCCAAAACCTAAATAATCTATTGTGTCGCAAAGAAAAAAAACGGATCAGTGATGGATGTTAACAATAATTTTGAAAATGGTTTAATGATATTATTACTAAATGTTCAATGATTAACACAAACCATCAAGATAGACTTATAAAACCTCTAGAGAGAGAGAGATATAGGCTGTACTGTCTTCGATAGAAATACACTTAGACACGCTAGCATTCTAAAGATCAAATTATTTAATTTGATTTTCACGAAATTTAGCATACGAGTACTATTTTAGGCTATTATTACTATCTGTAGAGCAAGTGTATGAAAATTTATACCATTTTAAAAACTGAATCAAACGTAAGATACATCGATAAAAAACTTTTGACTATCAGCGATTTAAAAAAAAACAATGACTTACAAAGAAGTGACAACTTTAGTGACACGAAGAGGTGGGAGGTCACAATAAAAAAACATAATATATAGTAGTATAATCTCTAGGTTCAAACCACAACTTCCTGGGTCGGTTTTAACCCCTCAGTTTTTATGAACCCTATCGTTCAATAATAATAGTTTCTTCTGTTAAAACTAATGATTACTACGTCCTAACGAAACAACCAAATGACGTCATTTCACTCCTTTTGTCCGTAATTGATTGTTATGTATCTTAGTCGGCAAACGGTGAATGTAAATGTATATTTTATGCGCAGCAATTTTAAGTTTTAAATGCAAAACATTTTTAAGGCTGGAATACATGCATTAATGTGTGTTGTTTACATAATTACAAATAGTCCGTTTTATATTAACATAACTTATTACAGTTAGTACTTTTACCTTTAGATGTATATTTATTTATAAAAAATTACATGTTGTGAAAATCCAAGTACAAGAGAAAATATCACCCGTCTCGGTGACCACATGGTCTTAGCGTGACTCGGTGAATATATATATTATTATTAGCATCGCGTCTTACTACCGTTCGGTTAACGCACTTACGGTAAGTGTAATGGTAGGTATTGTGAGATAAATGGGGACTACAGTTTAGTGAATCCGACCACGTGGCGGCCCGGCATCCCCACATCACAAGATGTCTGTGAATTATAGACTGCCCAAGATGGGAGATCGGGTTTCAATCCCGGTCTGGTGTACTCCATTTTTTCCCAGCTTCCTCCACGCAAATGCACTTCTTCTAATTTAAATCTTTCTAATATCCAACACATTAATGTAATTAAGTTTTGGTTCTTCTTCAAAAACATTTTTTGCCCTTTAATTTGGTTTATGTTACTATTTTACGAATCCAAATCTTGGAGAAAAAAATCTACAAATAGGAAATAGAAATTTATTATAAATAGTGGATCATTTCAGGATCGTTGCGGTATCGTTACAGATCGTTTCAGGATCGTTGCAGTATCGTTACAGATCGTTTAGGTATTGTTACATGATCGTTTCATGATCGCCAATGGTCCCATCCAGCATTTGTTCTATTTTCTCAAAATCTGTCTTCAAACCACGGACAAATAATGGAAACACTTTGGAACTCTACAAGGCTCGAACGAAGTTGGTTTGTTCTTCCATTCATTGACTTTGCGGAATGAGAAGACCAAGACCTGAAAATAAAAGCCAAATTGTCTGGGAAAAAACGGATCGCTACAATTTCCGTCCCCAAAAAGGTCCCATGTAGCAGTCAGGCTGGTATGCGTGTCTTGGAATATCTTGCCTGGGACGTCATTACAATGTAATTGCAGCGCGTTACGACATCTGCGCTACCTACTGGAAGTTTTGTCCTACTTGTGAGCTAAAGAGCAGATCGTGAAATTGCTTTAATGTCAGATGGAAAAAAAAAAAAAACTCTTTCTTGTTGGTATTAAATTCTAAACCGTTCTTTATCGAAACAAAAACTCAACGATTCTTTGGGTGACTAAGATGTTTCTTCTATGACGCAGATGGCGAGTTTAACATCACATTCTGCTTGAATGTTACGCTAATGTGATTTATTCTCCGGTTTATGACTGTTCACTTGGTCAAAAGCGTGGACTTTCTGAGCTCAAAACCAACGGGTGAGTGATCTATAGCTTACAACCCATCTGGACTAATTGATCGATTAGTTTACAGCCCGAAAGTTGGTCCTTTGTGCTTCCAATCCCTCCTGAGCTGGGCGTGCGCTTAACCATCCGGCTGGTTGGTGATAACCACACCATCTGGTAGAAAGCGAATAATCCCTTAAGGGAAGTCCTGAAAGTGAGGTGGTTTCCAGTAGTTGCACTTAAATTCTAAGAGTAATCGCGAAAGAGATTATCAATTTTGCTGGTAACCATTTCTTTTCACAAACCTTCCATGGTTATTTTACACGCCACAATCGACGCGGGACTAACGGCTCTACTACAATCTGGAGGAAGTTGTGCTACGGATTTTTATCAATCAAGAACAATCCATTGATCTCAGCTGGGTTCGAACACATGAACTTTGGGTCCTGAGGCGAGCACTTTACCCCAAGACCACCGAGCTCAACCCGTCTAGACAATCCACATATATGTACTCTAATGGGTCAAGGATGAGAAGGTATACCTTTAGAGAAAATAGGCCTGCACCTGCATTTGCGGTAATCCATCAAGCGAAACCACATCAGTACATCTAGAGCAAGGCCAGATTGTGAAAGATTGACGTCTTTGTCCACATGACCACCGCTGTGGGTGGTCGCATATTAATTACTCTTTAAGTTCGTAGGTGCTTTAGATTAAATTAC
The DNA here is from genome assembly GCA_039000515.1 of Timema cristinae. Taxonomy (NCBI): domain Eukaryota; kingdom Metazoa; phylum Arthropoda; class Insecta; order Phasmatodea; family Timematidae; genus Timema; species Timema cristinae. The sequence goes on along the minus strand of JBCFYV010003508.1, from coordinate 48,642,758 downwards.
TAGGATATAACTAATGTGTGTTTTTAAGGATAAGATACGTTTTAATCCTCATCCCGTTTCACAGTTAGTTGGGAATATGAGTATACCCTGAGTTTTGTAGGAAAGTCCGTTCTGGAAGGCGCTTTATCCTACTAAAATATTACTAATCAGTACCGTTGTGGTATGAAATAAGACCTTTTAAAACGTGATCTCTACCAAAATCATGGTATTTAATATATTAGCTACATGAATGTACTGAGGATAAAAAGGTAAGCTTCGGAGGAAATATACACGAATTTTTATGACGTAAGAGCTCAAAACAGAACTTCACGGGTTTCGAACACAGACCAGAAAACCAGACGAAATTAACTTTAAATTCATATCTCGTGTCCAGCATCGCGGTTAGTATTGTATTTAATTTAATTCTAATTAGTTTCATTGTGATCAGTAATTGGAAGATAGTATCGACTAGTCCTACCCCTTATCTCAGTCAGTAGGGTTTGTGCGTACTAAGCTAAGAACCCTTGTTTCGATTCCCGGCATGGCCGAAACTTTTATCATTTGTGAATATGCGGGATTCCCCTTACGCTGTGATAAATTAACGACCGTTAGGACTGGCTGTTGTTTAGCTTATGGAATTTATATCAGTTTTATAAGCCATGTGCTGATATAATCGATTGGATTAAGGTGAGCCAGAAGGGAGCGCGAGTAATTTTACAGTTTTTAGAGCATTAATTTTTTTTGCCGAAATAAATAAAATCTCTCTCCAGTAGCAACATAGAACTTAGTTTTCTACACATGCTAATATCAACAGATCTTGAATATCTGTCAAGGATGTCCTTGAATTTGGTCAAAATATTTTAGATAAAGAGAAAAAGTATTGACCAAATTCCAGGACACCCTTGACATATATTCAAGATCTGATGATATCAGTATGTGCAGAAAACTAAGTTCTATGTTGCTACTGAGAAATATTTGCTTTATTTTGTCCCAAAGTTTCAATTCTATAAAAACTGTGAAAACACTGGCGCTACCTTCTGCCGCACCTTAAGACCGGATATTAAATACCTCTAATAATAACAAGGTGGGTCGATTATAATATAATAGTGACTATCCAAATTATAGTTCACTCACTGACCCAGTTGTCCGTGTTATGCATACCTTTGAATAATAATCAAGTAATTTGTAATTTAATGCATTCATTGCTTAATTAAACGAGACCATTTTAAAAAGCATTAAACTTTTTCCAAAGACAGGCAGCAGATCATTATTGTTTGGCAAGGAGGGGTTGTATTTCTAGCACCTGTTCAGTTTTACACATATGTACTAATTACGACAATGAGCTACGGATGAGGAAGGTTAAATTTAAACAAAGTATACCCGCATTTGTGTGTCGGGAGAGGGGAAAACCATTTGAGAAAAAAAACCGGGGAAGGTATTTACCGTTTGGTAGCATACATAATAAACCCTATAGTAATGTTTTTTTTTAATATTCATTGTGAATGAACTGTTTCAGTAAATTAGAGCTTTGAAAGTGTAGCGATGTATTTAGTGAAGGTGGTTGGACACGGTACTAACATAAAGGTATTGAGCTAGCCTACACACAGAGTCAGAAGTTCAGATAAAATGTCAGAATTAGTGTTGTTAGTTACGATAATGCGAATCATTACCAGATTTTTCGTTTAAACTTTCTATCAACTGACTTTAGTAGAACAATTTTTATTCAAGGACATTACCTACCATGTGATATAACGGAAAATAGAGACAGGATTTCCATGTTAGTGTATTTAACTTTAATTCGCCTTGTTAAAAAAATTAACATTGCAATTAAAAACATAATTTAAAAAAATAATTCCAAAATTATGTTTTTATCTTAAATTAGTTTTTACTAATATATTTTAAATAGTCTAAACTCAGGATATTTTGTTTATTCCAGAAAATGTCTTGTAGGAATCTTCCTGCCAGGATGTGGATTAATAAACGTCCGTGGAAGAATATGTCTATTTAAAATAACCGTTAAAAATACAATAATAAGATTTTCTTTTTTTCTATTCTAGATAGACATATTATTTATAAATACATGTAATTTTTTTTAGGACAAGGGGCCTCTAGCTATAAAACTGGCCTTGTCTAAAGTGCTTTGATGCATCAGGTTAAGTTACAGTAGACTAAACTGCCGATGACGGGGCTATAGATGTTCGAAACTTGGTTTGGTGTATTGAGGGTGTTTTTTCCCTAAACGATTTTCCAGTTACCCCTCCACGCAAATGAGGGTTCACTTCATCTAAATATAAATTTCCTAACCCCTAAAACTATTGTTTACCAACTTCCAGATGAGCTAGAAAGCCTGAAATTTGGAAAACTTATAGCTTCTAGCTGTAACCAACGGAAAAATTTCAAAAGCTTGAAAAAAAAATTAACCCCTTAAACAAATTCAAAATATCAGAGCAGCTTTAAAGTCTGTGTGGACCTTTCTTTGGAGGTCTCTTGTGGCTAAACGGTAAGAACTATCAAAAAACGGATCGGGGAATTACATTAGTTTACATACACTTGGAAAGATACCCTACTGGGGCTTGGGGGCGGAGCCCACAACGAGTAAAGCGAGTTAGTATATAAACGTATAACCCGAACGGATAGTAAGGTGCGGTGATAAAAAAAAAGAAGTTAAGTAGCAAACTTGCTTCGCAAAATAACCCCTAATTCACTCAGTAGGCTGCGTCGTTAATCCATATTAATTTCAAATTGTATCAATTTACTAAACAAACCTCGGGATATCATGTCTTATTTTGGGGACGACTTGGTCACCTTACTGTGGCTCTCTCTTTCTACCTGTTGAATCGCTGTAGTCAGGTTGTTGCTGCGCATGCGTGCGACCTCGCGTGCTGTGTGAAGCTAGCAGTCGTACACACAGACCTACCTGGCCCCGTTGCAGCCAGTCTCTCTCTCTCCCTCTGTTCTTCGGGAAGATTCTTGACCGATAACACACTCTCTCGAGAACTAAACCGTTCCCCCGGAAATTAACTCGTATTCTCTTTCCGCCTTCTTTATCATTATTTCTCTCGCTCTTGCAAAGGATGCTTCGCCAACCTTTCCTGTTCTTCTCGCCTGTCGCTCTTAACTTTTCGACGTAATCATACTAATAAAGATATCATTAATACCTTCCAGAATATTTGTTGAGGTGTTTGTCTGCCTACCAACAAATACAAAGGTCCAAGATTCGTTTCCCGGAGAGACGAGAATATGTTCTATTTCGTTGAGTGGCGTCTTGCCTTGTTCTTCCCTTGTCTGTGTGGGCAGACTAAGATCTGTGTGGCAGACTAAAGTCTGGTTGCCGGATCAATTCGCATTCAGACAAAAAGGCGTTGGTGTCGGGTAAAGTCTGGGCCTCGAATCCCAGTTTAGTACGGTGAGGTGTTTTATTTCTTGTAAATTATTTCCCATGCTTTCTATACCCTGCAGATGAGGGTACACCTTTTAGTTTCACCCTCCTCATCCATTTATATTATAAACATGCAGTTTTCTCAAACAGATATTAAGACGTGGAACACGGTATTAATATCGCGTGTCTGGACTACATCACTCGTGGCCAGTAGTGTAAATACTAGTCAGTACTAATGTACTAATAGTACATCCTTTCCTTGGAGGCTCTTTCCATGTCCTGGTGAGATGAGGGTGATAGTGAGAGAATATGAGAGTGATAGTGAGAGAATATGAGAGTGTAGAGTGGAATCGCTAGAAGCTAACTTAGCCCAGATATCCAAATCCTGGTGTGTGGTTTCATTTTCACTAAAAATAGACAATGTAACAGCCGATAATTGAACCCGGGGCCCCTGGGCTCGTAGCCAGGTGCAGTGACCATCACACCACGGGACCGGTTGTTGAACTCTGTGATAACAAGCCGTCATGCTCTCTATACTAGCGCTGGTATAGAGAGCATGCATTAGGCCTAGAGATGCTCGCTCCTTGAATCACTACACAGACATTTGTTTCTCACATTATGATCGCCTGTGGAGTTTTTTTAAAACTATTTTCCCGTGAAAATTGTAGGTAAAATGTTATTTAATTTATTCAATAGAAAATGCATTGTCAATTTAATGTAGGTACAGTCCACTTTTTTTATGTGTATGGTCCTAAATGACCTATAAAAGCTACTAGATCTACTTTCACCTAATTCTTACGTCCAGTAATGTGATGTTCAACTGCCACTTTTCAAGGCATCTTGTGAATGTGGGGAATGCCAGGCCTCCACCGTGGTTCGGATCCCACGTTAAACTGTAGGTCCTTCATTTCATCTCACAATCACCCTACCATTACACATTAGCGTAAGTGCGTATAACCCGGATGGGTGTAAGACTAGTAATAATAATAATAATAATTGCCACTTTTGATAAATATTGTTAATACTGATAAAATCCCACTGACACTTTAGTAAATGTGATGTTGCCAAACCCGTTCCATATTTCCGGTTTCCTTGCCTCCACCAACCCTCTCGAGCATATTACCAACATACCAAGCTGCTCCTCCTGGCTCATTTAGAAGTAAATGTGCACAAGCGACAAAGAGTAATCCTGGCACCCATTTTATAGTTTGGTGTTTTCATTTTGCGATAGATGCTTTTCCCTCTATTTTTGTGGTCAAATAGATTAGCTACCATTCTATGATAGCTTTTTTTTTTATCTATTTCCCACCATTATACTTTAATTATTTAGCAATCTCCCAATTTTCTACTTTAGCTGTTTATTCAATGGTCCACCATTCTATTGTTGCTGTTTTATAGGTCACCCACCAATTTACAATGGTTTTATAGTTTCACTGTTTCGAATATATATAGTTTAAACCACATTACCATGTCGGGATGACCCATAAATAGACCAGGCTTTGAACTCTACTGGGAACACAAGAGCTATTTTTTTTGTTTCCAGATTTTGATTAGACAACCTATCCTGGGGAATGTTTTCATATATTTTTTTATCCAAGACTACCAACATAAGTGGAAAAATTTACCAAAGAATCAGTCTCGTCTGTTCTCATTTGCTTGTGATGGGGAGGTCGCAGTTCGAGTATTTTATGGAAAGCTCGGGCGAGTAGTAAATATCACACAATTCACGTAGTTTTTGTGTGTACAATGTAATAGTTCATGTTGCTAATAGGTTTTACCCATCCTCATTGGGTCATCTTTCTTTCGATTGTTTCGCTATAGCTCCCCCTTTTGACCGATCCTGGGTCAGTATTTTTACATCTTTCTTTCGATTGTTTCGCTATAGCTCCCCCTTTTGACCGATCCTGGGTCAGTATTTTTACATCTCTGTACCTTCTTTTTCCAACATCGTCCTCTTTCTGGTTCATACACTCCAGTCTTGGTCTCCCTCTTGAATTTCTCTCTTTCACATCTCCTTCTATAATCATCTTCGACCAACTATCATGACTCAGTGAATGTCCTATCATGACTCAGTGAATGTCCTATCATGACTCAGTGAATGTCCTATCATGACTCAGTGAATGTCCTATCATGACTCAGTGAATGTCCTATCATGACTCAGTGAATGTCCTATCATGACTCAGTGAATGTCCTATCATGACTCAGTGAATGTCCTATCATGACTCAGTGAATGTCCTATCATGACTCAGTGAATGTCCTATCATGACTCAGTGAATGTCCCATCATGCTAACTCCTCTTTGCTGTATACCTTTCCAAAGTTTCCTTTCTTCATTTTCTTTTCTTCGAACTTCTGTAGCACTCAGTTTCAAATTCTTCTAATCTGTTCCTTTCCATTGTATCGATGATTCACGTTTCAAATACGTGAAGTGCAACGCTCCAAACATAAGCCTTAAGCTGGGGTTTCCTCGGGTAGCGGCGCCGCAATCAAGCGGCCGTAATATGACGTTGAATGACATCACAAAAACGTTGTCCGTACAAACAATCGAGCGTGGTTTCCTAGATAGCGTTGACTGCCACCGTCATGCCAAATAGCGGTGCTGCCATTTGTATCACGGCCGTCATTACGGCCACAAACAATTTGGTACCGTTTTTTGAAGTCGTGCGGTGAACTTTTCACTAAAAATGAGTCAAAATTGGAGTAACGAAGAAGACGAAATATTAATAGATTTTTGCTCTGCGGATATTGGCTTCTTGTTTCTGTTGTATGGCTTTGAAGTTATGTCTTCTATGTAATTCAGTACATAATCAAAAAACACTTGTGTTAAACGAAAATATCCCCTAAATTTTTCTTGATTGCAGTGCAGATGACGACGCACTAAAATTTCATATGCACCTTCTGTAGCACGGCTTTTATAAATTTTCCTTTCCTCCGAACGTTTCTTGTTGTCGTCTTCTGATGACTCTTCATCTTCCAAAAATACTAGTAATGCCAAATCAAGATCATCCATTTTCAAATTACAAATTCATACTTTTCACACCGTCACGACGACATACAAGGGCTAGGTTTACATAAGCTGGCCACCGTCACGAAACGGCCGCCACACAGAAGATGGCTAACGCTATATTACGGCCGCTAAATTACCGCACCGCTACCCGAGGAAACCCCAGCTTTACGGAACCTTTTCCTAATTTCCAAATGTTTGCAAGTTGAGGTTAGTAACATCTTCTTGTTATGAAAAGCTGGCTATTACTATTTTCTGTAAAGTCAACCTGTAGGTTAAAAAGAGACCACTTTGTTTAAGAATAACCCCTTTACTTGGAGCCCACTATCATAGTGGTCAAATTTTCAGTTAAAAGTAATTAAATTAGTGAATTTGAAAGCCCATTTTAATATAATGCGGGATTGTATAAATGAGACTTAGTGTTGTTTGAATGCAAGTGTAATGTTAGTCTAGTTTTAGTGTTCGGGCCCAGCTCGCCACTAATATTCCACTCACGTTTTGACAGAATTTCTTCGTCAAATCATAGCTTACTTTAATTAAAATACAACTCACTTCTTCTTGTACGCAATTTTGAGGTATAGTTTATTCACACTTACTATAGTCCTTGATGTCAGTTGAGAAATTGTTAGAGAAGCTCTTCATTCAGCCTCCTAAAGAAATACGACCTATTTACACCTGTCATCTAATTCTAATTTACTTTGTAATGGGATTCAACTTATTTATTTGGTAGATGTATAAAAACATTCTTTAGTAAAACATCACTCTGAACAGATTTTACCGATGTATTATTTTCTCTTCGTCTTTTTGAAAGCTTCAGCAACATAGATTTGAACATGGATAAGAAAATTTGCTTTAATGTATTATTATTATTATTATTATTATATTATTATTATTATTATTATTATTATTATTATTAGCACCATGTCTTACTACCCGTTCGGGTTATACGCACTTACGCTAATGTGTAATGGTAGGGTGATTGTGAGATGAAATGAAGGACCTACAGTTTAACGTGGGATCCGAACCACGGTGGAGACCTGGCATTCCCCACATTCACAAGATGTCTTGTCAGAGGTGAAGGAAGGGTTGGTATTCAGACAAATCTGTGCCGGGACCGAGGATTGAACCCCGGACCCTAGCACAGAAGTCCGACACCTTACCCCTCTAGACCACCAGGTCACCTTGCTTCACTGTAAAGCTATGTTTATATAATATGATATTTAACACTACTTGAAGTTCACGCATAAAATGTGCTGGTCTTTTATTAAATAAGTAATAAAACAATATTTCAAGAATATCTTAATGTTCAATTTCTTAACCATTGTTATTACACGATGTTAATTATATTGTTTAAGATTTACAGCCATGTTTAAAATTGCGTGCGTGAACATATGTTAAATTAATGTTATTTTTATGGTTGTATGATATTATTTGGATCTCTTTCTCTATGAATATTCATATAAACTCTTTTAACGACATGTTGACTCGACATTAACTTAAGTACGTAGGCTAGCTAGTTTTAAAAAAAGTTATTATTTCAAAGGTTCTCACAGAGCTAAGAATCAAAACTAAGATTTTTACAAAATATTTAACCTAACATTAAAAAAAATCTCATCTGGGAATTTAATGTATACTTAGTAAACTCTGCTCTATGTAAAAAGATATACAAACTAGATTAGCCCAGAATAAAGCACTCAATACTTAACAGCCAACCGGCTCTTTGGTATAGTGGTCAGTGCACCTGGATACGAGATTAAAACTAGGTGATCGGTTAGAACTCCTGATTTTGAATAACGAGTTCATGGTTCAGTCCCCGATCAAATGTTTAGGCTCTTTTATCCACCCCAATCTAAGTTCTGGCTCCTCTCCCCACCCCAATCTAAGTTCTGGCTCCTCTCCCCACCCCAATCTAAGTTCTGGCTATTCTCCCCACCCCAATCTAAGTTCTGGCTATTCTCCCCACCCCAATCTAAGTTCTGGCTCCTCTCCCCGCCCCAATCTAAGTTCTGGCTCCTCTCCCCACCCCAATCTAAGTTCTGGCTCCTCTCCCCACCCCAATCTAAGTTCTGGCTATTCTCTCCACCCCAATCTAAGTTCTGGCTATTCTCGCCACCCCAATCTAAGTTCTGGCTATTCTCTCCACCCCAATCTAAGTTCTGGCTCCTCTCCCCACCCCAATCTAAGTTCTGGCTATTCTCTCCACCCCAATCTAAGTTCTGGCTCCTCTCTCCACCCCAATCTAAGTTCTGGCTATTCTCTCCACCCCAATCTAAGTTCTGGCTCCTCTCCCCACCCCGATCAAATGTTTAGGCTCTTTTATCCACCCCAATCTAAGTTCTGGCTCCTCTCCCCACCCCAATCTAAGTTCTGGCTCTCTCCCCACCCCAATCTAAGTTCTGGCTCCTCTCTCCACCCCAATCTAAGTTCTGGCTATTCTCTCCACCCCAATCTAAGTTCTGGCTCCTCTCCCCACCCCGATCAAATGTTTAGGCTCTTTTATCCACCCCAATCTAAGTTCTGGCTCCTCTCCCCACCCCAATCTAAGTTCTGGCTCCTCTCCCCACCCCAATCTAAGTTCTGGCTATTCTCTCCACCCCAATCTAAGTTCTGGCTCCTCTCCCCACCCCAATCTAAGTTCTGGCTATTCTCTCCACCCCAATCTAAGTTCTGGCTCCTCTCTCCACCCCAATCTAAGTTCTGGCTATTCTCTCCACCCCAATCTAAGTTCTGGCTCCTCTCCCCACCCCAATCTAAGTTCTGGCTATTCTCTCCACCCCAATCTAAGTTCTGGCTCCTCTCTCCACCCCAATCTAAGTTCTGGCTATTCTCTCCACCCCAATCTAAGTTCTGGCTATTCTCTCCACCCCAATCTAAGTTCTGGCTCCTCTCCCCACCCCAATCTAAGTTCTGGCTATTCTCTCCACCCCAATCTAAGTTCTGGCTCCTCTCTCCACCCCAATCTAAGTTCTGGCTATTCTCTCCATCCCAATCTAAGTTCTGGCTCCTCTCCTCACCCCAATCTAAGTTCTGGCTATTCTCTCCACCCCAATCTAAGTTCTGGCTCCTCTCTCCACCCCAATCTAAGTTCTGGCTATTCTCTCCACCCCAATCTAAGTTCTGGCTCCTCTCCCCACCCCAATCTAAGTTCTGGCTATTCTCTCCACCCCAATCTAAGTTCTGGCTCCTCTCTCCACCCCAATCTAAGTTCTGGCTATTCTCTCCACCCCAATCTAAGTTCTGGCTATTCTCTCCACCCCAATCTAAGTTCTGGCTCCTCTCTCCACCCCAATCTAAGTTCTGGCTATTCTCTCCACCCCAATCTAAGTTCTGGCTATTCTCTCCACCCCAATCTAAGTTCTGGCTCCTCTCTCCACCCCAATCTAAGTTCTGGCTATTCTCTCCACCCCAATCTAAGTTCTGGCTATTCTCTCCACCCCAATCTAAGTTCTGGCTCCTCTCCCCACCCCAATCTAAGTTCTGGCTATTCTCTCCACCCCAATCTAAGTTCTGGCTCCTCTCCCCACCCCAATCTAAGTTCTGGCTCCTCTCTCCACCCCAATCTAAGTTCTGGCTCCTCTCCCCACCCCAATCTAAGTTCTGGCTCTTCTCTCCACCCCAATCTAAGTTCTGGCTCCTCCCTCCACCTCAATATAAAAGCTACTAACAAGTTCTACCTTTATGTAAGTTAACATGTCAAGTCACGTGATCCTCAGCCATCACTTTTAAAAGATGGTTTCAATATCCATTAAATAATATTAGAGTTTTATTATCACCACATCTTACTACCCGCTCGGGTTACACGCTTATTTACTAATTACGCTAATGGTTTTAGGGATTAGCGAAGATATATTTAGATGAAGTATATCGGCATTTGCATGGGAGGAGAGAGTGGGAAACCATTTTGGAAAAGTCCCCCTCGGTACACCCGGACGAGAGTCGAACCTGGATCTCCCCGTCATAGACAGTCTAGTGTACTGCGAGAGTAGCGCGTTAGACCATGAAACCACTGAGCTGGGTGGTAAAATATTAAAATTCTATTAAATTTGGCCTCTAGAAATATGTGTTTGTATTTTGTAAAAGACCCTCCCTTTGTAAAATTGACCGGTATAACCGAGTTTTCCCATCACCTCTTGACGCTCACGCGGGTACATTTGATATAAGTTACCCTCCAAGTCTCTGCCCCTAAGAATAAATCGTTAATAATCTTGGTGTGGACTGTACTAAGAGAAGATGTGATTCCTTCAACTAGCATATAGCTAATGATAGCACCAAGGTATACTAATTAAAGAAGGCGGTCAACATAATTACTCGGCAATACAAATTTGCAATGATTTGCAAGTTATAATTGGTTGTTAAATGAAAATACTTAACACAGATCGGAAAAAGGGGTGTATATATATATATATATCACCTTAACCAAACTAAGCTAAACCATCACAAAAACATGTATCTGATCTGACTTATATTGTTTTTGTTATTTTTACACATTTACAAGTACAAGCTTGTTTCTCCGTCGGGCTATTTATTACAACTTATACGACCACACATCACACACCGACATGTGTTATAACTGCACTAACATGAAGTAATGCACAACTAAACTACCTCTCTCTCTCTGTCTCTCCCTTTTAGCCCGTCTTCAAGTTGTTCACCCCCCACCACTCTCTCGACATCACATGTTTAAGGAAGGAAGCATATAACGAAATATTAATTCAGCCAGTTTTGAGAGAGATGATCTAAATGTACTCGTGCGGTTTGCCAAAGAAATGCGACATCAAAAGAAACAAACATCTTATGTAGTTCTAAGAATAGCGGTTTGTTTGAAATACGTAGGAACGCTAAATTGACTTTGATTGTCTATTAAAAAAAATCCATAACTGTGAAAACTCGTATCTTTATTGTTCGGAAGAAATATGTATCTAGGGACTACGTCGCATTTATATTATTATTATTAGCACCGCGTCTTACTACCCGTTCGGGTTATACGCACTTACGCTAATGTGTAATGGTAGGGTGATTGTGAGATGAAATGGAGGACCTACAGTTTAACGTGGAATCCGAACCACGGTGGAGACCTGGCATTCCTCACATTCACAAGATGTCTTGTCAGAGGTGAAGGAAGGGTTTGGTAATCAGATAAATCTGTGCTCGCATTTATAAATAGACTGCTTGTTTGGTAGTAATCAAACAATAGTTATAGTAAAAAAACACAATAGCTGAACCCATGACTTTAAATTTAACGCTTCATGTAGGCCATGTCAGGAATTGAACCCAGGACCATTAAATAATCGGGCAGACGCGCTATAAATTGAACTAAGGAGTTAAAAAGTTGTTCAAATATCGACTCCTGTTGCCTGATTTTCTTACGAAGAACTTTCTGAAAGGTATTTTTTTCCTCCCTACCTTTCAGAAGATTCTTTGCAAGAAAAATAGCAACCGTCCTCGTGGTACAGTGGTCAGAACTACTGGCTTCTGACATAGAGGTCCCGGGGTTGATTCCTGGCTGACAATGGAGGATTTTTCTCGACGGGAGAATGATTCTTATAGTCACCAGGGTTTGGTTAACCTGGCTTAAGTTAGGTTTAGATCTTTATTGCCTGGTCACCACCACACTCGCTATCTCCCTCATACTCGCTATCACCCTCATACCCGCTATCTCCCTCATACTCGCTATCTCCGTCATACTCACTATCTCCCTCATACTCGCTATCTCCCTCATACCCGCTATCTCCCTCATACCCGCTATCTCCGTCATACTCACTATCTCCCTCATACTCGCTATCTCCCTCATACCCGCTATCTCCGTCATACTCACTATCTCCCTCATACTCGCTATCTCCGTCATACTCGCTATCTCCCTCATAGGGTTCGGCCAGACTGCCAAGCGTGCGAGCGAGCGAGCGAGCGCGCAAGCGACTGGGTGGCCAAACTGGCGAGCGCGCGAGCGAGCGAGCGCGTAATTAGCGGACCCTAGTTAGATTATTATTAGCACCGCGTCTTACTACCCGTTCGGGATATACGCACTTACGCTAATGTGTAATGGTAGGGTTATTGTGAGATGAAATGAAGGACCTACAGTTTAACGTGGAATCCGAACCACGGTGGTGGCCTGGCATTCCCTACATTCACAAGATGTCTTGTCAGAGGTGAAGGAAGGGTTTGGAAATAAGATAAATCTGTGCCGGGACCGAGGATTGAACCCCGGCTGCCAGCACAGAAGTCTGACACCTTACCCCTAGACCACTAGGTCACCGCCCCCCCCCCTCCCCCCTAGTTAGAGAAGATGTCTCTGTCAAACACACTTAGTACATCTCTGCTCCTCGAAAATTCTTACAGAAAATATTGTGTATTTATAAAAAAGAAAAAAGTAGAAGTGCATCCAATTAATAAATTGAGAAATGTGTATGGTACTGTACTGAAGTGTTTTAAAATAAGATTAGCCGCACCAGTGGCGGAATGGTACGTTGCACTCGATAGCTTTTGACTAGGAGGCAAAGGTTCAAATCTTGGCTCAGTGAACTGAAGGTGATTTTTAAAACTTATTTATTGTTGTGGTTTTTTCATACTCTCTCCAAACTAATGGTGATTCTTATTTGTAAAGGCCTGCTTTGATTATAATATTGAAGTATTTTAACATATCGGGTTTACATATATACATTATATTATTTATGGTCTTACCAATTAAATTAGGCCATTATTATTATTATTATTATTATTATTATTATTATTAGCACCGCATCTTACTTCCCGTTCGGGTTATATGCACTTACGCTAATGTGTAATGGTAGGGTGATTGTGAGATGAAATGAAGGACCTACAGTATAAACGTGGAATCCGAACCACGGAGGAGGCCTGGCTTTCCCCACATTCACAAGATGTGATTAATACACGTCTTGTCAGAGGTGAAGGAAGGGTTTGTAAATCAGATAAATCTGTGCCGAGACCGAGGATTGAACCCCGGCCGCCAGCACAGAAGTCTGACACCTTACCCCTAGACCGCCAGGTCACCGAGCCATTAATAGCAAGTGTGTTAAACCTATCACTGATAGAAAAAAGTCAAATATCATGTCAAAATGAGAAGTTTCCCCAGCACTCAATGAACCAACATACAATAATATTGCCTAGCGCCTGTAAACTAGACTGTACCGGGTCGAGCGCGCGCGCTTGAAAAATAGAACCAGTTCTATCTTTCAAGCGCGCGCGCTCAGTCGCTCGCGCGCTCCAGTGTGGCCACCCCCGTTACAACCAATGTGTTCTATTTTATATTTTAGTCGCTCGCGCGCTCGCTCGCTCGCTCGCGCGCTCAGTCTGGCCGTACCCATACTCGCTATCTCCGTCATACTCACTATCTCCCTCATACTCGCTATCTCCATCATACTCGCTATCACCCTCATACTCGCTATCACCCTCATACTCGCTATCTCCCTCATACTCGCTATCACCCTCATACTCGCTATCTCCCTCATACTCGCTATCTCCCTCATACTCACTACTATACCATGTTCATGAGTTCGAACCCAGCCGGAGTCAACTGATTTTCCTTGCGCAATAAAAAATTGTATCACAACTTCCTTTGGCGGGGATGTAAAGCCGTTGGCCCCATGTTGGTTGTGATATGTGAAATAACCCTGGAACATGGGTGGAAATATCTTTCCTGGCAATATTGAAAGGTCCTTTCGCTCTCGCTCATAGAAATTCTCGTGTGCTGATATAATCCGTCGGTTCAGAAAGTGCACGTTATATATATATATTCATATGAAAGCGGTTTATATCGATTATGTGAGCTCCAAGACTTGCAGCCGGCTAACAATAACCACTCAGCCACATGGTTGGACAAGCAAGTAGCAATCTGCGCTATCTTACAACAATACAACTTAATTAACAACACTTCACTTTATAAAAATAGTTCCAAAACTTATTTCCATGCACACATATTTTCTTCTCTTCGTGTTATATATACAACATCCGCTCATAACTGAAGGGTTATCATGCCATGACTTAAAAACTAGACATTAATTCATATTCTCTTTCTTATTTTTTAATATTTTTTTTTTCAATTTTCTTTCTTCGTAGATCTTGATTATACTAACATGAATATTTGGTCTCCTTTATGTTTTTTTTAAAGCTATAGCCCAAACTATTTTGACATGTAATAAAACGTCGTAAAATCTAAATTTATAGGCATACAAATGTTTGGTTGGGGGGGGGAAAAAATCTTCGGAGCTAAAACGTACCTTCTGTTTATAATAAAATATAGACTCCTTCGGAACATAAGGGAAATATGTTTCACGAATAAAAAAGTTCGAGTAATTAGTCATACACATAATACTAGTAGGTGAAGGATTTAGATGAGGGCCGGCCAACTGCCCTTTAAGGGAAATATCCTCTCTCTGTGAGATTCACTAAGTAGTGGCGGTTATAAAGATTACAAACCACCAAAACAATCCATCAATTATTATTCTAAAGTTTTCTCTCGTGATGCATTTCTTGTGAAACGAGCTATTTTCATCTTTTAATGTTTTTTTAAATACATGAACTAAAATCGAGTATCTCTTAATCCTATTGGGACCAGTTTGAAAATATCAAACTACTTATTAAATAATTTGTCTCAACGCTCCAGTAGACGGACTCCTTAAGGCTAAGTTGAACAAAGAAAGATCTTGCGGCGCAATTTTAAAGTGGCCAGGTTTTTTTACACATCCCAATGGATGGGAATTAAGTATTACATTATTTTTTAGCCAAGATGATTTTATATTTAAGCTCCTTGATATTAATGTAATTAGGATGTTTGAAAACAAGGTGCCTAGGAAAATATTTGGTCCAAAAAGTATGAGGCTACTGGAGAGTGTAGGAGGTTACATATTGATGAGTTACATACCCATCACAAGACCTTGTTAGGTTAATAAAGTCTCGCAGGACATGCAGTACAAATAGGGTAGTCTAAAACCTTTTCCGGGTACTGACTGGTAAACCCAATGGGAAGAGACCAATGGGAAGAGACCAGTGGGAAGAGACCAGTGGGAAGAGACCAGTGGGAAGAGACCAGTGGGAAGAGACCAGTGGGAAGAGACCAGTGGGAAGAGACCAGTGGGAAGAGACCAGTGGGAAGAGACCAGTGGGAAGAGACCAGTGGGAAGAGACCAGTGGGAAGAGACCAGTGGGAAGAGACCAGTGGGAAGAGACCAGTGGAAGAGACCAGTGGAGATACCATCACAAGACCATGTTGGAATAGTCGAGGACAGGGGCATTTGGGAAGAAACCGTGGGTAGACCGTGGTAAGAGACCATGGGAAGAGACCATGGGAAGAGACCAGTGGGAAGAGACCAGTGGGAAGACAGGGAAGAGACCAGTGGGAAGAGACCAGTGGGAAGAGACCAGTGGGAAGAGACCAGTGGGAAGAGACCAGTGGGAAGAGACAGTGGAAGAGACCAGTGGGAAGAGACCAGTGGGAGAGACCAGTGGGAAGAGACCAGTGGGAAGAGACCAGTGGGAAGAGACCAGTGGGAAGAGACCAGTGGGAAGAGACCAGTGGGAAGAGACCAGTGGGAAGAGACCAGTGGGAAGAGACCAGTGGGAAGAGACCAGTGGGAAGAGACCAGTGGGAAGAGACCAGTGGGAAGAGACCAGTGGGAAGAGACCAGTGGGAAGAGACCAGTGGGAAGACCTGGATGAAGATGGGAGGATTACATTAGAATGGACCTGAAAGAGATAGGGTGTATGAGGTGGACTGGATAGAACTATAACATTTTAGAAAACATTCTAGAGTAGTTAAATTAAGAAGTGGTAATAATTAAAGTTAAGACTTAGATAGAAAACTCAGGAAATAACTATAACAACCAAATATATTAATTTTAATCAAATGAATTAGATAGTTTCGAAATTGTTAGATGAATTAAGTGACATTAAAATTCAAAATGAATGATTATAATTTGCTTCTAATGAGCAAAAAATTTTATATATGAAAATTTCCAATAAATTGAAATAACATCATCAATTGAATTAAAACATTGGTTGACGACAAGTCTAAAATACACGTATTACATATTAAAATTGTGTTACAAAACTTGGATACAATAAATTAAGGACAAAACAAATTTTAAAATTTAAATGTGTTGTAAATGAATTATAACATTTAAATTAGTAGGTTAACATCTCTCATATGAAGTTTAATAAAGTCATTAAGTGTTCTTGTTTCAAAGATTTTAAGAATAAAATAATTTTTATGTTAAGGTTACGTATACAATCTCAGCCTTAACTTATTCAGTCTCATTACTCCTTGTGGTAATCAGCCATAGAAGGATGCTGATTTTTATTCATTCGACATGTTTCGGTGTAAAACTACCATTATCATGGAAACTGTTAAAATGAAATTAAAGAACATGAAGAAAAATTGAAACTTATGTTGTGCAAAATCTTGATAATTACCGTTATTTTAATGAATTTGTAAAAAAACTAAAACAATTAAAAACAAACAAACGTACCAAGTCGTTGTGCGGGAAACAAAGAGTTGCAACGACTGAGAGATGTAAACTAACCAGGGTGTGGTTGGAGAGAAAAGAATTGTGGCAAAAACAAAATACTAATGAAAAAACGAGCTGAGCAAGGGATAGGGTGTAATGAGGTGGACTGGATAGAACTAGCTCAAGATAAGGATAGATGTTATGAGGTGAACTGGATAGAACTAGCTCAAGATAGAGAGTGATGAGTGATGGACTGTAATGAGGATGAAATGGATAAGAACCAGCTCAAGATAAGATAGGGTGTAATGAGGTGGACTGGATATAACTAGCTCAAGATAGAGATAGAAGTGTAATGAGGTGGACTGATAGAACCAGATCAAGATAGATAGGGTGTAATGAGGTGGACTGGATAGAACTAGCTCAATAAGAATTAAGAGGGGGATAAGCTCGATTAATAGAAGGTTTAACTGGATAGAACCAGCTCAAGATAGAGATAGGGTGTAATGAGGTGGACTGGATAGAACTAGCTCAAGATAAGGATAGGGTGTAGTGAGGTGGATTGGATAGAACTAGCTCAAGATAGAGATAGGGTGTAATGAGGTGGACTGAATAGAACTAGATCAAGATAAGGATAGGGTGTAACGAGGTGGATTGGATAGAACTAGCTCAAGATAAAGAGAAGATAGGTGGGTACTGGATAGAACAGCTCAAGATATAGATAGGGTGTAATGAGGTGGACTGGATAGAACTAGTCAAGATAGGATAGGGTGTAATGAGGTGGACTGGATAGAACTAGCTCAAGATAGGATAGGGTGTAATGAGGTGGATTGGATAGAACTAGCTCAAGATAGAGATAGGGTGTAATGAGGTGGATCTGGATAGAACTAGCTCAAGATAGAGATAGGGATGTAATGAGGTGGACTGGATAGAACAGTCAAGAAAGATAGGGTGTAATGAGGTGGACTGGATAGAACTAGCTCAAGATAGAGATAGGGTGTAATGAGGTGGATGGATAGAACTAGCTCAAGATAGAGATGAGAATAGGGATGTAATAGAGGTGTGGTGACTGGATAGAACTAGCTCAAGATAGAGATAGGGGTAATGAGGTGGATTGGATAGACTGCTCAAGATGTATAGTGGTCTTTCTAATGAGCAATGAACTTACTTAGTCTAGAGCATTAGGAATCATAAGTATGTTTTTGATAGCTATAAGCTACGTGAATAACTTACATATCAAGCAGACTCGTATATTTGTTTACCATTAGTATTTAGCTTGCACAGTTGACACAATCGATTATTTAAGGACATCTTGTGAATGTGGGAATGCCAGGCCTCCACCGTGGTTCGGATCCCACGTTAAACTGTAGGTCCTCCATTTCATCTCACAATCACCCTACCATTACACATTAGCGTTAGTGCGTATAACCCGAACGGGTAGTAAGACGCGGTGCTAATGATGATGTGATGATTATTATTATTATTATTTTAAAGCACATGACCTAAACACCAGCTCAATAATACGAGTATAAAACACAATATCTAGTGCACGTCACGCGTGTATTTATGATTGTTAACTAGACCGGTCGCCAGGCTCTGGACGGAGGTTGTCGACCGGCTGAAGGGTCCGAGCTTAGGTGATGGCCGAGACCGACCGCCGTCGGTTCTTTAGTGGAGGAAACCTTTGGGTACTTTCAAACTTACTGCAAAATATAAGTTTATTAATCTTCTAAAACTGTATTATGAAATATGTATTCGCACAATCTTTCACAAAACAACTTAAGGCATATAAATGATGTATTTAACATATTTTATTAATAAAATAAATGTATATTGTAAATTCAATCGTGACCGTTTTAAAATAAATAATTTTATTTGAATCATTAGCTATTTCACATCAGCCACCGAGGGCTTCCTTATTGGGAGGATCACATATTCAGTGAGTGCGGGCTGCCAGTTGGACGGGGTCATAGTGCAATACGTCAAGGTAAGACTGCTACCTCTCAGGGTAAACGGGGTGTACCGTCCCCCTGCAGGCTAAGGTAAGACTGCGTTGCCCCCATAGTCGACCCTAACAGCGGAATTAGTCACGAGGTGAATGTGTCGGGCTTTACGTGACGCGGTGTTGTGGTGACATTAGTCAACCCGTCCTCGCCGTCTCTGCCGGTAACACTGCCCGGGAGATGATGAATACGGCCCCGGCTCCCGGGTACGGCACAGCGTACAGTCGTGGACTTACGGACTGGCTTGCGGTGCTTTCGAAGCTGTATTACTAAGGGACTGTCCTTAAATTACGTAAGGCCTCCCTCCCCCCCCCTCGTGATTTTAGACCTCCCACTTACCTCCACCTAAGAGGTCGTAAGATCCCCCCCCCTTTCTCCTCACTTAGTATATTTTTTTGGATAGGAAAAAAATATACTATTTTAATCGTTTAATAATTTGTTGATAACAAAGCTAATAATATTATATTTTAGAACACTTTAATTGCATTAAAACTAGCCGTATCGCACCACCATAAGTAAATGAAATATAAATTAAATTTTAGAATTAGGCTAACAAATTTATTTTGTCTCCTCATAAACAGTGATGAGGAACCTTTACGCGAGATGGATACTCTCATCCCTCACTTTAATATTTAAAACCATTGTGAGGTGACGGTGTAGGACTAATTTTAAAGATATCTAAGAACGTATAGCCTTTGTGTGGTTGTTATATCTTTAAAATCCACGGAATTAAAAGCAAATACATTATCATGGGAGCTCCTATCTTGCCCTGCCACTACGTCACAGATAGGTATCGTCGTTAAGGTGGGGTTGTAGGGGACGCAAGAAAAGGGCAGTGATTTTGGAGTTTTTATATCAAAACTTTCTTTTGTTAAGAATAACTAAAATGTTGCTTCAGTACAAATAAGGATGTCCTTTAATTTAATGACAACATTTTCTCTTCGTTTAAAAGTTTCTTATCTAATGTTGCTATGCTCATTATATAAATTCAACAACTGTTGATATCATCAGGTGAAGAAAATTAAACTTTAGGTTTCTATCGGAGTAATATTTAATTTATTTTGGACAAACAAAAAAAGTTGTAATATAAAAACGGTGAAAACACTGTCCTTTTCTCGCTTCCCCTACAATCCCGCCTTAAGGTCATTCATCTAGTGAACTGAAAACATGTGAGGATGTAGCTTTCTGGTAGTGAGTGTAAACAGGGAATCGAACTGGAACCGGAACTGATAACCGAGATTGATAGCTATATGTTGCAGCTGACAGTGGCACTCAGGACTCATTACACTACACTACACTCACTACACTCACTACACTCACTACACTCACTACACTCACTACACTCACTACACTCACTACACTCACTACACTCACTACACTCACTACACTCACTACACTCACTACACTCACTACACCCTCACTACACTCACTACACTCACTACACTCACTACACTCACTACACTCACTACACTCACTACACTCCCACTACACTCACTACACTCACTATACACTCACTACACTCACTACACTCACTACACTCACTACACTCACTACACTCACTACACTCACTACACTCACTACACTCACTACACTCACTACACTCACTACACTCACTACACTCACTACACTCACTACACTCACTACACTCACTACACTCACTACACTCACTACACTCACTACACTCACTACACTCACTACACTCACTACACTCACTACACTCACTACACTCACTACACTCACTACACTCACTACACTCACTACACTCACTACACTCACTACACTCACTACACTCACTACACTCACTTACACTCATACACTCATTACACTCATTACACTCATTACACTCATTACACTCATTACACTCATTACACTCATTACACTCATTACACTCATTACATCATTACACTCATTACACTCATTACACTCATTACACTCATTACACTCATTACACTCATTACACTCACTACACTCACTACACTCACTACACTCATACACTCACTACACTCACTACATCACTACACTCATGGAGTCAAAGCAAGAAATTTCACCAAAACAAATATTCAAATCGATATTTATAATGACTGGTCACTAATAAAATAAATAGTACGACCCTTTCAGACATTCTTTCTTTCTCAATTGGTATTTTATGAGTTTAAGAAAACTTTCCGAAAATGGGATATCAATAAACTACTAATAAATTTATCTTCATAAAAACACACGTATACAGTGTAATTTATAGTGCAAAACAAGAATAATTTTGATTAGTAGGAATTTGGTTGTAAAAAAATACCTTCCCGTTTTGCTTTTTGGTTACATCCATCTCTTAAAAAAAATATTTATTTCTTGGTAATACCATTCAATGGTTCCTAGGGTTGGTTTTATTTCTTGGTAATACCATTCAATGGTTCCTAGGGTTGGTTTTATTTCTTGGTAATACCATTCAATGGTTCCTAGGGTTGGCTTTATTTTATTATAAAGTTTGTACCACACTTTGCATTCTCCCTTCTTCAACAACATCCAAACACCGAGACATACGTGCTCCTTAATTCTAAAAACTATTGATTTTTCTCTCTCTTTTAAGACAATTCTTTCACATTGACTTATTGTATTCCCTTTCAAACCACAATCCTTCAGCATCCATTCATTACTGACTGTCCATAACTAATCATTATTATTAGCACCGCGTCTTACTACCCGTTCGGGCTATACGCACTTACGCTAATGTGTAATGGTAGGGTGATTGTGAGATGAAATGAAGGACTTACAGTTTAACGTGGGATCCGAACCACGGTGGAGACCTGGCATTCCCCACATTCACAAGATGTGATTAATACACGTCTTGTCAGAGGTGAAGGAAGGGTTTGGTAATCAGATAAATATGTGCCAGGACCTAGGATTGAACCCCGGACCCCAGCACAGAAATCCAACACCTCACCCATGGACCACCAGGTCACCCATAACTAATCAAGAATCCCAAATTTATATGTAGTCAATAATGATAATAATAATAATATTAATAATAATAATCAAACTATCTTGGCTGTAGACCCTGGGACAGCCAGATTTATAAACCACCCTTTGTTAAGTTCAGAGACACACAAACCGTCAATACCAATAGTAAAAATAAAAATAATATCAAGTGGAAAATGTTTACTATTGCTACACTTTCTCCATACAATAAAGTAAAAACTACAACATTAATAAATTAAATTAATTTCTTACAGGTACATAGTAAGATCAGTTACTAATTATCACATAATGGGAACATTATGAGTTAAAGTAAAACCATACAGGTGTAACAAATATATTATTATTATTATTATTGTTAGGTGTTCTGTCCTACGACAGGTTAATTCCTTTTATCAGTGAACTTAGAATGGTAATGCGTCCTGTCCTCTGTCTCCTCCTTCAGCTCCTTACAGTCATCCAATATTTGAATCCTTCTCCTTCCTAAGCTCCTCTTTCCCTTGTTATTTATATGTAATTAAAGTTATTAATAAAAACCAGTAAAAAATAAATATGAACTGTTATATCTTTCACACTGTTCAAGTAATTTGAAATAAACTAATCACTAATTACAGTTGTATTATCAAAGACCTTTTCAAATAATGTAATGTTACTTTCAATGACATTTTAGCATTTTAACGCCTCAAAATGTAACAACCACTTTCTTACTTTGATGACTGTACTTTGATGACTGCATATATCCAACACAAGGTAAATAAATGATATCATATGTCTTGGTGAGCTCGTAGGACTAAGCAAGCTGACAAAACAAATTAGACACGCTGTAACCTGTAAAATAATACATAATGTATTCTATAATAGTTACGAAACCTTAATAAAAACCTGCAGTAAAATGTGTTTGGTTGGCAAGTGTGATATTTCGTAAGTAAAAATTTGCTCAGGCTCAATACAAGTTTGATTTTTGTTTTTGTTTTTTTCTTTCTCTTGACACCTCAAAGAGAGAATATTGTGATCGTCGAAGAATTCAAACGTCGATATTTTGATAAATATCGACGTTTTATAACTCCTTGAAACAAAAGAAAACTGGTTTTCGCAATGCTGTCTGTGTTTCTATGACTGTCTGTCTGTCTGTTTCTTGGGCTAGAGCCGAAACTATTTTACCAATCGGGCTCAGACTTGGTATCTGGGATTTTCATAAGATCCCCCCCCCTCCCTCCCGAGGTTTTTTAGAATTATCTAATTATCTATCCCTAAAACTAAGGGTAATTGTTTAAGGGCAAAAAGAGAGATTTTTTTTTAAATTTGTTCTAACGATTTTGATTTAATTTTATATCTAGACACTGTTCATCATTATAAAAAAGACTGAGATTCTCATTTTCTTATAAAATTGACTTTGAGGGTACTATATTTGGGGAGATTTTCCAATTTTCATCATTTCTCTGCAACTATTTGAGATACGAAATAACTTACCATTGTAAAGTTGTAGTAATATTAAAGATAAAACTCTTTCATTAGAAACATATTTTTATAAAACCAATAGTTTTTGAGCTCTAAGCACAAGGAAAAGGATGTTTCTCTTATCTATTTTTTGTTTATAACAGTGTTCCTAATGCCACATAGTAATTAAGTAACATTGTATTCACGGCACACTTTAAGATAGGAGACCAAGTTAAGGGAATATTTTAGACTGGATGTTCAGCTGTGTATTACAACTTGTCGAAAGTAATAGCGAGAAAAACTAATAGTTCAATCGGTTAAAGAAACCCCTCAGCCCTACATCAAATTCAATAACATTTACATACTGCCCCTACAACTCGAGCACTGCCCCTACAACTCCAGCACTGCCCCTACAACTCCAGCACTGCCCCTACAACTCGAGCACTGCCCCTACAACTCGAGCACTGCCCCTACAACTCCAGCACTGCCCCTACAACTCCAGCACTGCCCCTACAACTCCAGCACTGCCCCTACAACTCTAGCACTGTCCCTACAACTCCAGCACTGTCCCTACAACTCCAGCACTGCCCCTACAACTCCAGCACTGCCCCTACAACTCCAGCACTGCCCCTACAACTCCAGCACTGTCCCTACAACTCCAGCACTGCCCCTACAACTCCAGCACTGCCCCTACAACTCCAGCACTGCCCCTACAACTCCAGCACTGTCCCTACAACTCCAGCACTGTCCCTACAACTCCAGCACTGCCCCTACAACTCCAGCACTGCCCCTACAACTCCAGCACTGCCCCTACAACTCCAGCACTGCCCCTACAACTCCAGCACTGCCCCTACAACTCCAGCACTGCCCCTACAACTCCAGCACTGTCCCTTCAACTCCAGCACTGCCCCTACAACTCCAGCACTGTCCCTACAACTCCAGCACTGTCCCTACAACTCCAGCACTGCCCCTACAACTCCAGCACTGCCCCTACAACTCGAGCACTGTCCCTACAACTCCAGCACTGCCCCTACAACTCCAGCACTGCCCCTACAACTCTAGCACTGCCCCTACAACTCCAGCACTGTCCCTACAACTCCAGCACTGTCCCTACAACTCCAGCACTGTCCCTACAACTCGAGCACTGTCCCTACAACTCGAGCACTGTCCCTACAACTCCAGCACTGTCCCTACAACTCGAGCACTGTCCCTACAACTCCAGCACTGTCCCTTCAACTCTAGCACTGTCCCTAAAACTCTAGCACTGTCCCTACAACTCTAGCACTGTCCCTACAACTCCAGCACTGCCCCTACAACTCTAGCACTGTCCCTACAACTCTAGCACTGTCCCTACAACTCCAGCACTGCCCCTACAACTCCAGCACTGTCCCTACAACTCTAGCACTGTCCCTACAACTCCAGCACTGTCCCTACAACTCGAGCACTGTCCCTACAACTCCAGCACTGTCCCTACAACTCTAGCACTGTCCCTAAAACTCTAGCACTGTCCCTACAACTCTAGCACTGTCCCTACAACTCCAGCACTGCCCCTACAACTCCAGCACTGTCCCTAAAACTCTAGCACTGTCCCTACAACTCTAGCACTGTCCCTACAACTCCAGCACTGCCCCTACAACTCTAGCACTGTCCCTACAACTCTAGCACTGTCCCTACAACTCGAGCACTGTCCCTACAACTCGAGCACTGTCCCTACAACTCCAGCACTGTCCCTACAACTCCAGCACTGTCCCTACAACTCCAGCACTGCCCCTACAACTCCAGCACTGCCCCTACAACTCCAGCACTGCCCCTACAACTCCAGCACTGCCCCTACAACTCCAGCACTGTCCCTACAATTCTAGCACTGTCCCTACAACTCTAGCACTGGCGTGCGGCTGCTGTCGCAGCTTGGCCAATGTACCTTAGGAAAAGTCGTTAAATTTTATAGAAAGAGATTATTTATTATTAATATTTGTTCTGTCTCACGACAGGTTTATTCCATTTATCAGTGAACTTAGACCCCCTGTCCTCTATCTCCTCCTTCAGCTCCTTCAAGTCATCCAATATTTGAATCCTACTTCTTCCTTAAGCTCAATTTTTACTAAAAATAATACAAATTTACCACACAATACACGTCATAAAACACAATTACCATGGTTATGATAAAGACTACCATCATGCAATAGTAATAATAATAATATTAACAACACCAAGGTATATTTTGGGACTTTTTAATTGGTCCTCCATTTCACTGGAATTATTTTTTAACCATTATTTTGGGAGTAATTAAATAGCTTTCATATTTGTGTAATTTTAAACATTGTGTCAGTCATTATTTCCCCCACCCCCTCCCCCTGTCAAAAAAGGAGGGGTCGGACACGGTAAATGACAACGTGTTCGCGTGTCCTTGTGTCTATAATGGCGGGATGGGTGGCGCGTCTGAGAAGTCGGTGTTATAAATACCGGAAGTCACTTTAAGGAAGAGGGGAAGAGGAGGAGATAAAATTCGTCACAATGAAGGCGTGAGACACGCAAATTAAACAAGTGTGTAATTTATCATTGAATATGTGGTTTTTATGTCTCTATTCGTTTTTAAGAGAAAACTAACAACTCGTAAGCGGCCTATACTCGACTCGTAAGCGGTCTATACTTTACTTGTAAGCGGTCTATACTTGACTCGTAAGCGGCCTATACTTGACTTGTGATTTCCTCCTAACCTCAAAAGATTAATTATGTGTTTTTCTTTTAAATAAGTAAACAACACAGTAATTTGGTTATCTTTCCAAATAGTATTTCGAAAATGGTTGTAAATAAAGAATACATTTCCCTCTGTACCTTATATTTAATTTACTAGTAAGTGATGTAACAAATTACATAATTCTGAGTTAGGCTATATTTATACTTCATTATAAATTGTTTTACTAACAGAAATTTACCAAAAACTTACGGTAAATAAAAAAACTAAACATCTAGTTATAAACTATCCCTCGACGCAAATGCTTGTACATTCCTTATAAATATAATCTTCCTGATTCCTAAAACCCTTAGCGTAATTAACACTTAAGTGTACAAACCGAACGGGTAGTAAGATGAGGTGCTAACAAAATTAAATCATAATTTTAACCCTCAAAATATCTATATTTATTTTTACAGCTTCCTAAAAGTCACCCACCTTTTAACTATCATAGTAATTTCATTATTATATAATATATTTTATTTCAAAATATATTTTAAACCTGCTTCGGTGGCTGCATAGTCTAAGGCGTCACTCTAGCAATGGTTTTGCCTGTTGATTACGGGATTATCGGGATTCGACTACGAGTTGGGTACATTCGTGGTGTTGTTCCTAAAAAAAATTTCCCACTCTCCTTTCACGCAAATTTGGGTATATTTCCTCTAAAGTTCTACCTTCCTAATACCTATTCCATTATCGTAATTAACGTACGAATATATCCCGAATGGTTCTAAGACGTAGTGAAAGTAGGCCAAAGATAGAATTTTACTCCCCCCCCCCTCACATCACGTCTTAGTACCCGTTAGGTGAAAAATGTGTATATTCAACCATTTTATTAACGTCGCCTACAATGTACTGTTAATAAGCAACACTAAACTTTTTTAATTAAGTCCTATTTTGCTATGGCTTGCTTTTATTCCTCATTTAGTTCATCAACATTTGCCACAAATTCTCCTTTTAAAAATAATAATTTAAAACTTGAAACCATACGGTTCTTCCAATTTGATTGTAACAAACGTTAATTAATGTTCCCTCCATTACAGACTCATTACAATCTCTTTATGCAAATAATAAACATATATATTCTTTATTAATTAGTCCTCCACATCATTATGACAATGTCACTACACGAGCATATCACTAACATTACCATTACACCCAATATCATCGCTGAGGGAACTGCAGGCCTTATGGAGAAAAGATTTATCTTCTCTCTCTGTCAACTGTTGCCAAATCTCCTGCTTTCAGTTATGTCTGAAGGTGGTGTTCTGGGGTAAGAAGAGACTACTGGCAACATCTACTAACCAGCGTTGCCAAACTTGTCTTATATTTGAAGGGAGATTGACTACACGAAAACGAGAGAATGACAACGCTGTTTCCCAATAGTAACCATGCAGTTCCCTCGGAGAAGAGTAGGATGACTTTTGGTGGAAGATATTTGTATGTGGCCATCTACAGCTTGAAAGGACTTTATTCTGCCAATAGGATAAACAATGACAACTATACATATGTGCAGACAATCTCCGCACGTCTATCACAGACTCGGCCTTAAAATATGAGTGACCCTGGGCACGGGATGACTCTTGGCTAGCTCACGACTTTTGCGAACTAAGCCTGAGGTTCCGGGTTTGATAACCCACATACAGGTGTAATTTTTCAACTTTTGTAGGGAGAAACCCAAGAGCAAGGTGGATGTGGTTGGAATGAGATATATGAGAAATGTTTGTGGGCAAAACTCGTAGAGGAAAGTCGCCTAATTTGGGGAGCATTTTGTAAAAATATTTTAGTTAAAAAGAAACATATGATACTACAATGAATATTTGAGACATAATTAGTTGTTTTATTCCCCTCACTTTAGTGCAAAAGAAAATATCACTTATGAGCAAATTTTAAGATTAAATAATTTTTTAAAAAAACATGCGCCTCCCCAAATTAGGAACCCTAGGGCTCCAAATTTGGGGATGTTCAATTATCCTTACACAAAAAATTATTTATTTAGAAGAAAGTGATTTTTTGTTCTTTTTTGAAAGGCACAAACCACACACAAATTGTTTATTAAATGGATCAACACAATCTGTGTGTGCCCATTTGTTGCATACCACACATCGAACCCAATTCTCACCTTCATGGTCATCAGAAAATAATCCTGCACAAATAATACACTCTGCATCAGATTCACTTTCACTTTCCAAATCAAGATTGTCATCAGAATCAACTAGTGAAATATTATCCTCAGATTCTGTTGAAGATTCCGAATGTTTGGCAGCCCTTTTCTTACGACGGTAAACTGGTGTTTTCAATTCAGAGCGTTTCTTGATAGTCGTAGTCTTACCGTTTCTCTTTGGTGAAGGACCCTTTTTCTGCGACTCTGCTAGCTGTCGTTTATAAGGTGATCTGGTGATGAGCTGGGCAGATCCAGTTTGGGACTTTCTTGTAGTAGGCTGAATTTTTATAGTGGGAATTGATTTGATGTTAGACGCCCGGATAAGCCTTATCTGAGGTGGCGTTGTTACAGGAACAGGATCAGGATCATGGGATGTCCCTGGTTGAGGCTCCTGCAGGTCATCGAGCTGTTGTGGGCTCTCAGCATTGTTCTCTTCAGGCTCTTCAAGAACAGCAAAATCATGAGGTCGGAAGTTGTTCCTATTACAAGGAAACAATCCAGTTTTGCGGAAACCACTAGCAGCCGCTTCAGCAGTTGCTGCCCTCATGTACGCTTTTCCAAAAATTTCCCCTATTTGGTAGACAGTGACCATTCGTCCAGGATTTCTTCGAATCCACTGCTCAACTTCCTGGGCGTAGTACGTCTTAAAAGGCCCCATAAATGAGACATCGAGTGGCTGCATTTTGTGAGTGCTATGGGGGGCAAACACACAATGGCCACATGATTCTCTCGCCCCATGTTTATCACATCTATATTTCTCGTGTGAGAGTAGTGGCCATCTAATACGAGAATTGCAGGATCCTCCGCAGTAGGCTTCACGCTGGAAATAAAGTGACGAAACCAATCTGTAAATATGTCCGTTTGTATCCAGCCAGACGGATGGCAAGAATAAATAGAGCCAGGGGGAGTCCCATTCATGAGTTCCATCTTCATGTTCTTTCGAGGGAAGATAATTAATGGAGGGACAAAGTGGCCTGCAGGGCTCATACAAGTGACAACAGTTATAAGAGCCCCTCGTTCAGTCGCTTGAAGTGCTCCAATTTGTCGCTTTCCCTTTAGACCCACAATTTTTGTGTGCTTATGTTGTACAATTGACATGCCGGTTTCGTCACAGTTGTATAACCTAGATGGAGAATTATTGATACTGTCCATTGTAGGTTCAAAAATATCAAAAAACTTGAAAACTGCCTCTGGAGTGAAACTCTTTGCTCGGGCCATTGAGAGACCTTGAGGAGTGCGCACAGCAAGCTGTAGATTTCTTCTTAAGAAATTCTTCATCCATTTTTTCCCGGCCTGCTCATTCTTTTTGGAGAAGGGGTTCGCAATTCCGTTTTTTACAGCAATCTGATATGCCATGCGACGAACATCCCTTTGAGAAAGGCCGAA
This sequence comes from Timema cristinae, assembly GCA_039000515.1. NCBI lineage: Eukaryota > Metazoa > Arthropoda > Insecta > Phasmatodea > Timematidae > Timema > Timema cristinae. Next base: position 48,613,249 of record JBCFYV010003508.1, on the reverse strand, counting down.
GAATCTGTTTTCCATAATAAGGCAGTAGTCTGCGAGATCTTTTTCTAATTCAAATGGTAGTGTTGGCTTCCTGCCTATTTTGGTTTGAACCACGTCACTAGGACATTTATCTAAATCCTTAACGCAGCGTTCTAGTGTAGTTTGAGGAACATGAAAGACACGGGATGCTTTAAGACTTCCCATTTCCTTATTGCGCATGGCCGCAACTGCCGCCTTCATTTGTTCTGGATCCCATTTTTTCCTCGGAGCCATCTGTAAATATTTATTTTATAATAGTTTAAAAAGGTTGTGTTATTTAGGGACGTTGGTCTTCAAAGAAAAGTACTCCAAGTTATTTATAAAATTGCTAAGTGATATCTACAGATTATAACTTGACATTAAATCTTTATAGAGATAAACAAATAAATCATTATTTTTATATTTAATATAAAAGACAATATAAAACTACCATATCTTAAAATTGGTTTACCGTTATATTTTGTTTTTTTAAATATTCTAATATTTTTTAGCAAATATTAGATTATTATAAAATTATATTTTAATTCATTGTTGTGAAGAACGTTTTGGGTTCTTAATTTGGGGATCCCCAAATTAGGAAACCTAAGACTCCCCATAATAGGCTCCATAAAATGATTATCTTTGACATTCTAAAAATATGTTCAAATAGTTACTAATTTTAATAAATGTAACCTCTAAAGAAAGCCACTTTAATACCAATTATAACAAAATTAGCAAATATAGAAATATAAATACCTTTACTCTGTAATCTTGAATTTATTCGAGCTTAGCAAAAACTTTCAGGACACAAATAAAATGTTAGAACCGACTGCTCCAATACTCGTGGAGCTACTGCGCTGTTAACAGCCAAACAATGAGGAAGCGTCCTTTCCTTCAATTTCCAGTGTTCGTCGATAGGTAGCAGCACATCCTTACTCCAAATATTGTACCTCCCCAAATTAGGAACTCACCCCAAATTAGGCGACTTTCCTCTATGGACAGAGTCGGTAACGAATGGGTGCTGAAGGAGTGGACAGAGTCAGTAATGAATGGGTGCTGAGGAGTGGACAGAGTCAGTAAGAATGGTGCTGAAGGAGTGGACAGAGTCGGTGACGAATGGGTGCTAAAGGATTGCGATTTGAAAGGGAATTCAATTGGTCAAAGTATAAGAAGTGTCTTACGTTGGTTTGGGCATGTTGAGAGGATGAGTGTGGATCGAGTGATGAAGCAAATATATGAAGGTAGAGTGTGTGGATCAAAAGGAAGGGGTAGGCGATGTGAGATATGGCTAAATGTTGTAGACGAATGTGTGAAAAAGAGAAACATTAATAGTTTTAATAATAAAATCACATGTATGACTCGGTGTATGGATGTTGTTGAAGAGAAGGGAGTATGTAAGTATGTAAGGATAGGGAAGTGTGGAGGAAGTTAGTGAGGATGGATTAAGCACGGAGTTGTTTTTTGAGCTACATGCACAGTTTCTTGCCTACATCGTCAGGGAACTGCGTGATTACATATGTAGAAATGTAGGTATTTAAAAAAACCGCCACCCCTATCAATCTATTTTTACTCATCAGAATGCTTATATTATATTTATGTTATGTGTAGTGATTAGCTACGTGCCTTCTATTCACACAAGGTTATGTTATCTGACACCATCTGTGGCAACCTTATGGATCCTCCGAGGCTCTCTGAGTGTCCGCGGGGGCCCATATAGTAGCCAGACTCCCGGCGCACCGCTGTGCTCGCTGTACCGCAGTCTGTTTACTCTGGTTCCCCCTCGGCGGCCGCTCTTGCATGGCACACAGTTCAATCCCCCGTTGGTACTTTCTGGCCAAGCCTTCATACAAGGGAAATCACCGAGACATCTGTGAAATAACGCCTCGTTCCTTTTCGTGTGTTGTCTCGTTACGTAACGGTTTGAGATCCTATCTCGTCTCTTGGATTACGTCATGCTCAAAATAACTAATTTCGGTATCGGGAGGAAGGGGGGGGCCTGTATATACGGTTATTGTTATTATTTAAGTTATTTAACATGTACTTTCTCAACCGAACGATTATATCAACACACGACTTATAAACTAATTTAAATCTACTACAACCACAACACCCAACCCCCGACCGTTAACTCTTCACAGTGAAAGAGTAAGCCGACGTTTCACCAACGATACATTTTTATGGCTATGCCGTTACTCGAACACTGGACCTTCAGATCAGTAGGTGGCATGCTACCAACTGAACCAAGGTATAAGATATTATGTAGAAATGGCCTAATTTTGAGATGTGAATATGATGAGGGTGAGTAATAGGGATTTATGATTTCACTTATATTAGACAGTAAAACACCAGGGATGGCGGAGGGATGAAAAAACACCCCAAATCCACCCCGCGTGTAGCTTCAAGTCTAGACCTCATTCCAGCCTGTCGCAAGCCTGACGCCAGAGGCCATGTGATCACTGGTGCGAGGTTTAAGTGTAAAAATATGTTCTATTACTACGCTAATGTGTTAGGGATACAGAAGGTTGAATTTGTATACAATTGTACCCGCATTTTCATATAGGTAGAGTGGAGAACCATTTAGGAAACACTACGGGAAATCGAACGTTATCTCCCCCTCAGAGGTGAAGCGAGAGATGTAGGGGACGCGAGAAAAGGGCAGTGTTTTATGCAATTTTTATAGCAAAGCAGGTGACCCGGTGGTCTAGGGGTAAGGTGTCAGAACTCTGTGTTAAGGGTCCGGGGTTCAATCCTCGGTCCCGGCACAGATTTATCTGATCGCCAAACCCTTCCTTCACCTCTGACAAGACGTGTATTAATCACAACTTGTGAATGTGTGGAATGCCAGGCAGGTCCTCCATTTCATCTCACAATCACCCTACCGTTACACATTAGCGTAAGTGGTTATAGCCCGAACGGGTAGTAAGACACGGTGCTAATAATAATAATAAAAAAGCAAAGCATTTTTTTAGTCAAAATAAATCAAATATTGCTCCAGTAGAAACCTAGTTTAGTTTTCTTCACCTGGTGATATCAACAGTTGTTGAATATCTGTCATGATCATAGCGTCATTAGATGACAAACTTCTTAATGAAGACAAAAATTTGTCATTAAATTTCAGGACACCGTTGACAGATATTCAACAACTGTTGATAAAATCATGCGAAGAAAGTTAAACTCTATGCTTCTACTGGAGAAATATTTGATTTATTCTGACCAGAAAAAGTTTTTATATAAAAACTCCAAAAAACAAGCGTTTTCCCCCCGTCCCCTAGATCCGAACCAGCCCACTGTGCAGTAACGCCCTTGTTGCCCCCAGAGAGGTGTCCTGCCTCTTGAATCCCCTTCACACTCGTGGAGGATATGTTCAACAATGGTCCGAGTGGTTTGTCCATCCAGTGTTATTTATACAACACGTCATCAGAAGGAAACGGTCCTCACATCAACACGAGGAGGAGGGTCCTCACGTTTTAATCTGCCCCCCACCTCCCTCCCTCAATCTGAAGCTGTTGAAAACATTTTCAAGAGGACGTCAAAATGGATCCGTTGTCTGTTGCTATTTTGTATCATCCTATTGTGTTGTGGAGAGGGTGACAGAGGGGGCGGGGATTTATTCATGGGTGCTCAACGATTTTATTGCTGCCATTCTAACCCCGAGGATGTTTCTATCAACGATTGTCTGACCTTGGGGTCCGCCTGCTACCTTTCAAACTTGGAGCTCTTGATCGTCGGGGATGAGACGTTAGTTTCGAGGTTCACTTCTCGTGACTTTGCTTCTGATTGGCTCGAGCAGGAGATAGTTCCCAAACCAGGGGAGCTGAGGTTGTTTTTCATCTTCTCTAAGCTAAGGGTTCGAATACTGAACCAGCCAAAATAATATCATTAGGAAAATTAACATATGGTGATGTATTATTATTATTATTATTATTATTATTATTATTATTAGCACCACGTCTTACTACCCGTTCGGGCTATACGCACTTACGCTTATGTAATGAAATTTTTCAGTAGAAAACTGCCGGTTTCACAACAAAAAATAAGAAAATGTAACAATTAATAAACATCGATGCATTATCTTAGAAGAGGTGTTGAAAATATTAACATGAACATTTCACTCGTTCTCGAGAAAACTGATATTTACAAACGTATGATTTTTCCCCAAGACCTGTCTTGTAGCCAGCGCCATCTACGGTTTCCGCGATCCATCAGTTCTTGTTGGCGCGGAAGGATACATTGGTCGGTTGTGAAGCCACGCCATGACTTTCACCCTCCCACCCACCATCCCACAAAATAGGTCTTAGACTTTCACTCGACAAGGCCAAGGGCCTTAAGTGTTTAAATTATGAAGAGTTCTAGGTGGACACTGGGGATAGGAGTTCTAAGAGCTCAGAATGTGCGCATGAGAAGCACTTAATATTAAAAGGTTCTATAAATATAAAATAAAGACAAGATATTAAACCAAAAGTCAACCTTGGCGGTCTTGGGGTAAAGTTCTCGCCTCAGGATCCGATGTTCGTTGGTTCAAACCCAGCCGAGACATACATTTATTGAGCGATAAAAATTAATAGCGCAACTTTCTTCGGAGGGGAAATAAAGCCACCGGTCCCATGTTGATTGTGGCGTGTAAAACAACCCTGGAATGTATCTGGAAACACCTTTCCCGGCAATATTTGTAGGCTCTTTCACTCTCGCTCATAGAAATCCTCGTGTGCTAATAATGCGCGTCCAATAGTCTACCAACCTAAATCCTAAAATGTTAGTTTATGGTATGAAGCCTGCTAATTGTTTAGTTTGTAATTATCTAAACAAAAACTTTTTGTGTGCTTGGATCTGAGGTTTGGGACACATTATGGAATATCCTTAATCTAGTATTGTTTTTTTACAATTGTATTCATAAAGTTATTATTTTATTACGCAAACCAGGATGTGTTCTCTCAAACGAGCTTTAAAATTTTAATGATTCGCTTTGTTCTCACTCCAACTCTGAAATTATATTTTAATTACACGTGAGCTCTCCACATGTTGCGCCAATTATTGACATGTAACAAATAATATAGTTATACGTCAACCGAGGGAGGGATTGGCAACAGTGGAGGTTTTTAATTACGTTTGTTGCATGTAGGTTGGCTCACGTGGATACAGCTATATCAGTTGTGTACTGAGCCTCAATAATCCTACAGTTGTATACCGAGCCTCAATACTCCTACAGTTGTGTACCGAGCCTCAATACTCGTACAGTTGTATACCGAGCCTCAATACTCGTACAGTTGTATACCGAGCCTCAATACTCGTACAGTTGTATACCGAGCCTCAATACTCGTACAGTTGTATACCGAGCCTCAATACTCGTACAGTTGTATACCAAGCCTCAATACTCGTACAGTTGTATACCGAGCCTCAATACTCGTACAGTTGTATACCGAGCCTCAATACTCGTACAGTTGTATACCGAGCCTCAATACTCGTACAGTTGTATACCGAGCCTCAATACTCGTACAGTTGTGAACCGAGCCTCAATACTCCTACAGTTGTGTACCGAGCCTCAATACTCCTACAGTTGTGTACCGAGCCTCAATACTCCTACAGTTGTGTACCGAGCCTCAATACTCCTACAGTTGTGTACCGAGCCTCAATACTCCTACAGTTGTGTACTGAGCCTCAATACTCCTACAGTTGTGTACTGAGCCTCAATATTCCTACAGTTGTGTACTGAGCCTCATACCTACAGTTGTGTACTGAGCCTCAATACTACTACAGTTGAGTCAGATAGTTTGAGCTGAACAGTTGAGGCTCATAGATCTATAGAAAACTATATTTACACGAAATAGCCGGAAAAATGGGAAATACTAATATATAATTCTAAAAAGTAACTATTTATATTTTTAAATTGCTTAATACAAAAATAACATTGTTTAAATTTTATCACAGGTGCTATAAACGTATTATTAGAAGGAAAAAAATTAATATTTAATTTTAAATATCATAGTTGTAGTTATTAGGTGATAAGAGAACCATTAAGGATGTAATCTTTCGGTACAAGGCAAACTGGACACATCCTTAGGAAGAACTGTCTTCTGTACGACGTCATAGGAGGAAAGGTTGAGGGAAAGAGGAGCTTAGGAAGGAGGAGGATTCAAAGCTCACCGACAAAAGGAATCGACCTGCGTAAGACAGAACACCAGATTGCGATAGTAGTAATATTATTAATAATAGTAACACAAGTTTTTTGCCACACATCCTCGCTTCGTTCTTCATAGTTATGTTAAAGGACACGTCTCCGGTCCAGCCCTACCTCGAACTACAGACCTACAGAACCTGAGGCTATTGAGAACCTACGCCATGTTATCCTGCTCCACGTCCTACGATTCGTCCACGCGTATTTACGCTGACAGTAAAGGGATTAGGTATGTAAAATTTAGGAGTTAATCTTTACCCACCCACGCATTCTTGGAGGTAAAGTGAAAACACCCTCAACACCAGAATGGTGTTCAAACACCGACCTCCCGGTACTGCAGACCAGATCAGCCATCAAGTCCCGGGTAGATTACTGTTTCTTTCTGTATTTCTCCATCCTCATTTCAATCGAATAGTTTCTATCTATTCTAGCACCGCGTCTTACTACCCGTTCGTAATATACGTTTAAGTACTAATTACTATAGTGGTTATAGGGATAATTAAGGTTATATTTAAAGGAAGTGCACCTAAATTTGCGTGAATATATACCTGACCAGGATTCGAACCTTGATCTATCTTGGTCTATCTCAAGAGTAGCACCTTAGACCACGTGGCCATCGATGCGGGTCAATCGAACCTATCCTCAAAAATGGTAACTCTAAGGAAACCAAAGATGAAGGTAATTTTAAAGTCTGGGAGGACCATCACTTGCGCCCAAGTATACTAATACCAGTTTTTTCTTAGTCCAGACTGTACTCACTCCATGACACCATTTTATTAAGAGTAATATTGTAAAACACACTTTCATGCGGTGAAGGTTGGAAACTATTTAGAAATAAATCACGGTCAATAGGTCCAACCAGGAACCTAAACACATCCCCGTCTCCAGAATACCAGACCAGGCGTGCTTGACGTTTAGTCTGCGTATCCACCGATGCAGGTCAAAACACAAACAATACAAAATATTCCTTAGGGAGGGATGGAAGGGGAACGCAAGAAAAGGACAGTTTTTTTTGCAGTTTTTATGATGGAACTATTTTTGGCCAAAATAAATAAAATAGTGCTCCAGTACAAACAAATAGTTTAATGTTCTCCACATGTTGATATCAACAGTTGTTGATATCTGCCACGAGCATGGCGGTATTAGATAATAATTTTTTTTTAATTAAGAGAAAAAGTTGTCATTAAATTTCAGGACAAACTTGACAGCTATTCAACAATTGTTGATATCACCACGTGAAGAAATTTAAATTCTATGTTTGTACTAGAGTAATATTTTATTTATTTTGGTCAAAAAAATGTCATAAAAACTGAAAAAAAAAATCTATGAACCACTGGCCTTTTCTCGCGTCCCCTACATCCAATCTTAACACTATTAATCAACGGTTGAACCAGACGGGATATCTCGGGCGGTTTGCCCTCTTGGTTCTTGTGGGGGGGGGGGGGGAAGAAGTTGTTTGAACAATCTCATTGAAAGATATATGCTGTGAATTGTGAATAACTTGTATGACTATTTGTGATATTCTTAAGAAGGGGTGGATATTTTGTGCCACTATGTAGTTGAGGACTGAGAGCTAGGTCTATGCCGGAAATAGAAGATAGGGGTGGTGGTATAGAGGAGGGTAAAAGGGGGGGGGCTAGGACCCCCCGCAGTGTTGAAAGAATTATTGTAACGCAAATAAAAGAGAGAACCATACCTTACACACTTACAAAAATATGTCTACATTGTCGAGGGTAAGTGTTGAAGTGTATGGCGGGATGCCACCCTTCTTTTGATACTTTTCACGAAATCCCGTAGGGTGGAATCTTTCTTTCTTATTACTACTTTTTCTCTCTCTTTCTGTCTTGCTTTTCTATTTACCACAACAACAAACAGAAGTCTTTTGCGGCTCAACCTCGATAAATCTCCCCCCCCCCCCTTCGTTTCTTCTTTATAATTATAATATCTTGACGGAAATGTTTTTTTCTATTTTCATTTGTGTCTTTTAAAAATAGATGTGTAAAAGTAGGGGTCTAAATATGAATGCTAAATAAAACGTAACTTCACATAGTTCACAAATACATACACATATATACAGGGTGAGTCGTTATTTGTCTCGGACCGGCCGAGAGGTAATTCCTCATGAAAACACAAGTAGGAAACATATGAATGACTTTTCCCCAAAAGTGATTTGTTTATGGGAGTTACATGTCCTTGAAAATCACGTTTTAAAATGTTTTTAAATAAAACAACAACCATAAACAACAAATCCGTGGGTAGTGTTTTGTTGAAATAAGATGTTATTACCGACCAAGGTTTAACATCTTCGTTCAACAAAACACACAGCGCTAAAAAAAAACTTGACAGCTTTAACTAATCACGCTAATGGTTTAAAGTATGAGGAAGTCTGAATTTATAAGAAACGTACCCACATTTGCGCGGATAGAGTAAATGGGGAAACAATTTAGAAAAAAGAAACCACCCCCAGTACACCCGACCAAGATCGAACTACGATATCCTGGGCATCAGTCTGGGTATTAAATACTAGTACTTTTATAAATTTATAAAAACCTTGAATAATATTTTTTTTTTCATCATCGTTTATGCTGTTCAAAATGTAAGCCTCGTTCCCTCTTCCCCCCCCCCCCTCCTCAATAGCGCACACACACACCACACACACACACGCACACACGCGCACACACACACGCACACACACACACACACACACACACACACACACACACACAGACACACACACACACACACGCACACGCTCTTTTAATGAACATGAACTGTCAAAACGGGAAACTTCTCTCTTCTGGAGCGATTGCTGTGTCTTCATTCCGAGATCTTGATTCGTCCCCGCTATGTCCTTTTAGCACTCAGCCCGACACAAAGAGATACATGTGAAGGACTACTTTTTGCCCTCTCTTCATTGTGTGTAAGAGTACAAAAGAAGTAACAAACATACACATACGCGTACTAGAGGAGACTACTTCTGCCAAGCTTGTAGCACACACAACTTGAACCCGGGACCTCCAGTGCATTTCTCCGCAGTTTACCACTGCCCCCCTCTCCCCCCCTATAATCTAAGGACCCTCGCTGTTTTGGAATACCTTTGTGGTGGATACCGCCCGTCGACCATTCGTTGCTTTTATTCCACAGGAAGTAGGTTTTTTTTTTCCTTTTATTTTTTTGCATTAGTTTCTTTTATCTGCTGTTACCTTCAATCGGTCTGGAAATTTTTATATATATAAATAAAATGTTTAATTTGTCTTTCAAAGATTTTTTTTCCTTCTATCTTTGTATTTTCATATATTTTTTGATACGATTATTGGCTTCGATATTTAAAAGTATATCTTTGAGAACTATTCGTTAAATCTATTTGTCTATTTGTTTATATAACTGGCTAATTTAGATATTCATGTAACTATTTCATGAATATATTTTTTGTATCTCATAAATAATTGTTAATTCCCTTCAATTGAATTTTGATAAGGTATATTTTTCTGGTGGTTTACGCGAATAACAGAGTTTCTTTTCAAAACTACATTCAAATAATCAAGCTCATGTTAAACGGTATTTCTAACCGACACGATTCGGTGACCGCAGGGTCTAAGGCGTCAATCTCACAATACACTAGTCTCCGAAGACGGGGAGATAGTGATTCGAATCCCAGTCAGGTGAACTGAAGGTTTTTTCTAAATGTTTATACACTTTCCTTGCATTAAATGCGGGCACACTTCCTCAGGACGCAAATTTCTTATTCCCTAACGCATTAACATAATTAGTACGTGTGTGTGTCGCCCGAAAAAGATTGAGTTAAAGTGAACGAACTATGCCAGTAAGATACTACCCATCCATCCAGCCTTATCTGCTCATGACAAGGAAGGGGGGGAGAGAAGGGGGAGAACTGGAGTTAGGGTGGTTAGATTTTTAAAAGCTTTTCATACAAAACACTTCAATAAAATATTGCTTCAGTAAATAATGTCATTTCTTAGCACCTTGCGGGCTATAAGCTTATGTAGTAGGCCTACTAATTGCCCTAATGGTTTCAGGGATTAGGAAGGTTATATTTATAGAAAGTGTACCAGTGTTTTCCTGGAGAGAGGGTGGAAAACCCACCTCAGTACACCTGACCTAGATTCAAACCTCGATCTTTGCGTCATCGGCGTGAGTAACTCCTCAAACCATGCGGCCACCAAAGTGGGTCAGGAAATAAATACATTTGATTTAGTTTTCAACATCAACTCTTTTTGAATATTTGTCAAGATCATTCAGAAATTTGATTTTTTTTTGTTATAAGTTTATCTTTGAATGTTGCTATGCTTATAACATATAGTAAAGACAACTATTTAGGCTACTATGTTTAAATAATCAAACTTAAAATATCCACTGAATCTTTTTTGATTTACTTTGGCAAAATATGTTGTTATAAAAACGTCTAAATTTTGATCCTTCTCATCCAACCCATGATATTTTTAATACATACAAAAAATTGAAACTAAGATATGTTTGCTATTATAAAGCTTTTGGCTTGTTAAAAAAAATTGCTTACCAACAACATTTGTTATTTGATGATAACATATTCCTGTCCAGATGTATAAAATTATTAATAAAACTATCACATAAACATGTATTATTTTAAATCATAGCTGTATGAATAAAGTTTATAAATTTATCGTGTCAGCCAAATAAGTACAGTAGCCCCGTGGCTTCTTTGGTGCTGACTGACATCTCACAGCTGTATATACCTAAATGTTGACTGTCAGAAGTGACAGCTGCTAAACACATGTTTTTGCAGATCATATGGTTCGGCTAAGGGATACATAATTTGGTCTGGTAACTTTTCAAAGCTGTCAGCTGTTAGTCAGCACCAAAGAAGCCATGGGGCTACTGTAGAAACAACGAAATTTCACAGGATTTTTAGTAAAAGATGTGTTTGAACTTTGGACCGGTTAATATAAAACCCATATTGACAAATTTAGATTTTGATAAATGGCCTTGTACCTCGCCTAGAACCGAAACCATTTTAACGATCGGGCTAAAACTCGGTACGGTATTTACGGTTTTCCTAAAGTTTACCCAAGGAATTAGATATTTAACCCTAAAACTAAGGGAAAGTTTACTGATGGGCAAAAGGAGAAAAAACTTAATTTCTCGGAATCCGTTTAAACAATTTTGATTAAAGTTGGTATCTAGAGACTGTTTAACATGACAAACCAAATGACAACTCTCCTTTCCCCATGAGAATTACTTTGAGAGTATTTTACATCAGCAGGAATTTTCCAAATTGATCACATCCCCACAACTATTTGAGATACGAAATAACTTATCATAGTCAAGTGTTAGTACTATTTAAAATATAGATCTTGTATTTGAAATATGGTGGACAAAGATGTTTCTCTTTTCTCAGTTGTTTCTGTAACAATATATTTTATCATATTTATGTTCTTTGGTGGAATGTTCATGAAAAACAATGTATATTATTTCGTTTCACAAATCCTACTAGTTTTTAGTAAATATCTCTATTTTGAGATCAAAGAGAGCAGCAAAGAGTAAAATGTGTTTACATTATTGCCTTTAATATCACAAAATAGTTTATATTTGGCAAATTTCATACCAAAGATAAATAAATATCTTAACTACCAAATTTTAACATCAATCAAACTTTTTATTTAATGAAAGCCGATCACATTATTTACCACAAATCCAGGTATTTTAATAATAGGCCAACACTATCAAACTTGTTTATATTCTTATGTTTTGAAATTATTAAAAAGAAATAAAACGAATCCCCTTTATTCCGACCCTGACCACAGTTAACTCGCGTTGCGCAAGGTCATCTGCTCCTCTTTGGAATTAATTTTAGCTCTATGTGCAGACGTTTTGGATACCGTTACCACAATCGCACACATCAGGATATATAAAACACTAGTTAACTACCTTCCACATGCACACAATTCCATATAGTATCAGTTACCTTCCTCTAAACATTACAGCATTTTAAACTCTCTTTTCCTGAATTCTTCATTTCCGCAAAATGCTATTCAGCCAACAAACTACGACTGCTTTATGTTGTTATAAAAAAAAGGGGGGATGGAGGGTATATGAACGTTGAAAGGGAAATGAACAGTTGAACTCGTATACCACGATTTATATTTCAGACCGTTTCTATGACTTTATTCATACACAAACAAGGTCTTATTTTATATTTTTTTACTCTTTGAGTAATTTTTATATCTGCGGAGAGCTATAAAAATGTGTGAACACAAGGCTAATTACAGACGCTAGACATGCGAGTTGCGTGGAAAATCTGTTTTTTATGGTCATTTTACACGTGTGCTTGATTAACGCTGCCCGTTCACACCTGCTTGATCTGGAATTTGAAGCGTAACGTAGATAAAAATACAACAAGTTATGTGTTGCTGGTTATTTCATAGAGTTCAATGTGTGCATATGAAGAGTTTTTAATAAAATACAACAATTTGGATTTTGTGCTCAAAATTAACGTTCTACCATTATATTGGTGTTAATTTATAGATATTGATAATATCTTTCAAAAGTGACAGCTTCAAATAACATGACTATACGTGTACACACACACACACACACACACAACAAAAACACAAAACTATACATACAGCTCAAAAAACAACTGCTTTGTACTTAATCCATCCTCTCTAACTTCCTCCAAACTTCCCTATCCTTGTATACTCCCTTCAACAACATCCATACACTGAGTCATACATGCTCTTATTATTAAAACTATTAATGTTTCTCTTTTTCAACACACTCGTCACAACATTTAGCCACGTCTTACATGGCCTACCCCTTCCTTTTGATCCACACACTCTACCTTCATATATTTGTTTCGTCACTCAATCCACTCATCCTCTCAACATGTCCAAACCACTGTAAGACACTTCTTTCCCAAGGACCTATTGGATTCCCTCTCAAACCACACTTCTTCAGTACCCATTCATTACTGACTTGTCCATACAAATTTTTCCACAAACATTTTTTAGATGTCTCAATCCGACTGCATTTACACTCAACGTATTAATACGTGAAAATAGATTTAGGAACTTTTATATATGTCAGACTCTCTCATTGGGCAACATAAAGTAGCTCAATCTCGTTCATTCTGAAAGAAGTGCTCCTTTATAGCTGTCAGAGAAATTATAGATAATTATTGATTTATTTATTGTCTCTATTTTGCAACATTTTGGCGAAGTCAAGGTTAGTTTGCTTATAATAGCAATAGTGAATATAAAATGGCTGTCTACGATTTTAAATATAATCGTTAGATTATCTCCATTAATTCTTTCATTCATCCCTTCATTCATACAACTACTCCAATTCATTATTCATTATATTCACAAGGAACTTAAAATCACAATTTTGTTGTCTCTGAAAGATTATATTTTAATGAAATCAGATATTTGTCATGTATCTCATGTACTCCAACATCCTCATTACATGTCCATACCATCTCAGTCTTGCTTCCTCTACTATCTCATGTACTCCAACATCCTCATTACATGTCCATACCATCTCAGTCTTGCTTCCTTACTATCTCATGTACTCCAACATCCTCATTACATGTCCATACCATCTCAGTCTTGCTTCCTCTACTATCTCCTGTACTCCAACATCCTCATTACATGTCCATACCATCTCAGTCCTGCTTCCTCTACTATCTCATGTACTCCAACATCCTCATTACATGTCCATACCATCTCAGTCCTGCTTCCTCTACTATCTCATGTACTCCAACATCCTCATTACATGTCCATACCATCTCAGTCTGCTTCCTCTACTATCTCATGTACTCCAACATCTCATTACATGTCCATACATCTCAGTCTTGCTTCCTCTACTATCTCATGTACTCCAACATCCTCATTACATGTCATACCATCTCAGTCTTGCTTCCTCTACTATCTCCTGTACTCCAACATCCTCATTACATGTCCATACAATTCAGTCTTGCTTCCTCTACTATCTCATGTACTCCAACATCCTCATTACATGTCCATACCATCTCAGTCTTACTTCCTCTACAATCTCATGTACTCCAACATCCTCATTACATGCCATACCATCTCAGTCTTACTTCCTCTACTATCTCATGTACTCCAACATCCTCATTACATGCCCATATAATCACAGTCTTACTCCAGAATATGTTGTATATCTTCATTTCAACCATTTATTAAAGCACCTGCTATAAACAACGTTCCCCTCATCCTTTGTTTCAGACTATTCGGTATGAAGCGGTGTGCGAGATGTCAGGCCGCCATCTTGTCCTCGGAGCTGGTGATGAGGGCACGTGACCTCGTGTTCCACGTCCACTGTTTCACGTGCGCAGTGTGCAACTCCCCTCTCACCAAGGGCGACCATTTCGGCATGAGGAACGGAGCGGTCTACTGCCGCCTCCACTACGAGATCGCCCTGACGGAACACACTCATCCTATGGGGCCTAACCCACCCGCGTCCAAACAGGCGACATTCCCTGGAGGCGGTGCGGGACCTACCTGCCTCCTTATCCGTCCCCTGAGTTCCACCCCCACCACCCTCACCATCACCACCATCACCACCACCATCACCCACTGCCCTCGCCCCTCCCCATCCAAACCCCCACGCCGGCGGGGTCTGAAGGCATCCCCCCTACCTCCAAGGTGTCCTACTTCAACGGCGCCACCACTGGGACCACGAGGCAAAAAGGACGGCCGAGGAAGAGGAAGCCCAAGGACTTGGAGGCGATGACGGCGAGCTTAGGTAAGTACGACTTACATTTTACTAAACATATTCGATAAAGATGGGAGAGCAGGGATCGGAAGAAAAGGTCAATGTTTTTAGAGTTTTTATAGTAGGACCTCTTTTGGCTAAAGTAAATCAAGTATTTCTCCAGTAGCAACACATGGAGTTTTATTTTCTTCGCATGATTTTATCAACAGTTGTTGAATATCTGTCAAGAGCATGGCGGCATTAGATAACAAACTTTTTAAATGAAGATAAAAAGTTGGGATTAAATTCCATGACACCCTTCACAGATATTCAACAACTGTTGATAACATCATGTGAAGAAAATTAAACTCTCTGTTTTTATTGGTGAAATATTTGACTTATTTTTTTACCAAAAACTAGTTTTGATATACAAAATGTAAAAACACTGACCTTTTATCGCGTCCCCTACAAGCCCACCCTAATATTGAACCTCTTAGCGAGCGTTTCTATCAACCTCTATTAGATCAGATTCAGAGCTGTCCGGCGCGGCTCGGCGCGGTGTGGCGAGGTGAGGTGGTCCACTCGCCAGCAGTGCTAGTGCTCCCAGTTTTTACCTCTAATACTGTCACGCGCACTGGTGGTGTACTTGGTTTGCGGGTTGGACGGACACGTGCACCGTGAGAACACGTCTCACAGACGGACAAAACTCGACCAGTAGCGAAGCAATCTAGTCTTTTTTATTATTATTATCCTTTTTAGAGCTTAATCTGTTTGGTTTTTCAATGATTTGACCGTCTCTGTGGTCAGAGTTCCTGTTCTACAGATCTAGAGGTGCTGGGTTCAATCCCCATGCTTCTAGACTTTCTGTGAAGCTGTGTTTCTGTAACGGTGTCAAACTCAGCCTCGTGAGGACAAATGAGGAGATAATTGAATGGAAAAATAATAGGGGCTCCGGTTTAGAAAACTTAAATTAACGGCTGAATGGCTCGACTCTATATGTTTACAAGTCTCTATCACTCATTATTTTAATAATTAAAGAAAATAGTTTTGTGTATATGTCAGTAAAGATTACTCAAACTCTTGAAGGCTACTATTAAAAGTTTGATAAAAAGTGGCCTAAGCGCAACATCTGATTGACATTCTCTGTTACTTAGGCCACTGCCCCCTTAAGACGGCTGCCTAGGTAACTGAGATATTACCAATCAGATGCTATGCTTAGGTTAAACATCGATAAAAACCTTTAACAGTACACGAGTTTACAGTTTCTCGGAGTAAATGCAAAACCATTCTCTTTAACCTTATACATAGAACCTGGTTAATCCGAACTGATTGGGACCGAAGATTGTTCGTATTAACCGGGAGAATACAGGGATATAGTATTTTAACAACTTTTAAATTACAATTGAATGAGTTTTATCAAATTTTAATTTATTTAACTGACGTAAAACACGTGATGTACTGTAATTACTGTACTGACTAACACATGTGAATATTAAACACTTATTATCTGATATCACCGTTTATT
This sequence comes from Timema cristinae, assembly GCA_039000515.1. Lineage (NCBI taxonomy): Eukaryota > Metazoa > Arthropoda > Insecta > Phasmatodea > Timematidae > Timema > Timema cristinae. The sequence goes on along the minus strand of JBCFYV010003508.1, from coordinate 48,596,843 downwards.
ACAACTCTCTTTTAACTATGATCTTGGTAAACGATTAAGTATATTTAATTTGACTTTATTCCACACCCCCTCCCCCGGTTTTCCGAACGGTTTGTTCAGATTATCTGGAATTCCGGACTAACGGGGTTTTATTGTACATATATAGACTCTACGTCTTGCTAACACAATTTAAAATTTGAAAAGTTTTACTTTGATAAGTCCAAATATCCGCATGATTTGATTGATCAATGAGACCTAAATACCTGGATAGCTTAGCTTGCAACTGGTATAGGAGCGTAGAATGGATCTTTATAGATAGAAAGAAATAATTTAATTGGGGGAAAGGAGGCGGTGGGTTAAAAACACCAATTTTATTTTTATTTGTATTTTCTTCTTCCCATGTTTGATCTACAACCAGTAATACTACCAACTAACTTGATTTCGGGCGCTTAGGAACTTCTGCTCGACTATTCTAGCATTTTGTACAAACCAAGATAGCCAATACATGTAAAGCTGGACATAGCCTCCTTGAGGAAATATTCACGTATGTCCACATTCCTATGATATATTCCTCTCTGAAGACACAAGTGTTTAAAGCGACCCTCCCACATTTGTCAATCATATAAACTCCTTTTTTGACTTTCTCTCGACCCTTCGGGGAGTGAAGTTTTGTGATCATCAAACAATATAATTCAAGGTTTAGATAAATGTCGAGGCTTGATTACCCCCTGAAACCGAAATGTAGTTTTCGTGATGCTTTCAGTATTTCATTCTAGAGCCAAAACCCTTTCTACCAATCGGGTTAAGGCTTGGCATCTTCGGTTTACATTATGTTTTTCCCAAGGAATTTTTTGAATTAAATATCTAACCTTAAAATTAAGATTCGCTAACCGAAGGTTAAAAAGAGAAAAATAAATAGATTTGATCGAAAATCGCTCAAATGATTTGGTATACTCTTCATATTTTGGCACCGTTTAACATTACAAACAAAATGAGAACCCAAGCAGAAATGTCCAATTTTGATAATATCTCCGCAACTATTTGAGATACGAAATGGCTTACCAGGGTAAAGTTGTAGTAATATATTTTCATACAACCAAGAGTTTCTGAGCTATAAGCATTTAGATATTTTTATGGTGTTCTTATAAAATTGAAATTGATCATTAAGCTCTGTGCTCTTTGGTGGAGTGTTTCTGCAACATTGTATATAATCTCGTTTGAAAAAATCTTACTGTATTTTAGTAAATGTCTCTCTCTTAAGATAAAAGAGAGAGATACAGTAGGTTAAGTGCATGGCTCCATCTATTTGTCCGTTGCCTCTGGGCTGTTTATAAACTTCTTTATCCTTCGGGAGGAAGGTGCGAGCTGACATGTTATTGAGGTGGTTTTTTTTTTCTAATAGGCCGTAAGCGATGTATTCGGCTACATCACCAACATATATATATATATATATATATATATATATATATATATATAAAATTAGAGAGAGAGAGAGAGAGAGAGAGGCGTGGGACGCCCTCACAAGAAATAAACTTCAAGACTGGACGTATTTAAGACTCGACTATACTCAACTCATTATTCAAAATGTGATGTTCCATATTTGTGAAGACCCTCTACTCCTTGTTCCTTGTAACATCTCATCCTTACAGTTATAAAATATATAATATATATATATATATATAGTTTATATTATTATGAAGGTCGGTACAACCTTCACGACTATATTCTTACCTAATAAAAGACGAGAAAGGTAAAGGAGAAATGTTTTATTATGAAGGAGGTTTTTCGGAAGAGAATAGAGAAGAGAAACTCCAAAGGGGGGGAAAAAAAACCAAAGTTTTATGCTTCGTCCATTTCAACCCCATGATCTCCAATAAAACCAACACTCCCAAACACGTGGCGATAAAGATCACGGACACATTGTAACACCTTCGGGCACCTTACACAGAGAGAGGACTAGCTGTTGAAGCCTCATATTTTGGCGCCAATAAACTCACACATGCATGTAGATACCTAGCTGGGAGATACATGTATAAAAGCTTGTAAAACGATACTCTTTTTATGTTATTGCTTTGATGACTTATAGAAAACGTTTCTAAAAATAAAAAAAAATAAAAAAGGGCCCGAAGACTGTTATTTATTTTGAGACGCGGTTGGGATCCAAAACTAATCTAGTTTAGGCTCGTATAGGGACGGTTTCTGAAGAACCGCCGGTTTGACTTGTTGGGTGTTTTATTTGAAGAACGGCCCGGCGCTGCTACGACCTATATATGAGGCCAGAAACGTTCTCTTATCTGCCGGTTTAGGTGAGCGGTGATCACTCCTGGCTCTAACCTGGGAATGTTTTATAGCGATTGCTTGGGAGGGAAATAAAAGTGAACCTCATCTAGAAAGAATTTTACTCACGTGTTCGTTGTTCTAATATCCGTCCGGGATTTCAACCTACTCGTATTTACACATCTGTAAGACTGAGAAAAGAAGAATTTAGAGGAAGTGTACCAGCGTTTGTGTGAAAAGAGAGAGTGTGGGGCAACATTTATGATAACCAGCTTGAGTGGCCGCATGGTCTAACGCGCTACTCTCGCATTAGACTAGACTGCTGATGACGGGGAGATCGAGGTTCAAATCTCAGTTGGGTGTACTGAGAGTGTTTTTTTCCTACATGGTTTTCCACTCTCCCTTCACGCAAATGGGGATACACTTCCTTATGAACATTACCTTTCTATTCCCTCAAACCATTAGCGAAATCAGTACCTAATCGTCTAGCTTATGTGGGTATCAAGACGCGGTGCTAAAAAAACAATTTTAATGATAAAACACCCCATTACACCTGGCCGAGATTCAAACCACGAACTCTCTGTAAACAGCAAACCAGACAGACACCTCTGCCCGCGGGATGATGTTACAAACCTGGATCAAACCAAGGTTGCCTAGGATCATGGTCGACCATTCTAACGACCTAGGCGCGAAGTTTAGAAGGAAATTTTGCCAAGGCCAATATTTATTGCAGTTCTTATGACTTTTGTTTGATATGATAAATAAAATGTTGCTATAGGAGATACATTTGGTCTGGAGTTTGATGAGAGATGTTTATCTTCTTTAAAATGTTCCCGATTATATACCATTACGCTCATGATATATATTAAACAACTGTTGATATTATTATGTGTACAAATTTAAACTAAACGCTTCTACTGAAGCAATCTTATTTTTATTTTGGTCAACTCTTTTGTTTCTATAAAAACTGCAAAATTTATGGCCTAATCTTGCAGTTACTTTTCATTCAATCATTAAGATAAATACTTACACTCACTGATTATTATCTTTATGTGCTCATTTGTTGAATATTATTATTTTGTTTGGCCTAAAATGGAATGGAAAACGAGAAAAGGTCACAGCTTTTATGCACTTTTCATAGAAAACACGTATTTTAGGCATAATATCACTCAAGAAAGATCCGTTGACCCCGGTTGGGTTTGAACCCACGAAAACCAGCTCCTGGGGCGAGCACTTTACGCTAAAACCATCTAGGTCAACTCATAATAATAATAATAATAATAATAATAATAATAATAATAATAATAATAATATCACCGCGTCTTACCACCCGTACGCTAATGTGCAATGGTAGGATGATTGTGAGATGAAATGGAGGACCTACAGTTTAACGTAGGATCCGAACCACGGTGGAGGCCTGGCATTCCCCACATTCACAGGTTGTGATTAATACACGTCTTGTCAGAGGTGAAGGAAGGGTTTGGCAATCAGATAAATCTATGCCGGGACCGAGGATTGAACCCCGGACCCCAGCACAGAAGTCCGACACCTTACCCCTAGACCACCAGCTCACCGTCAACTTTTATTAAATATAACAGGATGGTTATAATAATAACTTAATTATATCTATGCCATTTAAATTATTAATTTATAATTAATAAATTATGACAACTTGTTTGACCGCATGGCCTAAGTCGTAATTCTCGCAATAGACTATAGACTGCCGTTGATGAAGAGATCCGAGTTCGAATCCCAGTCTGATCTATTGAAGGTGGTTTCTCTCTAAATGGTTTTCCACTCTCCCTCCACACAAATGTGGGCACACGTGCTCTAAATTCCAATGCCAGTACTCTAACCACTGAGCTATCCAGAAATCGTCCCGTGCCCAGGGCCATTCTTCACGCTATATATATATATATATATATATATATATATATATATATATATATGTGTGTGTATATATATATATATATATATGTGTGTGTGTGTTATAGTTTTTTTGTGTGTGATTATTAACCAATACACAAACACATACAAACACAAACAAGCACACATTCATTCATCAAATAGCTCTACATGATAGGTACGAAAATACCAATGATAACAGTGAAATTAGTTTATTAATTAAAAAAGTATTTCCTCAACACCGATAAAAAAATAAAAAGCTTAAATCACAGCCAAGGGGAAGTAACTTTTCTCTTTGAAAGTTAATTTGACTTTGTTATATTCCATCTTCTTCTGTGAATCACTTTTTTTTTTTAACTGACCGAAGACTTCTTGGCCATGTGATTTCTTTTAGTGTCATCCGGATCAGTTTTTGCGACTGGTCCGCCTCGGGCGTTCCCCCGGGGACTCCTTTCGGGCCTGTTGCCGCAATTATAATTCCGCACAGTCCATATGAAACGTGTCATCAATCCCGGGGGTTTAACACACCCACACACATGACCACACACTAGAAAAGAAAAGAATGTCTAGTTTTATTTTCGTCTTCTGACACCACTACACTATTTAATCTCCGTGATGTCTCAATCCGTTTAGGAGAACAGAGTTTTAAATGCGAAACATTTAAAACTAAGTTATTTTGGCACAAGATCTTACTACCCGTCCGATATAGATACGTATTTACAATAATTGGGTAACCAGAAGGAAGGTACGATATTAGAGAAAGTGTTTTGGCATTTGCGTGGAAGGAAAAAAAAAGCTGAAGAAAAAAAATCCAGCACCAGTACACTTGGCTGGTATTCAAACCTTTACCTACCAACCACCCAGACTAAACGAGACTGACAGCCTATCCCACATGACCATCGATGTGATAAAAAATATGTACAGCTTTAGTTGTACTGTATATATTAATTTTAAATTAATTCTTTTATTTTTTAGTACCGTGTCTTACTACCCGTTCAGATTATAAGCTTATGTACTAATTGCTCTAATGTTTTTAGGGATTAGGAAGGCTATATTTAGAGGAAGAGTACCCGCAATTGTTTTTAGGAAGGGTGGGAAAACTATTTTGTAATATTCACCCTCAGTAGACCTACACATGACCAAAATTCCAACCTCACTCTCCCCGTTATCGGCAGTCTAGCATATTGCTAGGATAGTGCCCTAGACCATGCGGCCACCGAAGCAGATACTATGTGTGTGTTGATACAAGTAGGCCATTGACGATACTTCTCCACCGATACCTGGTTTGATATTGATCCTTTGTGATGCTCTGTGATCTCCACACTAACACTACACGCATTGAAGAGCAGCTCTGGTATATTTCCCCGAGGTCTGTTTGGTTGTATCAGTGACTGTCCCGAGCCACGCGCATTGATCCTTTGTGATGCTCTGTGATCTCCACACTAACACTACACACATTGAAGAGCGGCTCTGGTATATTTCCCCGAGGTCTGTTTGGTTGTATCAGTGACTGTCCCGAGCCACGCACATTGATCCTTTGTGATGCTCTGTGATCTCACACTAACCTACACGCATTGAAGAGCGGCTCTGTATATTTCCCCGAGGTCTGTGTGGTTGTATCAGTGACTGTCCCGAGCCACGCGCAGCGATCACTTGTTACCGCATGGAAGCGTTCTGACCGCTCGCTCGCTAGTGAGTGTCTGGCCTGGAGCTCCAAGCGTCACAGATACAGGCTGCTAAAGAACATGTTCTTACACATCGGAACATACTTTGGAGTCTCTACGACTGAAACTAACAAACTTGGTACACAAATGTTCTTCTTCCCCCCCCCCCCCCCCCCATTACCTCTCTCTCTGTGAAGTCATGTGGGTTTTTACCGTACCACCCGTCCCGATATATCTGCACCAAAACTTAGAGGAAATGTACCCGCTGAGGGAGAGTAGGAAAATATTATAAAAGAGCTCTCGGTACATCAGGGCCAGGATTCAATCTAGGACTTTCTTGTCACCCGAAAAACAGGATTAGGCGAGTTTGACGCCTTTTCCCGCGTGTCCACCGGTACACGTTATAAGTTTGAAATTCATAGGAATCCCGTTATTTGAAAACCAGGAACTCATTTCGCCGCAATGTCGTAGGTCTAAATAAAAATATTATACTTGTTCAATTAATTAATAACGTAAATATATATCATACATTCATCCCAGAGTAAATATTATTGGGAGCTTTTGATAACTTTTTAGTAAGCAAATCAAATAAATCATTTTTATACAATGCTAGATTTTGGTGAAGTGCAATCAATGTTGGTGGGCGAATGAAATCACGGTTTATTTCAGTAGGGCCCGAGTCAAAATATACTCTAATTTAAAAAAATATATATTTCGATGGCAAAAGTGTTTGTCAATATATATCAAGACTCTGTAATAAAGGGTGGAGTAGATCTCGATAAGATTAATAGATTCGCTTCACTGATAGTACAAAACAACTTTAATTTGACAGGACTCAAATTAATTTAATGTTCTAATCAGAAGGTTTCAAAATAGCTCCATTAGAGAGAGAAAAAAAGTTTTATAATTTTAATTCGATCAAACTTTATAAACAAAATATATTATTATTATTATTATCATTATTATTATTAGCACCGCATATTACTACCCGTTTGGGTTATACGCATTTACGCTAGTGTGTAATGGTAGGGTGATTTTAGATGAAATGAAGGACCTACAGTTTAACGTGGGATCCGAACCACGGTGGAAGCCTGGCATTCCACACATACTTTCTCTCTCTGTAACCTTAAAACAGAGACACTTATTTAAAACTTGTAAAATATGTAAAATGAGCATCACATTCCACCAAAGAGCATTACAATCAATTATTTGATTTTCAAAGACTTGATTAAAAGAAAATATATTTGGCTTATAGATCAAAAACATTTAATTTTATAAAAATATATTTTAAACAAAAGTTTTGTATTTAATAATACTACATCTTTACAATGATAAATTATTTCGTATCTCAAATATTTACCGAGATATATTCAAAATTGGACATTTCTGCTCATTTATAGTAACCACAAAGTCATTTTCATAGGAAAATGAAAACTACCATTTTGTTTGTAATTTTAGATTGTCTAGATACAAAATTTAATCAAAATCATCAAAAGCATATTTTGAGAAAATAGATTTTTTACTCTTTTTGACCTTGAGTAAACTGCCCATAAATTTAGCGTTAGATATCTAATTCCAAAAAATCTGAGAAGTGTGGGAAGGGGGGGGGGCTTATGAAATCCATAAGATAAACAATCGGTAAAATAATTTTAGCTCTAGCCCGAGGTACAGACAAACGACAATGCACAATGCAAAACTACTCTTTTGTTATCAGAAGGGAGGGGGGGGGTAATGAAACGTCGACATTTATCAAAATCTCAAGCTTGAATTTTTTGAAAATCACAATATTTTTCTTTTCAAGTGTCGAGAAAGTAAAAATAAAAAGCGACATAAGATCCACTAGCATTTTAAACTTTGATCTTTCTCCCTTGATGAATACACACATATTTTAATTTGTTAATATTGTCCACTCATTCCTTCACAAATAAAATAGTTTAAATGCTATACAGCCATTTTATTCTAGGTAAGGCTCTCTTGCTGAAAGATTATATAGTAAAAATAAGGCCAGTTTAAGCACTTCACTGCCTAGTCATATTTCCACCGGAAGTGACAGTAAGTGTATCTGACAGCTAGATACGTTCACGTATCCATACGTCAAGTCATGTGAGCTGCAGCTATAACTTTTTATAGATATAAGTAACACCAATAAAATACTAAAGGTTCGTTCCTACGATAATTACCTACGAATAAACAAAATAAAATATCTTGTTTGTAATAATAATGATTAAAAAGGCACCTGTATTACGTCATTCACGATATATTAGGCTTTACCCTGAGGCGAGATGGAAGGTAAAAAAAAACAACACACAAAAACAATTTATAATCGGAGCAGCTCTTAAGAGCACCGTTCCGCACCTATAAACCCGTGCTAAGAGCCTCTGGCGAGCGGCGTGGAACGGGCCGGACTGCTATTCCCACGCTTTGCGTCCCCAGCACCCAAGAAAACACGACACGGTTGTTATTAGCTGGCTACTATTATTACTATTACCACATCTGTCCATCTCCCGTGAGCAAACACTGAGATTGACCATATCAATCAACGAGACGGAACCTGTTCTTCTCTTGGTGTTTTAATCAAAACTTTTAGAGACGACTTCATTGGTCGGAGTGATTATCAATTAGTACACTTATGTTAAGACGGACCCTTTAAATGTGTTCTCCTTGCGGCACGGGTCGATTGTGAATTCGATCTCTTTATATTTTTATTTTCAGCCAAACAAAATAAGATTGTTCAAATATTTTTTTAAGAATGAAATAAAACTTTTTTTCTTTTTTAAAACTAAACTGGTACGATTACGAGGATATTGAGGTTCGAATCCCGGTCGAGTGTATTGAGGGTGTTTTTTCCCTGCATTATTTTCCACTCTCTCTTCACCTTGCTGCACTACCATGATGAGTTCATACTTAAACGGGTAGTAAGACTCTGTGACAAGGATTGTATACAGAATAGGGGAGGAACAGTCAGAGATTGTGTCATAGCCCCTCTCTTTTACCCCCATCCCCGCTAAAAAAATGGTGCCAATTTTTAAAATGTGTTGAAATTAAACATGAGTTAAGGGATCTATATTTTGCAGTTTTTATGCTGAAGCAATAGTTTATTTATTCTACCCATCAACTCTTTTTTTTTGTGATAGAAACTGAAAAAATTTTATTAAAACTTGACCCACGATCCCTAACATCGCACTTTAATTATATTTAATAACATTTTATTACCACCCGCTTCGGTGGCCACATGGTCTAACGCGCTACTCTCGCAGTAGACTAGCGGCCTATGACAGGAAGATTGAAGTTCGAACCTAGGTCGGGTGTACTGAGGGTGGTTTTTCAAGAAAGGTTTTCCTTTCTCTCTCTCTCCCCCCATTTCTCCTCTCAAATATATCCCTCCTCATCCCTAAAACCAATAGCGTGAATAGCACATAAGCGTATAATCCGAACAAGTGATAAGATTTGTGATAAAAAAAAAGTGTTATTAAGAATGTTTATGCTCATAATCTGATAATTAAAGACTCGAATACGTTACCTTTAAATAGTATCGGTCATGTTATATAAACAACATATGAATATATTTTAGAAAATCAGTTTAAAAAACGTAAATTGGAGGGGAATCAGTCCAGAGCATGGAATAGCCAAAATAAGAGTCTGGAATCTATCTAGAATAGAAGTCACTAATGGGCAGCTTCATGCACGTCATAGAGTGTGTAGTTTAATAATGAGCTGTTGTTTTTAATTGATTACAATTAATGGCGTGCATGTACGATACATCACTAGCTAGTACTATAGGAAATGTACGATACATCACTAGCTAGTACTCGAGGAAATGTACGATACATGACTAGCTAGTACTCGAGGAAATGTTTCGTTAGATTACTAGCTATACAAAGTAAGACAACTCCTTGTAGTTGGGAAGTAAATCGTACGTACACTACTGTTCAGCACGAAGGAAAACTGTACGATACATCACTAGCTAGTACTAGAGGAAATGTACGATACATGACTAGCTAGTACTAGAGGAAATGTTTCTGGGGTTGATGGATTTTTCTTGAGCTATACAAATCCGTAGCACAACTTCCTTCGATTGGGGAAGTAAATCCGTCGTCACTACGTTGATTCAGGCATGTAAAGGAACCCTGGAAGGAATGTGGAAATAACTTTGCCGGCAAATTTGATAGGTCATTTCTCTCTCGCTCATAGAAATTCTCGTGTGCTGTTATAACCAGTCGGTTCACAAAGTGCACCTTTAATACCTCCAATTAATTAAAGTAATTTTTTATAATATTTTGCTTGTAAAATTAATTATTGGGACTTTTTAGTTATTTATATCTATCTATTTGAACGCTCTCTTAAAATAACTGTGCTCTAAGTTGATTTATTTTTAACACACGTCTTACTACGCATCCGGGTTGGACGCTTATGTAATAAATACACTAATGGTTTTTAGGGATTGGGAAGGTTATATTATCAGGAAGTGTAGTCGCATTTGCTTGGAGAGAGAGATAGAGGGAAAACTATTTTGGAAAAAAAACACCTTAAATTACACCCGACTGAGATTCGAACCTCGATCTTCCCGTCATCGGAAGTTTAGTCTACTGCGAGAGCAGCTCCTTAGACCATGTAGCCACCAATGTAAGTTAACTTGTTTCTTGACCTAGATTTTTTTTAGAGTAATCTTATAGAACAGCAAATTTGTCATGAATAAATACTTTCAATTGTGTTTGCGAGCACGCGGATTAAATTTCGGGTTTATGTTATTCGGGTGATGGGAAGGTCGAGGTTCGAACCCCGGCTGAGAGAACTTTGTTTGTTTTCCAAACAAATGTTTTCCCCCCTCCTTCCTCTCAAATGCGTGCAACTTATATTTTATTTTAAATGATAATTATATTCCTCATCCCTACGACATGGCGCAATTTATTGTCGTATAATCCGGCTGGGTAGAGAGATTATAAGAAAACATTAATAATAATATATAAATAATAATAAATAATATAGACTATACCTGACAACATGGAGCTAGAAAGGTATATTACAATATGGGTGTACCTGGGTTTGATTCAATGTGCATAAACTTTAATTAATGTGTTTTTATAATAATGACTCCTTCTCGTTCCAAGATCATAAAATTCCATTCGTCACTGCTGAGTGTGTAATATTGACCTTACGTGTGTTTTTTAATTGTGTGTAGGTCTTTCACTCACGTGACAAATGTCTATAGAAAGTGAACATTGAATTCATTAATGTTGTCAGTATTCATATTTCTCTCAGTTGAATATTCTTGTGAGAGATCTGAATCTATATTAAGCATTGGTTACACTCAACCCCTTCTGGATAGACAGCACCGGTTAGCACTCCTGTTCTGTGGGTTGCGGGAGAAGGGGAACTTGCGTGTGGACCTACAGACGTGTAGTTGTAAAAAGGCGAGGTGACGACAGATATTTCCAACAATTGTTGATATCACCACGTGAAGAAAATTAAACTCTATTTCTACTGGAGAAATATTTTGACTAAAAATATATTTTGATATAAAAACTGAAAAAAAAAAACTACATTTTATTTTGTTCCTTACATCCCCACCTTAGAAATATCTGCTAAACATGACAGTTGCATGTCACATGACCTTGCAGATGAACACGTGACGGTAGATTTAGTAACTGTCGGATAAGGTTCTTCCTATGAAAATTGTACTGTATCTGTTCAGAATGTCTGTTTATTTAATCTAATGGGCTAGCGATAAGGATGGTATGATTTAGAGGGAACCTATCTAATATTTGAGTGGGCGGGGGGGGGGGGGGTGACCAATTAGGACTAACCACCTCTGGATCTTCCCAAACACTCGTGTGGGAGTACACACTACCACTGGCTGGGAAGCGTGTATCTCACATGTATATAATTAGTTATTTATATTATATTATTGAGTGCTAGTGAATTAAGTTTTAATCTTGATCAGTTGTCATGGCCGTATTGGTTGAACGTCACTTTTTATAAAACTTTGTTTTATATCATATTTTTAGTTATATATATCTGGAGACTGTAGTATGGTGGTTTGAGTACCTGGCTACAGATCCTGAGGTCCTGGGTTCGATTATCGTGTGCTTACAGATGTTTTGTTGTTCTCGGTGGGTCTGTAAACGGGGTTAAATGGGCCTCATGAGGGGAAATGAGGATCTTAAACCCCTACTTACTTTAATAAAGATATAGCGGCTTCAGTTTGAGATTAAAGGTTAGAGGTTTCGTTGTGTGACAGACAACCTCTGCCTGAAAATGTTGGCACTATTTTCGTTTGGTTGGTAGAGCTCACCTGAGAACCGACACCATTGAATTTATGTTTCCAAACACTGAAGATTATTTAAATGGAGATCTCAATATTAATCGTTTTAATATTTGCATTATCAATAATAATTTTTAATCATTAAGGCAATCTTAGTTATAATTTTACTACTATCTATACGAAGAAAATAAGTAAATGGATTTAACCAACCTTGTAGAGTTTGTGTATTTAATTTTCTCTTAGCTTCCACGTTTTACGAATGTGAGAATGATGGGAAAGTTTACTCAGAGATCTCACAGTTCGTGAGCGTACAAAATTAAATATTTACCCTTCATAATGACAAAAGGACACTGACCAAACCTCGGGTTTAAGCGTTTGTTTCAATTAACAGGAAACAAAGAATATAGAAAATAATATAAGCTCGCTTACAACGTTTGCACGATAGGGGGGGAGGGGGAATTGAAAAGTAGTTTCTGAACCTACACTTTAATACGCGCAAAATGTAACCTCATTAAAAGTGTATGCAGTTTTAAAACTTGTTCGAAAACAAGTTTCTACATTGTTAGATTTTGATCTAGATTTCCTCTATTATTTTTAAACACTGCAGTCACACACCGGATGCAACACACACATGACACATGTACCATAGGTGATCGAACACTTGTTCTTTTTAGCACCGCGTCTTACTACCCTTCGTTCGTTTAATACGCTTTTGTGCTAATTACACCAATGGTTTCTAATGGATTGGTAATTTTATATTATAAGGAAGTGTAGCCGCATTTACTTGAGAAGAGAGAGAGAGTGGAAAACCATTTAGAAAAAAAACACCCTCCGTACACCCGACTGAGATTCGAGCCTCTATCTCCCCGTCATCGGCAGTCTAGTCTACTGCTGTGAAAGTAGCACCTTAGACCATGCGGCCACCAAAGCTCGTACAGAACACGTTAACAAATGATGACAGGGAGGTGTGTGACGTGGATATATGTAGTATTTCACACGTGATTGGGTAGTATTTTCTTTCCGCCTTCTGATACACTAGAACCCGGTTAATTCGAACTAATGGGGATCTAAGCTTGATCGTATTAACCGGGGAACACAGGATATAGTATTATCACGAATTTTAAATTACAGTTGAAAGAGTTTAATCAAATGTTCATTTATTTAACTGATGTATAACACGTGATATGTTCTGTAATTATTGTAAATATTAAACATTTATTATCAGATATCACTCTTTCTTACAATTCTTTTTTAATTTTGAGATTATTAAATTATACAATTTATTTAATTTTACTTATTTTTTCCCTCGTTTTCCGAGAAATATATTATCACCCCCCAGACCCTTCTTTACCAAACTACCCCATTACTGTATTCTCCCATGTGTCATGTGCTATGTGCTATGTGCCGTTCTCTCTTAATGTTCTTGTTGCATGTCCGATGCTGCATCATAGCATGTTCAACTCTGCGCATGCGCACACGTGTAAGAAAATATCGTCATCTTTGTGCTAGACCGATTGTTGTTAGATCTTACGATTGTAACATTGTATCCGTTTTATTTATACAATACTTGCATTTCTTTACATTATTTACAAGTATGTTGCAATTATTCTTATTTCTCGTTTTAAACTTTGCATGTAATGTGTGTAATTGTTTTTTTTTTTAAAGATTGCGTTTTGATTAGATTGGTCTACACTCACGCTAAAGATAATTACCTTATTATTTTCGCTCATGTAAAGGCGGGATGTAGGAGACGCGAGAAAAGGTCAGTGTTTTCACAGGGGTATTTTTTTTAGCAAAGAATTATGTTTGCCAAAGTGAATAAAATATGTCTCCATCAAAAACATTACGTAACCAACCAAACCAACATAAGACACCTCTTTCACTTTGACTGTCCTGACAAACCCACGCTTCATATTCATAAAACAATGTTTGCTCCAGATACCAAGATTTAACCACATTGCTAGCTTAGTTTGGGCTCTAGCCCAAATTACACACAGACGGAATTGCGAAGACAACTTTTTTTTTTTGTATCAGGAGGTCATGAAACATCGACATTTTATCAAAATCTTGAGATCGATTTTTTTTAGCGATCACGTTCGCTATCCGAGGTGTCAAGAAAGAGTAACAAAAAAAAATTGTCTTGTCTCTTTTATGTCTAATCCCATTCGTTTATTCTCCATGTTTATAGAAAACCAATTTTTTCTCAGTTAATCGGCTTGTCCATTCTTTAAGCCCATCGCCGACGACAAAGACCAGAGCTAGTAGTAAAAACAAGCTGCAATAGCGTGCATGTCCCTTGTTGTCACAATTGAGGCTGGTGTCAGCGTCACTATTGTGTTCTGGCTTATTTTGTGACTCTTTGGAGAGTGTTGGGGGAATCAGGGGCTGTACGATGACATTAGGAAATGACAGTTCGTGGGGAAGTCCCTGGAGGCAGATCTACTCACTGCCATGTCTGTGAATAGAGGGATAGAATCCCCAACAGATTAGACGTTTAGCAAAGACATCACTTCGTAAAGGGGGTTTATTATTGTTGTAAAGTGAGAGGAGGAATATGTTAATTGGGTTTGTTATATCGCCCTTAAGGTCTGTAGTTAGTAAGGTACCGGAGTTAAGTAGGACACCTCAGTAAGAGAAAAAATATCGTGCAGGCGTTCAGCTATAACGCGATATTTAATTATAAGATGCGTTATTTCAAAATATGGTTTACGCTAAAATAATGTCGCAAGAATCCTCTAGGGTACTTTTTCCTTAAGGCGATTGGCCCTTTTCATTTACGTGAAAATGCAGAGCCGTGGGAACAGACGGATTTCTTCAAGAATTTTTATTGTTTTGCAATTTTCTTTTCGGAAACGGTTTGTTCAAGAATAGAAGAATGTTTATTAAGTTATACTTTTTACATACACACCTCCTCTATAGTTTTAACAGTGATCAAATACCGATAATATACTTTTTTTTTCAATAGAAAACTGTCGGCTTCATAACAAAAAATAAGAAAATGTAACAATTAACAAACATCGATACATTATCTTAGAAGGTGTGTTGAAAATATTAACATAAAAATGTCTCTTGTTCTCGAGAAAACTGATATTTCCAAACGTGTTATTTTTCCACAAGATCTGTCCGGTAGCTAGTGCCATCTACTGTTTCCATGATCCATCTGTTCTTGTTGGCGCGGAAGGATACTTTGGTCATTTGTGAAGCCACGCCACGCCTTTCACCCTCCCACCCACCATCTCACAAAATAGGTTTTAGACTTGCACTCGACAGGGCCAAGAGCGTTAACAACCCTATATAGTTTGAATTTTATTAATATAAAATAATGTGAAAATGTGAGATTAACTAATTTTCAAAGATTTTTTGTGTTTGAATATTTGTAGGCTCACAAGTCACAACATAAACTTGTTAAGATATTTGTAAACTATCAGGGAGCTTTCCTTTTTATCTTGAGATAAGAAAGTTCTTAGTTTTCTTTCCCCTCTTTCTTATTAACATGGCAACGGATGGTTTAAGGTGAAGCACAATAGGGAGTATAAGCTTGGACAGAGTAAAGAAGTAGTTCCATAAAACTACACAGACCGTTGTATTTTAACGGTGATATATACTTTCGTGCTGACCGTGGTGGTCGCCTTAAGATTCGTATATTTACAGTTACTATAGGAAAAATAGTTTATTGACAAATTAAATAAAGTATATTAATTTGTTATACGTATTAATCTCAACAATGGTTGAATATTTTCGTTGATGAAACATTTTTAAAATAAAATCAACCAGTCCTGATCATATTCTACGAGCTTAATGACACATATTCAAGAACTATTGAAATTATCACGTGTGGCAAATTAAACTACGCATCTTATCTTAGTTTTTGATTAGTAATCAGTCAGCTATACGACAAGTAGACCACGCGTCTATTCCATATAAAATATAGTGTGTCTTGGTTCAATCTGCCATCTCTATATTTAATTCCATACATTATTTGTCTGGTTCACGAGAATTGTTGCGCTTAGCTCAATCAGCTAAGATGTGTTCTCTTGATCTTTAGGGTCAAATGTTTAATTTCTCGCAAGAGATGAAGATCAAACGTTAAGAAATTGAATTCATATATTATCATTGAGAGAGAAAACTATATAGCTTGAGTTTTGGTTTCAGTTTTTATTCTAGAATTAATTTTGGTTCACGTAGTAGAAGCCTAAGGTGACTAACCCTTTCAGAGGGGGATTAATTCGAATCTCAGTCGAGGTAGAAATTAAGTACTACGTGGAATTTGGAATTAGCTATAATTTCGGGGTCCCATGCGCTGGAAGCCACACTTTTGTTGAACGCTTGTTTTTATGTATATTAATACACACACACACACACTAAAACCATGCTAATCCGAACTAATTTATACCGAAGATTAAGTTTGAGAAAACAAGGATACAGTATTTTAACAACTTTTAAACTAAAGTTGAATGAGTTTAATCCAATTCTAATTTATCTAACTAATGTAAAACACGTGATATGTTCTGTAATTATTATTAGTTACAGGAAAACAGATTTTCTTGACTACTAAATTTTTTATCAGATATCACGGTTTCTTACAATTATTCTCTTTTAACTTTTAACCAATAACATATATTTCATTTAAGTTAGTTATTTTACCTCGTTTGCCAAAAGGTATGTTCGGATTATTTGGTATTTAGGTTTTGCTAAATACATAGAGTAATATATAAATCTAAAACTGAACATTTTGAAAACATTGGTTCACAAGCTTTTCATAGAAACATTTTGAAATAATTTCCCATCACCCCTAAAATATTAAACTTCTCTTTTCAACACAGGGAGATCACATCGTTTTGACATATGCTAGTTAACCGTTAAGCTATCCCGAAAAAAAAATCAAATGAAAAAGGGAGAGATAGGGGTTTGTAGGTCGAGAGAGTGGGTATGATCTATCCGAGGGGTTGGGGTAGGTCATAAGTGGAGAGGGAAGGGGGGGGGGGACTGGCTGTCGGTAAATTAATTGGCCCTCGCATGACAGTCCTGCACGGATCAAGTGTTTGTTGGATACAATCCGATTTGTCCCGGTGCAAAGCTGATTGGCCACCTTGCAGTGATTCAATCTGTTTCCACCCCTCCCTAGTTACCCCCTTGGGACGAGGCCACAAGGGGAGGGGAGATTATTATCGAGGGGAGGGAGTCTTTGAAGCGCTGTGTTCGTGCTTGTAATATAACACCAACAAGTCACTTACAAAGTACTGATTTTCTGTATAAGTCTTATAACTATTGTACATTTTATTTAAAAAACTTACGTATATGAAATTAATAAAACTTTTTTTTATCACATTTCCATACCCGTTCGGGTTATAAGCATATGCATTAAATGTTCTAAGGATAGAAAAGGTAGAAATTATAGGAATATAGGAAATATACCTGCATCTACGTTGAAATAGAGTAGAAAAGCGTTTAGGAAAAACCGACCAGGGTTTGAACCCCAACCTTCATGTCACCAACAAACCAAAATAAATAACTTTGACATTTAGACTAAATGCAAACTGAAGTGGGCTAATGACCCTTTCCAGGCCAAATTAACTAGGGTGTATTTTAAAAAAAAAAAAGTTTTTCAGAAATTTATTTTAAAATCTGTGTATATCTTAGAATTTTTTTAAAAATATAATATGAAAGCTCTTTTTAATGTATGGTCATTTGGCTACCTCAAGTGTTGGTAACTATTGTTAAATATAAAAACTAATATTATATAAAAAACAAGGTAGTCATATCTACACCGGGCTGTAAATGGTTAAACGATAAACATAATAGTCCACTCATAATAATTGTACCCTATAATGGTCATAATTGCTAAGGAAATTTGAGCAATTTTAGCAATTTCTAAAGTATTTAGTTTACGAGTCCAGATTGGGGACATTTAGTTGAGATTTACGAAGCAGACGAAAGCGTTTCTTTTTTCATTTATTATCGTCAACAATTGGGTAGTAAGGACTTAATCGAAGAGTAGGTGTTGAATGTGTATACGTTAGTAAATGCCCGTGGAAATAGAGTGTTGAAGAATCATTGGAACTGTCAGCCATCCTTCCCACATCCCAACATACAGTAACTTTATACAGTAAATTTATACAGTAACTATCGGTCACAACTGGCGATCAAGGGGCACCGGATGCTCCTGATATATCAGAAAAATCAGCTAATCACAAAAATGTATCCAAGTTTTTTTCCTCGCCGTATTATTATTATTATTATTATTACTACAGGTATTATTACATGTCCATTCCTTTTGTCAGTGAACTTAGACCGCCAATGCACCCTGTCCTCTGACTCCTTGAGCTCCTTCAAGTCATCTAATATTTTAATCCTCCTCCTTCCTAAGCTCCTCTTTCCCTCAACCTTTCCTTCTATAACGTCCTGTAGAAGACAGTTCCTTCTAAGGATGTGTTGAATTTGCTTTGTACCGAAGAAACAGATACAAAAATGGTTCTCTTCTCACCCATTCCTGTCTGTCCACCTGATCTTCTCAAATCTTCCGGGTGACCTGGTGGTCTAGGGGTAAGGTGTCAGACTTCTATGCTGGCGGCCGGGGTTCAATCCTCGGCCCCGGCAAAGATTTATCTGATTACCAAACCCTTCCCTCACCTCTGACAAGACGTGTATTAATCACAACTTGTGAATGTGGGGAATGCCAGGCCTCCACCGTGGTTCGGATTCCACGTTAAACTGTAGGTCCTCCATTTCATCTCACAATCACCCTACCATTACACGTTAGCGTAAGTGCGTATAACCCGAACGGGTAGTAAGACGCGGTGCTAATAATAATAATAATAACAAATCTTCCCACCCACTCTTCTCAGGACTTCATTTGTCCCCTGTCTGTCTGTCTGTCCACCAAATCTTCTCATGTCTTCTCCAGTTCACATTTCAAAGATCTCTAAGCTATAAGCGTAGATTACTAACGCGGATGGTAGAGGGATGGTTAAGGTAGAATTTTAAGAAGTGCGCTCGAAACTGCGTGAGGGTTTAGTGAACAACCGTTCAGAAAAATAAAACTACCCAGATTCCACCCGACCAGTATTCGAACCTTGACGTCCCCATCACAGGCGATCCGGCCTAACCCGAGATTGACCCGTCAGACTATGCAACCATTTATACAGTCTTGGTTAAAAATTCAATAGTAATAAAAAAAAGTGTAATTAACAAATTATTAACAGAATATTTTCAGAAATTTATTTATATTTTTATGAATACTACTTGTCAGTTCTTATTATAAAGATTTATATTGGCTAAAATTATAAATTAGGCTCAGGAAGGTGAATTTAAGAAATATTTCAGGACGCCATGAAGAAAGGTTAGACAACCATAATAATTAATAACTGTTTCTAGTCTGTGGACGGATCAATTTAATAAAATGCCTCCTGTTCCTCTTTTCCTCCGCAATTTCTTCTTCCATATTTATTCCCATTCTTCTCCTCTCACTTGCACACTTGGTTATCTACTCCTACCATCTCTTTCTTGGTCTATCTGGTTGTAACTTATTTTTCTTACATATTTCCTCTTCATCATTTTATTTGGCATTCTCTCTCTTTCCATCCTCATTACATGTCTCCTATCTGCTCTATACTCATGTCTTCTATACAGCCCTACATCTCAGTCTTGCTTCCTCTACTATCTCATGTACTCCAACATCCTCATTACATGTCCATACCATCTCAGTCTTGCTTCCTCTACTATCTCATGTTACTCCAACATCCTCATTACATGTCCATACCATCTCAGTCTTGCTTCCTTTACTATCTCATGTTCTCCTCGTGACAGAACATGCTCCTCACTAACTTCACTCCCATGTCCTCCACTTTCCTCGTCTCTCTCACAGTCACTGTCAATGTTTCTTCTGAGAGAAAATAATCATCCGTCTGAATCGTTCAAACATACGAGGAGCTTGGAAGGCAATGAAACGCTCTCAATAAGAAACTGGGATTCCTTTAGTTCTGACCAAGAGTAAATAGATATCATAATTAATTAGTCTTTCTAGATCACGCTTCAAATTGGTTGCAATATTTTGAACATTCCTTAAGATAGACAAAAAAAACAAATTTTGGTTTCAGTCCAAAAGTTCCGTTGAAAACCAAGCTCACGTGTTTCTTTTATCAGACCATGATAGTGGTCACGCAGAAAAGGGTGTCTGTCTAGTTTAGTCCGGTTAGCTGGTGATGGGAGAGGTCGTGGTTTGAATCGCGGGTGAGTGTACCGAGATTTTCTTTTGTGGTCCTAAATGGCTTACCACTCTTCCTCCACGAAAATGCTGGTACATTTCCTATAGAGTAAACCTTCATAATCCTTATCCTATTAGGAACGAAATGCATAGAGCTTGGATGGTTATTTATTCAAAAAGAAAAAAATTACCATAATGTAGACTATATATCCTCAAATGTTAATTTCTTTTAATATTAAAAGTACCCACTTCGGTGGCCGCATGGTCTAAGTCGCCACTCTCGCTCGCAGTAGATTAGACTTCCGATAACTGGGAGATCGGGGTTCAAATCTCGGTCGGGTGTACTGAGGGTGTTTTTTCCTAAATGGTTTTTCCACTCTCTTTCCACGCAAATGTGGAAACATTTCCTTAACATATAGCCTTCCTAATCCTTAAAACATTGGCGGAATTAGTATATACCCGAAGAGGGAGTAAGACACGGTACCGATAAAATAAATGTTGAAGCAACTACTGCACCGCTAATTGTTTTTACCAACGTCTTCTTTCTACCTGATTCCAGACCTGAATGCCGACTACCTTGACATACCTTTCGGCCGCTCCGGACCAGGAACTCCGGGGATGCCCGGATCAAACGGGCAAAGAACCAAGCGCATGCGTACATCCTTCAAACACCATCAGCTCCGGACTATGAAGTCTTACTTCGCGATAAACCACAATCCGGACGCCAAGGACTTGAAACAGCTGTCCCAGAAGACCGGACTACCCAAGAGGGTTCTTCAGGTACGTTAAATATTTACTAGCATTTAATAATAAAAATGTGGAAATGTAGATTTGATCTAGTTTTTCAAAAGGAGGAAAAAATTATGTCGGGTTGAAATCAAATGGAAACACAATAGTAATTATTTTTATCTAAATATGGTTAGACCCAATAAGTTATGAATTAATATATCACGCATTATATATATATATATATTATATTACTACTATAAAGCCACACGGCTGACTCACTCACTTGACATTAATGTTTACCCACTTCCCGATGAGCTAGAAACTTGAAATTTGGCAAACTTATAGCTTTAGCCTGTAACAGACGAGAAAATTCAAAAAGTTAAAAAATTTAATTTTCAACCCCCTCAAACAAATTCAAAATGTCGGAGCAACTTATGCGGACCTTTCTTTGGAGGTCTCTTGTGGCTAAACGGTAAGACCTATCAAAAACGGGTCTGGATTACATTAGTTTACATCACTTGGAAAAAAACCCACTGGGGCCTTGGGGGCGGAGCCCCCAACGAGCAAAGCGTGTTTGTTATATAAGACATATTTTTAAAATTTTCTATTTAATGTTAATGTAATTTCTCATGTCGAAACTATTTTTTCATCACTACGTCTTACTACCCGTTCCGTTCATAGCTTATGTATTAATAACGTTAATGGTTTTTAGGATTAGAAAGGCTATATTTAGAGTAAGTGTACCCGCCTTTGCGTGGAGGGAGAGTGTAAAAATATTTAGGAAAAAACCACCCTCAGGACACCCGACCAAGATTCGAACCTTTATCTCCTCATCACCGTCAGTCTAGTGTAACACGGCAGTAGCGCGTTAGACCACGTACCAAGTATATTTTAGTTGATGTATTATAATTTGGTATAAATGTGTTTCTTCACCAAAATTATATTTAAATTATACATTTTTGTGTTTGTTAATTTCACTTAATAAATCTACCACTTTATTAACGATTTAATTTATAAATTATTTTTCTTATCTATTTTTCTAGATCAACTATCTAAGTCTTAACTTTTATTTTTAAAAACTGTTCACGTCTCGATAAAATTTATATTCCAAAATAATCCGTATCGGCATGGTTTGATGAACTGATAGTCTGCCTGACTTACTCGGAGAGACAAGGTTCATTCCTGACTAGTTACACTGTTGTTATTTTCTGTTCTCCTTCCAGGCAAATGTTGTTGTACCTCACTATTGCTTATGGGTTAACGTGCCTTACTCTTATCATGAAGGCTAGTGTTCGATTTCCGACACTATCCCCCACTAGCCCGTACTATTAGATTGAATAGTTTTAATTCACTAAAGCCAAATTCACAAACACTAAAAGCGTCGGTTGCTACCATTACAGATAATTTAAAATGTTAATGACCTTGAGTTAAACCGTTTTACTCAAGAAACCCATATCAATTTATTTTTTATTACATAAGATATGTTTCTTGTGAATTGAATAGATGATATAGGCCTATAAATTTTAAAAATGTTTTAAATATGGTCAGTAGCCGAACAAATTTATGTCAGAACCATTTTTTTTGTGTGTGTGTGGGGGGGGGGGGGTTAGGGGGGAAGCTGTCGCTTCTAACACTCATAAAACACATCTGCCACATTTGCATTTATAAATCTTCCGATGGCTGTGAAGGCAACTTTAAAGGCATAGTTTCAACATAAGATGGTGCAATTTTATGATTCATTACCGAGAGAAATTTTGGCCATTAAATTCTTACAGTTGGACGGGTTCACTATTTGCCTTGTTGGTTATGGTCTTTAAGAAACAAAGCGATGACTTATTTTTTAAAAATCTAAAGAAAATACGCGTTTTACATCCATCGTTTTAAACCATAGACAGATAATGAGGCCAATTTCTTGAGTATATTTATTAGGCTATAGAATACCGATGCAACATAAATCATCTGGCCGTGTAACAATAATCACACAATCAGTTTGTGACTCAACCAGATTTAAATTGATATACAAAAGTATTGAGAATATATAAATTACTAAATTTATCACACATTGATTACCGTCGGCTATCAAAATCTAGTTTTAATGTTTCATGTTATACCCCTTTATTAATTTTATTTTTCACTTACGAGTTTTTAGTAACAGAATTTATTATACCAGTTATATTATTAACTAGAATATATAACCGCTTCAGTGTTATTATATATTATTATTATTATTATTATTATTAGCACAGCGTCTTACTACCCGTTCGGGTTATACGCACTTACGCTAATGTGTAATGGTAGGGTGATTGTGAGATGAAATGGAGGACCTACAGTTTAACGTGGAATCCGAACCACGGTGGAGGCCTGGCATTCCCACATTCACAAGATGGCTTGTCAGAGGTGAAGGAAGGTTTGGTAATCAGATAAATATGTGCTTGGAACCGAGGATTGAACCCCGGACCCCAGCATAGAGGTCGGAAACCTTACCCTCAGACCACCAGGTCACCTCCGCGTCAGTGGCTGTGTCATCTAACGCGCTACTCTCGTGTTGTACTATACTGCTGAAGGTGGGAAATCAGGGTTATAACCCGAATGGGTAGTAAGACGCGGTGCCAAAGCCTGTCAGCAAGAGGCGAGCCAAATTCGAATAGTTAGGATGCAAATTATATTTTTAATATAAGCTAAAAAACGCAAACTCCTCGCTTAGATCTTTTAATTCATGGAAGGCTTTAAAACAATGTCATTCAGTCAACAAAAAATGAAAATCCGGCTTTGTTAGGTTCTGTCCCGTGATACAATACTATGATAGTGCTAAGATTCAGGTTTCCTCTAGACTAGATTCTAGAGGCTTCTGGGTCTTAGAAACACACACACACACACACACATAAGGGCAATATGTATGGAAATAGTGCAATATTTTTAATACATACATTTTACTCTATTCATATAAAAAATCCACTTTTCAAACATTAGATAGTAAAATACGTAATAATATAAAGCTACTCACAACTTCTAAGAATATAAGTGACAACCTTTTAGCTTGTTGATGAGACTTTCAAACGTATATTTTCAGCTACCCAGCCCATTTGTATATTATTTTCTTGCCGTGAATTGGGAACTCTTGAAAATATGTCGTCTCCAAGACGTCCTTTTAGTATTAGGCCAAACCGCAGGGTTCGAATCCCATTACGGCGTAACAATAGTGTTTTGTTTTTCACAACTAGATTTCCACTCTGCCTTAACACCAATGCGGGCATATTCCTCCAAAAATTCGACCTTCCTCATATTCACAACATTAGCGTGATTAATAGACTACCTGTGTGGTTGATCTCGGTGGTCTTTGAGGTAGTATTCGTCTCAAGACTCGATGTTCGTGGGTTCAAACCTAGACGGGGGTTGACGGATTTTTCTTGAGCGATAAGAATCCGTAGCACAACTTCAATCGGAGGGAAGTAAAGCCGTTTGTCCCATTTCGATTGTGGCTTGTAAAAGAATCCTGGAAGGTATGTGAAAACACCTTTCCCGGCAAAATTGGTAGGCTCTTTCGCTCTCGCTCATAGAAATTGTCGTGTTCTGATGTAATCGGTCGGTTCAGAAAGTGCACGTTAAATAACACACATAAATAAGAATAAATAGATACTCTGCATGTATAGACTCCTATAAGGTAGTGTTATATCTTGTGAAATGGCTGTGCTACGTGCAAGCGGAGCTGACTGGCTCCTAGACAGGGAGAACCTAGGTCTATAAATATGTTCCCGCCTAATAATGTCGGGGTAGACGACGAGGGAGTAATGGAGGCGATGTAGATAAAATAGATGACAAGTAGTTACGACTTACACGATTTGAAGTTGTCGGATTTGTTTGCGTAGCAAAGGAGGACCTATGTTTTTTCAGTTAATTGTTGCGTCGATTTATAGTTTTATGCAGCCGAGTCTCCTCTATTATTATTATTATTATTATTATTATTCAGAACCGCGTTTTACTTACCAGTTCAGGCTAATCAAATATGTACTAATTACACTAATGAGTTAGGTATGAGTAAGGTTTAGAGGAAAGTTGCTCCAATTTGCGTGGAAGGAGGGTGGGGAAACAATTTAGTAAAGACCCTACCTCAGTATAACCAACCAGGATTTTAACCCTGATCCTCCCATCTTCAGCAGGCCAGTCTAACACGCGAGTTACGCCTCAGACCGTTCAGCCATTGAAGCGGGTCATATATATAATATAACACCGTCGTTCAAAATAATATATGTATCCGTCTCACCTGGATTAAAGTTTAAAGCAAACGGAGTTTGTCTCTTGAAAACACATCACACACTCACACACTCACACACTCAAAGCACCTTATACATCTTTTACACCCTTACAGCTTGATTGATATATGTTTTCCCTTTGAAAATTCTCCGAGTAACGAACTTTTTTTTTTTTAACTTTTATTTTTGTCTCGTACGTGTGTCGTACGATACGAGAAATAGGACTTTAGATCGAAAGAACTTGTGTGTGTTTGGTGTGTGTGTTGTTGTGTGTGGAAGGGGATGAGGGGGGGGGGGTTATTTCTATTTGCGCTAATTGCCAGCGCTCGGCTGGGGCCGCGGTATCTAAAGCACGCGTGTGCGATGAGAAATAGGAGGCAGGTCTTGTTGGAGGGAGGATGAGTGAGTGACGAATAGCTTGTTGGAGGGACCTTCAGGGGACGGGGACACTTTCACCCATCAGTCGCGATCAAGCGGCCGAGTGAGGAGAACCGTGTCCAGGAGTAGTTTTTGGAACTCTGACAAAATGTGTGAGTGAGTGGTGGGGGGAATAAAGAAACTTTGGCTCTCTTGGGCTATTAAAGATGTCGCCGGTCTTTACGAACTGATACGAATAATAGTTTATCCTCCATTGATACATTAATCTGAATAAACAAAACAACGGGAAGATTATGTCAAACTTTAAGACATTTTGGTTGAAATTTCAGTATGATAATTGAGTAGTTGAAAAGGCGAGCAGGGTCCTGACGAGAATTACGCCGACTTCAACTATACGCGATATTTAATTCTACGATCGTTATGTCAAAATAATTCACGCCAAACGAAGATTAAACGATTCTAAAACAAGGGTGTTTTATATTTAACATACCTATATTGAGTTATTAAAAGAAAGAAACTATATTTTTAGTTATATAAAAAATAACTTATATTTTAGTTTTATTAAAAGAAAGAAATGTGGGAAAATTTAACATTAATTTATTTTAAACGAAAATTTTGACATATTTACGGAGTAATGAGACTATGCTTGATGTGAAAGGGCTCTAAATTTAGCTTTCTTTTAACAATTACAATAATTTATTTATAGGCTCACAAAGAAAATTTTAAGATACTTAGAGCTAGCAGAATAAAGTAGTACTTTCTCGCTGACTGAGGCCTTAAGATCTGACCTTAAGTTGCTCGCTACACATTATATATACATCTTTAATATGGTACTTTAATTAGAATCTCAAATGGATTATGAAATCTCGAGTGCTCTATTTTATTTATTTGAGGTATTAACGTGCACTTTCTAGCCGACTGATTATATCAGCACACCAGAGTTTCTATGAGCAAGAGTGAAAGGTACTACCAATTTTTCCAGTAAAGGTATTTTCACATACCTTCCAGGTTTTTTTTTACGTGTTACACTCGACATGGAACCGACGGATTTACTTCCCTATGCGAAGGAAGTTGTGCAACGGATTTGTATCACTTAAGAAAAATCCATCGACCTCGGTTGGGCTTGAACCCACAAACATCGGGTACTGAGGTGAGAACTCTACCTCAAGACCTGCCAAGTTAAGCTCGATTGGACCATTGACTTAGTTTATCCTTAATCTTGAAAGCGAATGAGCTACAAGTGGAATTTCCTTTTGGTACGTTCCCTGGTGCTAATAACCCCTTCTTGTGGAGGTTTTAACCAACTGGAAAAAACACAACTACTCCAAAACTTATTTTATCGTGTTACATTGAAGTTTGGCTTTTGAGCGGCTTATTTTTGCTTATTTTTGCTTATTTTTTCACCCATCTTTTCTTCCCGTCCGGTCTGTATACGCTACATTTAGTTACTCTAATGAGGTAGGGGATTGGAAATATAGAATTTAGATAAAGTGCACCTGCATTTTCATAAAGGTAAAGTGGCCAACACATTTAGGAAAAATTATCAAGTACACCCGGATGGGACTCGAACTCTGGTCTGCCGATCATCAGAAAATCAGACCAAATTGCTTCTTTTGTCCATGTACCGGCAGATAGGAGTAGCTACTTAATACTTTATAAACAAAATATCCAAAATAAATATCTTCAGAATATTTTAAACTAGTTTTAATCTTCTAAGCTATCTTTTTTAAAACGTTTCGGAAGACAGTCAGGCAGGTTGCTCTTCTAAATGACGCCAGGACGGAAAAAAACAAACCGTAAGACGGATGTAAAGCGGTCGTGTCACAGTGTTTTACAAAGGTTGTCTAAACTGTTCTGCCAACACACTTGTTCTTACAAATGTCCTCTTCCAAAATTGTTCACCAAATATATGGTCTTGGATGACTTTGAAAACATCGATATATGTTTTCGTGGCATGTAGTCTAATTTTTACGTGCGCTTATAAGATATTTGATTTAAAATTACATCTACTTTTTTATTTTTGGTAGAACCATAAATATGATAGAAGGGCATTCAACTCTTTTGGGAAAGATTAATTAATGTTCTCATTTAAGTTGTTTATATACAGTGCCCTGGCGATCTAGGTGTAGGTGTCGGACTTCTGCGCTGGAGGTCCGGGTTCAAACCCTTCCTTCACCTCTGACAAGACGTGTATTAATCACAATTTGTGAATGTGTGGAATGCCAGGCCTCCACCGTGGTTCGAATCCCACGTTAAACTGCAGGTCCTCCATTTCATCTCACCATCACCCTATCATTACACATTAGCGTAAGTGAGTATAAACCGAACGGGTAGTAAGACGCGGTGATAAGTTGTTTATAAAATAAATAAGTATTAGAAACTTAATTAACCCTTTCGCTGAAATGCGTACTAATATCACAATTGCTTGGTCAAATTTTCCATTCTTACCGGGTGTTCAAAGGGCATGTGTTTAAAAAATAAATAGCTTTTCCCAATCATAATACCTGTGACTCTCCTCTAAACGTAGCCCTTCCCAGATAGTGTAAATATGCGGATATGTGGTACAACTATCCGACGGACAATACCGCTACTAGTGTCATCATTGTATCTTCTCTATCCTTGATTTTCATTGGCTGAACCTTTACAATTTAAGTTAGCTAAGTATTGGGTAAATAATATTGTATCAAAATAAAAATCTTTATGTGTGTGAGGGATTAAATATCTGAGATATTATTACTAGTTACGGTTATGGCCACATCTATATACCATATTCTGTAAATTGATAAATGACTTCTGGACACGGGAGTTGAAACCAGGACCTCCGGCTCGGTACGCCAATGCTCTAACCACTGAGCTATCCAGGAGTAGTCCCTTATTCAGGGTCATTCCTCACTCATATTTTAAACCAGGGTCTGGGCTTAGAGAATTGGAGTACTAAGACAAAGGTACCCGGTTCGATTCCCATGTCTAGGTGTCGTTTTTCAATTTAAAACAATAAGCATAAATATTATTTAAAGTGTTTTAATTGTGTAAAATGAGTGTAGAGCTAATTCCCAAGTCAAAGATCATCTCCCTGAGTCACACCATAGACTGTGTCCTCATCACTAAGGGTTCGGTTGTTTTGCCACAGGTGTGGTTCCAGAACGCGCGCGCCAAGTGGCGGCGGATGGTACTGAAACAAGAGGGGAAGTCCGGGGGTCAAGGTGACAAGTGTTCCGGGCCGGAGTCCGCGGGGTCTCTGGCTGACCTGAGGGCTACCAGCAGCACGGAGGTTCCTCCGGGGACTATCGCTCGCAAGGTTTGGGGAGCCCCCCTTTTCTCCTCGGGGGGAGCAGCCCTTCAGCGCTCGAGTGCTCGTAATACCCCCCCCTCTTCGGCCGGGGTGGGATTCCCCCTGGCACCCTCTTTGTCCAGTGCGAGTCGCCTTGCCCTTCACGCGTGAAAAACAACATCTACTGGTTAACCGAACATTAAAATGCCATGTTAAATACCTCGTAGCAGAACCGTTCGTTAAGGGTGCCGCCTTGGTGCCGCGCAGACGTAATATCTAATTTTAGATGTGTTATTTCAAAATATGGTTCACGCCAAAGTTAAGTCGAAAGATTCTAACAGGGCTCTATTTTCTTAACAACCCTATAGTATGTGTTTTATTAATAGAAAAATGAGTTAAAATGTGAAATTAGCTCATTATTAAAAACTTTTTAAATATAATTAAGGGAGCTATGAGACTTGTCTTGATGAAAAAGGGCTTTAAATTTAGCCCTCATCAACAAACACAATAATTTTTATATTTACTCACAACAGAAATTAAAAAAAAATTGAGAATTAGCAGTGGACCTTCCTTTTTAACTTGAGATAATAAGTTGTTAGTTTTATTTCCCCTCTTTCTTATAGACAAAACAAAAGATGTTGTAGCGGAAGAAATTAGGGAGTATAAGCTCATACAGAATAGGAGAAAACGACACAGACCTCTATTCAAAGCCGATTTACCTGAAAACATTTGGTACTTTATCGTTGACCGGGGTGACGCTATTTTATACAGGATGTGTAATAATTAGTGTCAAATATTCTAGGGGCGTAATCCCATCCACCAACCACTAAGAACATCCCATATAAACACGGGTCTAAGAAAGCTTAGCTTCCAAGCTAGAAGGGATATTATTGTTCAATTAATTGGCAATTTGGCAGAAAAATTAACGCAAATAAAAGACAAAAGTTTGACGGAAACAACAAAATCACACGATAGAACATCCTTTGAATCCTGCGTTACATGCTTTGTCGTACTCTGTTGAGTCTATCTGAGGTGTTAAGTCCTTGCTCACATACATACACGATGTTCCTGCTTAAACAATGAATTTAAATGTCCCTAGAGATGAAATTCCTGGGTTCAAACCTGATGATTGAGCAGGCCATTCCCTGGATCTCCTCGACCAATTCCTGTTTGAGGAACGCTTTTAATAACTCTAAAACTAATCGTTCTTAGACCCGAGTTTATATGAACTTTTCTTAGTGTCTGGTCAGTGGGAATACGCCGTAGAGTATTTGACACTAATTAAAATACACTGTGTATTATATCATCACATTTTAAAAGCAGTCATTGGCGTTACCTTAAAGTTACGGCCAGGTGCCTTCATTTTGTCTTTAAATTATCAATGGTAAGCATTGTATTGACCTTTGAAATGCTTACGTTGAACCGATACCTTAGCTCAGTTAATAGTGAGTGTTTGTTCATTTGTCTGAGATATTATATTCACTGCCTGGCAGAAAGATTTATAATCGGTGAAATTGAAACATCTTACTTATTTAACAGCCCATCAACTCTGTGATACATCCGGCTAGAAATAATAAACTTACTCCAACACTATTACACGTGGATCATTTCTGATTGAACATTAATGGAAGTAAACAGGTACTAGACGTTCTTAATACTGAACGTTGTTGAAATATTAAATGATATTTGGATAAAAACTGCTTTGAAAAGGCCATTTTTTGACCATTTTAGAATGTCTTCACAGATAAGTACTGTGCACAAATCTAAATTGTCATAACAGGGACTTAATGTAGTTATTAACAAGAAACATTGTCGCTTTGTCCCCCATCGTCACCGCGGGAAATGTCGGGTAATCATTCAAATACGAATGTACTGCACACATTTCTGGCATATCTTGGTCTTTTCTTTTCCCTTTAACTCCCATAATACCTCGCGCGAGCTGAGTTAGACATGTTATGATGAACGTTCTTAACCGCCGATAAACAAGGTGTTGTTTAGATTATAAGTTCTTTATATAATCAATCAGTTCAGAGAAAATGCCAACGTTAAACATTGAGATTATAAAACTCATTTTGCAATATTAATTGATCTGCTCCGTCATCAATTGATTCTATTTGGTTGTTCATATAACAAATTAAGAGTCTAATAGCTTTATTTTATTGATTCCTTAGTGCAAAGTTATTTTATATTATGTGTTTGTTCACTTAGATTTGATTACTTTCTTATTATTTGTTGGGAAGAACGAAAGAAAACGTAAAGAAAGATTCATCATCAAAGTCGTCATCGCTTGGAATTTTACTATCTATTGTTATCAAAAAGAGGAAATGATGTAACCTCGCTTTAAGAGTAACAACTAGCAAGAAACAATCGGTGGGTCGTTAATGGTAACGTTATGTTCTAAATGAAAAAAAAAACCGTTATCGTTAACATAACTTTTAAAACCAAAAGTACCAGTCATTACAGAGGTGCAACTTGGATATTATATATTTTTTTTAGGGGGGGAAGGGTTAGATTTCGGGTAAAGAGGTATCAACCACCAAATCAAATTGTTTCTAGATCCCTTCAGTGGCCGCATGGTCTAACGCGCTACTCTCGTGACTGACGATAACGAGGAGATTTAGGTTCGAATCTTGGTCGGGTGGACCGAAGGTAGTTTTCCAAAATAATTTTATGCGCAAATGTGGGTACATTTGCTCTAAATATAACCTTCTTGATCGTTAAACACCATTAGCGTGATAGTACATAAGCGTATAAACCGAATGGATAGTAAGACGCGGTGCTAAAATAATAATAAAAAAATATTTTAGCATTTATTGCTCATAGAAGAAATTTAAAGGGAGCTTCACGCCAAAACACACCAAGCTCGAAATGGAGCGCACGTGATCATAACATGACTACCTCTTTGAGGACCTTATTCCGAATAGGATCTGTGATATTGTGAACAAAATATGTTTGTATTCATACGTTATAATATCCATAGGCTTTTATTAAAAATAATAGTTACTAAATAGAGGTCTGGAATTCAAAATGGATTGCTCAATAACCATATATTATTTTAAATCCTTATTTTCGCATTATTAAATTGAGTTTTGGCAAGAGACACAAGATAATCACTAAGGTTTGAGTATTTAAAATTCGAAATGCGGCTTGAAGATGTATAGAAATGCTCTAAATTTCCAATTTGCCTTTTTATTATTATTCTTTGTGGGGTAGAAAATTGAGATTTTTGTGCTAAGAAGAAATAGAAATAACACAAAACCGGTTGTTATTGTTGGGTTATAAAAAATAGATATATTTATACAAATTGAAAAAACTAAGGGTAGGTTTTTGGGTGTCATCACGTGCTCTAGTACATCCCCCCCCCCCAATTGGTTACTTTCCTGTTGCTTATCACTTAGCCTTAAATTAAGCCCTAACGTATATAAAAACATGGCATTGTAAATTAAAGCGATTTTTTTTAATAACCAAAATGTATATACGTAAAAATTACGTTAAATATTTAAAAATAAAAACGTATTAATTAAATAATTAGTTTTACTGCTGTATGAAAACAAATAATCTATAGTATACACTTGTTTATTTATTGTTTTATTTAATGCTTAATATTACTAAGGCAGGTATCCAAAACAATGCAACTCGCGCTGGTTAAAAAGGGACCTAACACAAGCAAAAAAAAACATGATTTCAAGAAACAATCGATAATGCTATCACTGATACAGAAAAAAAGACTTCCATAAGGAAAATAGTGATTTTAGTGATATGTTTTCTTCCAGTGATTAATTTGGAAGATTATATCACTATTTAGTAGAAGTTTTTCAATCAAAATAAAAACATTAAAAACGGGTAAGACCGGGACAAGTTGCTTCAAATATCGATGTACAAAATAACATTTTGTGAAATTACTAGTTTTCACTTAAATTATGGTATTACAGTCCTACTAGATGCTAATGTTTTGCTCATATTGATCCATTTAGCTTCTTTTATTTTTAATGACAACTTTCATGTTAGTGAATAATTACATTTTACTTTTATTTGATGCGGTTGTTGAAAATGATATTTTTTATGAGCTAAAAGACAAAGTGAAAGAAAAGATTATAAAATAGTGTACAAATCGTTTTAGAATATAATATAATATAATATATTTTAGGGGTAGCATGGGCCAATAACTGCTACAATTATGACATTCAAAGTGGTTATTTTTTTTTAATTGGTGTGAAAACCGTCTTACTACAAATCGGTATGACATTAAAAGGCATTGAATGCCTTAAATGAGAATTTTAATTAATGTTGCAATTTCTCCAATTAATAAATAATTTATTAACTAATATGTGAACTTTGTTATCACATTCAGTTGCTCCGTGAGTACATCACGTTAAAAACAAAACATTCGCGTTATTAAATGTCTTACTTACATTTTCATGTTCTTTTTATTCCAGATTTGTTGTTAAATTTTTACTTTTTTTTTCTGTGTTTGTTTATTTATTTACTTGGATGTCTTTGTAAAATGCTTTGGATATCTTTGGCTAAAACGATAAAATAAGATTAATGTATAATACATTTCATCGAGACAAAATAATGTGCATTTTTATATCCATAAGCTCAGGGGAATTTCCAAGTTGTAATTATAGTACATTATAAAATCGTAACCTCGCATGTAATATATTTTAATCATTTTACACCGTAATTTTACAGTGACATATTTACGAATCATTTATGTTGTCTTTTGGTTCCTTTGGTATTTATAAAGTTATTTAACTTTTTTTTTTCCTGGATGTTAATCATATTGTATGCGTGTTATGTTAAAGGCAACGTTAAATTCAAACATACACCAATTTTTGTAAGGCTGTCATTGTTGACAAAAATTTATAAAATTTTAACAATAAGATATGTTTGCCTGAAAAGAATATAATGTGATGTGTAAATAAAGAAACTTTAAAAGAAATGGTACAATTCTTTTCCCCTCTTTAATGTGACATTTGTCTATGATGAATATACACCCATCCCAAATTGAGCTTGTTTAACTCTTAAAATTAAAATTTTAAACGGCCTACTAATTCTTGTTTCACCCTCTTATCTTAGCTATGTTAGATGTTAAAAATAAATAACATTCTAACTCTTGTAATTACAATAATTATGGTATCCTGTTACATATTTTCGTAAACATTACAATTATTCTAGATATTAAAAATAGTATTTATGTTTAAATGTGGGTTTCACCTGCAAAATTTAGCAACAAAGGTTTTTTTTTGCAATGTTCTTTTTTCACGTGAGGCATTTTCTTTACTTCAATTTTTATTTACCTAGGATCTGATTAATCCGAGTAAATCATCTTTATTCACAACTGAAATGTATTCTTATCGCACATAATTGCACTTTTATGATCATTATTTGTGACAAATTAGAGCTTTTAAAACAAACTTTAGCTCAACACGTAAAAAAGGTGTTTCTCTTCGTCGAATTTATTTTTTTAAATTTAATTTGTAATGCATTAAATACATATTTTTTTTAAACAAAATATAGAAAACTCTCAATGGTACAATTCTAAACAGTCAAAAACTAAGACATTTCCTCTTATATAAAGCAAAAAGAAACCGGTTTGCTTTCTTTTTTTGTCTCAAATTCCATAGAACATTTACGCTGACCACCAAATGTATTATTTTTTTTCGAGCAAATATTAAAACGCACTCTTTATTCTTCCTGTGGATCATCATCTGTGGAAACAACTTGATTGGTGGGGTTTTCCCCTCTATCTTGATATACCCATGCAATAAACTAGACTGTAGTTTACCTGTGAAACAATTTAAAGCGTCGCTAGTGCCAATCACTTCTTTGAGTCTTCTCGCTTCTTCTCAATGGCCTCTGGCTCGTTTCAATTTATTTTTCTAGTTTTGTTTTATTCTTCATAATGTGTGTCTCATTTCCCCTATTTATTCTTTCCCCCTTTTTCTGCGATTTGACTGAGACAAATAACGTAACCATCTGTTAGTGCTTCTTTATTTAATAGATACTTCCCTCGTTTTTTCTTAAAGCCGCGCGCTTTGCTACTGCTTTTTGAGCCGAGGACAAAAATGTCTTAACTCCAAATTTTGGAAATGTTTTGAAAATACATACAAATCAGGAGGAGATAAATTAATTATAAATATAATGATGTTATTACATGCTGGCCTCGTGGTCTAAGGCGTCATTCTCACAATAGACTGAACTGCCGATGACGGTTAAACGATGGTTTGAATCCCGGCTGGGCGTAGTGAAGGTGATTTGTACTCATTTGTTTCCCCACTCTTTTTCCATGCAAATATGAATGCATTTCCTTAAAGGCTACCCTTATCATCCCCTTATCTATTAGTGTGATTAGCTATTGAGCGTATTACTTGAATATATGAATAAATAGTTTTATATTCACTTTGTAAAGAGGTTTTATTCACGTTAGGAATTATTTATATAAATATGTACCCTATTAAGGTCCGTATGGCAAAATTTTATATTGAAAAAAAAAGTTGTTTTTAATCAAAATCCCTTCTCACGCTTCATCCTACGAATGCATGTATTGTATATTATTTACACTAGGAACTGTATAGCTAGAAATTGGGTAATTCGAACATTTTAATAATTCCAACCCGCCATGGTTCCCCGTGAAATTATTATGCCTAAACCAACGGTAAAAAACACATTTAATTAAAATTTTAGAAGAAAATATTTGAATAATTCGAAGGCAATCCATTGTTAATTTTTTCAGAGTTTGTACCAATCTTAAACCTAACTTAACGATATTTATTAAATCATCCCATATAGCAAGAATGTCAAATAAATGTATAGATATTGACGAATTAGTAAAAGATAGAGCGGAGAATGATTTTGAACTGGTGGCGAGTGGGTTGCCTAGAATAGGGGATATGTTGGGCTCGGCTTTTATCGCTTCCCTATTTTTGTATGGTAATATTTCCAAGTTTTTATATTGTGTCTTAAGAATATATATTCTTAAGTTAGAAGAAGAATTATATATATATATTCTTAAGTTATTGATATTTTGTGTAAATACTCATGAACATGGTTAGTTAGAATTTTGGATATTCCGAATTTTTTTTTTAGATATACATTGGCCTTCGAATTAAAAAGTCCTAGCGTATATTGTGAGTTACACATGAATCTGTCAAAATCCCCCCCCCCCTCTCCCCCATCTAAACTGGAAAGTGTATGTTTGCGTCTCTGTAGCTCGGAAACCAAGAGTCAACTCACATATCTGTTTTGTTGAACCTCGTGTCCAAGTATTTATTATTGGTCGGGGTGGTCTGAGGACAAACTCGAGGGGCGTGGTTAGTTGAGTTTACACAGTGTCACGAAACTAGTGGTCTTGGACAGAGGAACAATGGACTAAGCGCCGTCGACAGCTTGGACTGTAGTCAGGGGTCAGGCGCACCGAGGGTGCACATGCGAGTACATTTCTTCTCAAATTATATATTTCTTATCTATATTTTATTGGTATTATTACAACACACTTGTGATAGAAAGAAATACATTTAATTTTAATGAATGCCATGATTACAATTATTGGCAGCCTGTGAGTTGATATTCATAGAAATACATTAATTAACTAAAACTATTTTTTTTGTCAACTAGTTTAACTATCGTTTTAAATATAAAGGATATGTATGTAACCTGCTATGCATCAGTAATGAGCATGATTCAATTTAGTGGAAGTGTACTAATATTTAGTGAAAAACTACCAAAAATACACCCGACCTGTATTCGAACTCCAATCTTACCGTGACCAGCGACTTAGTCTATTGCGAGACTGACACCTCAGATCATTCAACCGCCTATATAGGTTTTTATATTTTTATACAAGTCATCCGATCAACAGCTAATTAAAACAATCAATATTTTATTAAATGATTTAAATAATAAAGTAAAAAATTGTCGGTGTTGAGTGTAGAATTAATGTTTTTTTTTCAGTTTCTCCCTACCAATATATTTTATGGGCTAAATGTGGATTGCCCAAACGGGTAGTAAGGCGGGGCACAAATAAAAACAATAAATATACTGTCACAGTTTACTAAAGATCGTAAAATGATAAATAAAATTTCGAACTTAAATATGTTTGTTCAACAAACAATTAGTTCCAATGAACACGAGTTTCGTGGGTTAGTTCAGTGTAGGAAGACGTATTCAGAGAACTTGTTTCTCATGAGCTGTCACCCATCTTGTTTGCCGAGTGTGTCTTCATACGCGACAAGAGTCCTTGGGAAGTCAAGGGGGGAGGGGGGGGACAACATTGGCTCCAAAATTCTCGGAGCACACTCAATCCGGTGTCTTTTCTTCGGAAGACATCACAAGCTCTTGTAAAGGTTCGTTGATTATATTGCTGAGGATGAGTGTGTCAACCATGATTCTCTAGCTCTTGTAAAGGTTCGTTGATTATATTGCTGAGGATGAGTGTCTCAACCATGATTCTCTAGCTCTTGTAAAGGTTCGTTGATTATATTGCTGAGGATGAGTGTGTCAACCATGATTCTCTAGCTCTTGTAAAGGTTCGTTGATTATATTGCTGAGGATGAGTGTGTCAACCATGATTCTCTAGCTCTTGTAAACGTTCGTTGATTATATTGCTGAGGATGAGTGTGTCAACCATGATTCTGTAGCTCTTGTAAGGGTTCGTTGATTATATTGCTGAGGATGAGTGTGTCAACCATGATTCTCTAGCTCTTGTAAAGGTTCGTTGATTATATTGCTGAGGATGAGTGTGTCAACCATGATTCTCTAGCTCTTGTAAGGGTTTGTTGATTATATTGCTGAGGATGAGTGTGTCAACCATGATTCTGTAGCTCTTGTAAGGGTTCGTTGATTATATTGCTGAGGATGAGTGTGTCAACCATGATTCTCTAGCTCTTGTAAAGGTTCGTTGATTATATTGCTGAGGATGAGTGTGTCAACCATGATTCTCTAGCTCTTGTAAGGGTTTGTTGATTATATTGCTGAGGATGAGTGTGTCAACCATGATTCTCTAGCTCTTGTAAAGGTTCGTTGATTATATTGCTGAGGATGAGTGTGTCAACCATGATTCTGTAGCTCTTGTAAGGTTCGTTGATTATATTGCTGAGGATGATGTGTCAACCATGATTCTCTAGCTCTTGTAAGGTTCGTTGATTATATTGCTGAGGATGAGTGTGTCAACCATGATTCTCTAGCTCTTGTAAACGTTCGTTGATTATATTGCTGAGGATGAGTGTGTCAACCATGATTCTGTAGCTCTTGTAACGTTCGTTGATTATATTGCTGAGGATGAGTGTGTCAACCATGATTCTCTAGCTCTTGTAAGGTTCGTTGATTATATTGCTGAGGATGAGTGTGTCAACCATGATTCTGTAGCTCTTGTAAAGGTTCGTTGATTATATTGCTGAGGATGAGTGTGTCAACCATGATTCTCTAGCTCTTGTAAGGTTTCGTTGATTATATTGCTGAGGATGAGTGTGTCAACCATGATTCTTAGCTCTTGTAAGGTTCGTTGATTATATTGCTGAGGATGAGTGTGTCAACCATGATTCTCTAGCTCTTGTAAAGGTTCGTTGATTATATTGCTGAGGATGAGTGTGTCAACCATGATTCTCTAGCTCTTGTAAAGGGTTCGTTGATTATATTGCTGAGGATGAGTGTGTCAACCATGATTCTCTAGCTCTTGTAAAGGTTCGTTGATTATATTGCTGAGGATGAGTGTGTCAACCATGATTCTCTAGCTCTTGTAAGGGTTCGTTGATTATATTGCTGAGGATGAGTGTGTTAACCATGATTCTGTAGCTCTTGTAAGGGTTCGTTGATTATATTGCTGAGGATGAGTGTGTCAACCATGATTCTCTAGCTCTTGTAAGGGTTCGTTGATTATATTGCTGAGGATGAGTGTGTAAACCATGATTCTCTAGCTCTTGTAAAGGTTCGTTGATTATATTGCTGAGGATGAGTGTGTCAACCATGATTCTCTAGCTCTTGTAAGGGTTCGTTGATTATATTGCTGAGGATGAGTGTGTCAACCATGATTCTCTAGCTCTTGTAAAGGTTCGTTGATTATATTGCTGAGGATGAGTGTGTCAACCATGATTCTCTAGCTCTTGTAAAGGTTCGTTGATTATATTGCTGAGGATGAGTGTGTCAACCATGATTCTCTAGCGCTTGTTCTGAAAGACTTACATCTTCATGTGTGTGTGATATCTCAGAGATGTTAGTCCTGGTAAAATAAATAAAATATTGCTCCACTACAAACATATACTGAAATCTACTAGATGAGAAACATTTTAAATGAAAATAAAAAGTTATCATTAAATTCTAGCACTCTCTCTCTCTCTCTCTCTTGACAGATAGATCTCAAGAAATGTTGAGGTAATCATATGAAGAATTATTATTATCATCACCGCGTCTTACTACCCGTCCGAGTTATACGCACTTACGCTAATGTGTAATGGTAGGGTGATTGCGAGATGAAATGGAGGACCTACAGTTTAACGTGGGATCCGAACCACGGTGAAGGTCTGGCATTCCCCACATTCACAAGATGTCTTGTCAGAGGTGGAGGAAGGGTTTGGCATCATATGAAGAAAATTAAACTATATGTTTGTACTGAAGCAATATTTTATTTAGTTTAGCCAAACAAAGTTTTGCCATAAAAACTGCAAAAAACACTGTCTGGTTCTCGCGTCTCCTTACATACCATCTTAAGGGGGCCGTGAGAAAAAGCAAGCATTTTAACAGTTTACAACATTTTATTGGTTCAAAATGAATCACATAAAACGAACGTAGGAGAATGTTGCGATGCTCTTGCTCCCCCCCCCCCCCCCCCCCCCCACCAACATGTTGGTAATGTTGCATCCCTTGACGCCACGCACTCCTGCTCCTGAGCGATGGCCTCCACAAGACCGCGACGATGTCTCGTCTCTGGTTCTTTTGCGTCTCGTCCTTCCACCAGACACCTTCTTAAGAACGCTTTCACGCCGCCGAGTACACCAATAGGCCGATTTTCATAGGAAAGGCCTTTTATATATTTACAGTCAATATTGATGACATATTTTTATATTCTTGCTATTCTATGTTCTGGGTCAGTTTTTTTATCCACTATCAGCTTTCTAGGCTTGTCATAGCTTCATAATATGCCTTATAATCTAACTTAAGACTAGGACAGGCACAACATCCAGTCCCCAGACGTTAATTCATCACTGTAAACCCACATTTCACCAATGATACATTTTTTGGCCCTGCCCGGAACCCTTAGCTAAGTGGACAGACACGCTACCCACTGAGTTAAGGTGTCGGACTATTCTAAAGGCATTGATATATCAAAAGCGACAGCTGCATATCACGTGGTTTGAGGTTATTTTAATCGCCGCGTCTCACTAAGCAATCTGTTCATGTTATACGGATATATTATGATAATTACTCTAATTGGGTAGAGGTGAGGACGGAAACCTTTTAGAGGTAGTCTACCCGCAATACATGGACAGTGGGAAACCATTTAGTAGACCCGAACGAGACTCGAACCTCAATCTACCCGTCTTCAGCAGGCCAGGCCAACATGAGAGGGAAACCTTAGCAGGTTACGGTGGACAGGATAGAACTAGCTCAAGATAGGGATAGGGTGTAATGAGGTGGACTGGATAGAACTAGCTCAAGATAAGGATAGGTGGTGTACTTTTGTTAAGTGCAGCAATGAACTTTATCGTTCCTAGTTCCATAGAGTAGGGTAGGTATTGGGGCTAATCTTGTGACTATCCATCATGTATTAGCTACGATATAGACAAGATAAATGCCCAAACAAAACAATAATAGATTGTTATCACACATTAGAGACATGGTGCTTATAATAATGATCTACTTGTGAAGGAAACACAATGATAAGATAAGAGTAGTACTCGATGAAACCATACCGCATCTACACCCGCAACTCGGAGAATGATAACAAAGGCATCAGTCTCGTCTTTAGTTTGCCAGTTACCAAGGTCAGAGTTCAAATATATGCTAGATTAACTGAGGAGATTTTCTCCTATGGGGTTTTCCATTCTCTCTATATACAAATGACACTTCCTTTAAGTCCTTCTTCACTCATCTCTACTCCATTTGTGTAATTAAATGTGGTTAGCTCCAATGGAGGTAATACGTTTGACTTAGTAACACCAACGTTCGCTATTGTCCTCCATTCAAATAGAATCATACACACATACACACACAAGAAACTGTACATACAGCTCAAAAAACAACAACTCCGTACTTAATCCATCCTCACTAACTTTCTCCACACTTCCCTATCCTTGACTACTCCCTTCTCTTCAACAACATCCATACACTGAGTCATACATGCTCTTTTATTATTTAAACTATTAATGTTTCTCTTTTTCACACATTCGTCTACAACATTTAGCCATATCTCACATCGCCTACCCCTTCCTTTTGATCCACACACTCTACCTTCATATATTTGCTTCATCACTCGATCCACACTCATCCTCTCAACATGTCCAAACCAACGTAAGACACTTCTTTCATATTGACCTTTGTATTCCCTTTCAAACCACACTCCTTCAGCACCCATTCATTACTGACTCTGTCCACTCCTTCAGCACCCATTCATTACTGACTCTGTCCACTCCTTCAGCACCCATTCATTACTGACTCTGTCCACTCCTTCAGCACCCATTCATTACTGACTCTGTCCACTCCTTCAGCACCCATTCATTACTGACTCTGTC
Source organism: Timema cristinae (assembly GCA_039000515.1). NCBI lineage: Eukaryota > Metazoa > Arthropoda > Insecta > Phasmatodea > Timematidae > Timema > Timema cristinae. Next base: position 48,555,200 of record JBCFYV010003508.1, on the reverse strand, counting down.
CACTCCTCAGCACCCATTCATTACTGACTCTGTCCACTCCCTCAGCACCCATTCATTACTGACTCTGTCCACTCCTTCAGCACCCATTCATTACTGACTCTGTCCATCAATAGGACGTAAATCCATTAAAGTAAATAAAAAATCATACATGAAAGGTAATAAGCTAGATTTTATGTATGTTTCAAGAACTGACAGCATTTAATTTCATATTTTAAAACTAATAAAAATAGGCTTTTAAATATTTTAGTGTCATTTCATAAAACATTACACGATCCAGTCAATAAATGCTAAAAAAACCAAGTCATTCATATTCCTTTAATAATATACTTTACTTTGATTTATATTACCATAATATTTTTGAAATAATTTGAATTCTATTTCAAACAATCAGATTTTAAATACCAATGTTGAAGGTGACCTACGATAAATCTAAGATATATTGACAAATTAACCATTTCCTTGTGATATTTAATTTACTACAATTACCAAACAAACAATTTAACAGCTCCTGAGTTCAAACAAGATAATACAAAACACTGAATTAAATAATTGCTCCATTGTTACACACTTAAAAGTAATGCTATTTGAGGCAATTATATTTTTGCCAAAACTACCCTAAAAAACTACAAACATAAGCCACATTATATATAAAAGGTATATATCTATTACAGTTTATACAATAAGTTAATTAACCATTTAAAACAAATATTTTATTCCCACCATCTTCAGTTAAGAACGGAATCACTAATATATTAGATGATTAAATAAAATCTTCCAGTAATTGCAGAGTTTGCCATCTTCTCGTAATATCAATTGTCAACAAGTTGACAAGTTACAGGTAACGTTTTTTTTATAAAGCTTATACTATTTTGTTGCTAAACGTTGAATACACAAACAGGTTTGTGAAATTCCGTTTAACCAAGTAGCACACTGAATTATTATACATTCTACTTAAATTATAAACTAATAAATTTTTATTAAGTTATCCTCATTCTAACTAATGATTGGTAACCTTTAAAACAACATCAATATATTTAAATGTGAAGATATTACTTTCGACAGTAATTTCAGGAGTTGTATGTACTTAAACAATTTATTCTATTACTTACAAAAGCTTATAAACCAAAGAGGGGTCAAGAAGTTTTGAATTTCAAAAATATTCAAAGGTAAAGCCTCAATTTTAGAAAATGATTTATTTCAGAAACAATTTATATAGCTATACAAAACAGATTTTATTTTTATTTTAAGGTATATTAACGGCTTAATCTAGGGGATAACGATGAGGAAGGTGTTTAAGAGGTGCATCAGAATAATTGGGAAAAAAAGACTTGAAAATCACAATAATAAATAACAGTATATAAACCAACCTCGAACAAGAATCGAACCTCAACCCTCACTAGCCTCTTGTCACTTTTGACAAGTCGAACTTGTAAAATTGAAACATGCTAACAATCAGAGTTGACTCGAATGAAATGTTAGGTTTGCGTTTCGTACGAATCTCGCTCAAATACCAATATTGATTGATCTTTTTACTCCAATTTATAGAGCTATATTTAACATGTTTGAACTTTATTGTTTTTCATTCAACTTCTAAGGGTTGGCTTCTCCCTAAGATAATCTTATAATTTCCTCGTACCTTCTTGATGTTAACGTGGGTCCGGCCAAAATAATCGCCACCAATTTATGATGACAACTTCATATTTAATTGGATAACCGCTAACAGAGGGGTAATAGAATGTGACGTATTAATGTATTCATGCACTTTCTACAAATCATTTTATTTGATATTATCTGCATGGTCTAAATTGTTGCTCTCATGTTGGACTAGACTGCCGATGATGGGGAGATCAATATTCGAATCTAGGCCTGGTGTACTGAGGGTGGGTTATCCTAAATGATTTTTCCACTCTCCCTCCACGCAAATGCAGGTTAACTTCCTCTATATATAACCTTTCTTATCCCTAAAACCATTAGCGTATTTAGAACTAATAAAACGTGTAATCCAACGTTTGTTTCCGCCTTGTTAATTGTATGGAGTGGCTTACCCAAACTAATCCGTGCCCCCAATTCTAGGGGTGGACTGGACCCCCCGGGACGCCGGGTGATTTCCTAGTGGGCCAATTTGATTTGGGCTACAACAGTGACTTCAAACTATTTTTATTACTATTTTAATCGAGAGTTCTAGTGAGTATCTGGGGGCAAACTCAATACACCATTTTTTAATAAATCCGATGGAATTATGTTTAATCGTCCATTGGTGTATTTTTATCATCGATTATGTAGCTGAAATGGCTTCAGGGCTAAACATGATGATGATATCAATTGTTCAACAGCCCGATTTTGGACGGAAGAAGAATTTTTAGAAAATTCAAACATATTTCTTTGTGATCAATATTATTTGTGTTATTTTGTAGATATTGGTAATATCTATCAAGAGTGACATAACTAGATGTGTGAATATATTAAAATTGTTGTTTTAGTATTTTTAATAACCGCCAGATACTGCTCTTGCTATCATTGTCAGCTTCTGTGGTATTTATGTTAGGGGTGGGGACGTAAGGGACGCGAGTTAAGGGCAGTGTTTTGTCCATTTTTATATAAAAACTTTTTTCTGGTCAAAATAAATTAAATAATTCTCCAGCAGAAACTTGAAGATTAATTTTCATCACTTGGGGATATCAACACTAAATGTTGAATATCTGTCAAGAGCATAGCAGCATTAGATGACAACCTTTTTAAATGAAGATAAAAGTTGTCATTACATTCCGGGACATCCTCGACAGATATTCAACAACTGTTGATAACACCAGGTGAAGAAAATGTAACTCCATGTTTCTACTGGAGAATTATTTGATTTTTATATAAAATATGTTTTGTTATAAAAACTGCAAAAACGCGGACCTTTTCTCCCAGTTTAAGGTCCGTCATGGTTGTAACTCCAGGTCGCTAAGAAACCCCCCCCCCCCCTGGAGACCCCATACATTGAATCCAATTAATACGCGTATTGCCGTATGTCCATACAATCCTACTTTTAGAAACTACAAGTTAAGTACGTCACGTTTAAATGTTGTTTCATTTTACGCTATTTCCTGAATCCCCGCTCGGTAAATTTCAATCCAAAACCTGGTGTGGTTTCTTTCAGAGGTTCTATAATACAAACTGGTGTTACCATGGTAACCATACATCCCCCCTCCCCCTTTTCCCTTCCCTCTCCCCACAACCAGACCCCTTTTCAATGTCACTAAACAAACTCTGCTCAATGGTAAACAAAAAACAAGTGAAGTGCAATGCAATACTCACATCGTCGAGTTGGAAAGAGCTGTCATCAAAAAACAAACCGATTCCGAGCAAAAAGGAACTAATCTCAAATCAGAAAACGACAACATTTGATTTGTGATATAAAATATTAACATTATTTTTGCTAAAATTTGATACATTTTTTCCACCCTATTTGAAAACCTTTTGTGAGTTTGTTTTGTTGAAATAAGAAAAAAATAATCAATATTCATAAAATTAATAGTAATGACGTTTATTCATTTTACTTGTTTTCTTTTAACACAAAAAAAACAATAAAAAAAACAAAGTGTTTGCTAAACAAATTTGAGTGCTGATGTAGGTGTCATTAAAATGAGTACTATTCGATACTTGTTCTCCCAGTAATGAGTGCTATTTTTCTAAGAAATATTAGACGTGGATCTGAAATAATAATTTATTTTAAATCTTTACGGAATTTGAGTCTATAAAAAACTAAAATAAATAAATTTCATAATATTCCAGAACAATATGTTGTCAAACATTATTCTGTATAGATTATTCCACAATAAATCTTAAAATTATACCCTGATTAATATATGAGCTCAAAGCATTTGTATTAAGGTGCGGCAGAAAGGGAGTGCCAGTATTTTTACAGTTTTTATAGCATTACATTTCTTTGGCCAAAATAAATCAAATATCTTTCCAGTATCAACTAGAGCTTAGTTTTCTGCACATGCTAATATCAACAGATCTTAAATATATGTCAAGGGTGTCCTGGAATTTTGTCAAAATATTTAAATAAATGGAAAAAGTTTGAGAAAATTCCAGGGCACTCGACATATATTCAAGATATGTTGATATTAGCATGTGCAGAAAACTATACTCTATTATGATATTGAAGAAATATTTGATTTATTTCGGCCAAAAGATTGTAATTCTATAAAATCTGTAAAATACCTGCGCTCCCTTCTGCCTCACCTTAATACGCCACTGATCTAACAAACGATACATTATGGGGAATTTTCCAAGTTTGAAACCGTTATCTCCCAAGACGCCATGGTCATGAATGTAGTTGCCCCCCTTATTGGTGCTCAAGATGTAACCTAGATATACTCTTGGTGATTTGTCAAATGGCTCATAGCTCTGGGTTGTCAGTTCTAGGGAGATTTGTGCGTATAGATTGTTTGTAGTAAGTCTAGGATATATCTTTTTGTGGAAATGTTCAACGTCAAGTCAACGTTTTGGGGGTTCGGATACCTGTCAAAACATACACAATTACACATACTGGTATTTAATTTTAGATTACTAAACTTTTTCCAAGGGGATATTAATATTATTCGATTGTCTCCTATGTGAAGTTTATATAAATAAAGTGTGGGTTTTCCTAAAGATTAAGGTTTAAACTAAATGAAATTAATATTTAAGTCTATTTAACATTTTGGTGGCTAACATAATAATTTACATTCAAGTAAAAGCCACCCGCTTCGGTGGCAGTATGGTCTAAGGCACCGCTCTCGTGTAGACTAGACTCAAACACAGTGAGATCGGGGTTTGAATCTCGGTTGGGTGTACTTAGGGTAATTTTTTTTCCAAAATGATTTTCCTCTCCTCCTCCACAAAATTGATGGTACACTTCCAATAAATTCAAACTTCCTCATCCCTAGATCGGTAGTGTAATTTGCGTATAACCTGAACAGTTAATAAGACGCGGTGTTAAAAATACTCTTAGCTGTTTATTTTATGTAACTTTGATATAGTTTTTCGTTGCATCGTGAATCAAACCATAGTATCCAAGTGGATCAGATATAAGGTACACTGTAGTCTATATATATACTAGTTTATGATCTACTTAAGGCCCTCGGCCCTGTCGAGTGCAAGTCTAAAACCTATTTTGTGGGTGAAAGGCGTGGCATGGCTTCACAACCGACCAAAGTATCCTTCCGCGCCAACAAGAACAGATGGATCACGGAAACCGTAGATGGCGCTAGCTACCGGACAGGTCTTGTGGAAAAATAACACGTTTGGAAATATCAGTTTTCTCGAGAACGAGTGAAATGTTTATGTTAATATTTTCAACACACCTTCTGAGATAATGTACCATTGTTTATTAATTGTTACATTTTTTATTTTTTGTTATGTAGCCGGCAGTTTTCTATTGAAAAAATGTCAACAATATCGATATATGATCACTGTTTAACACCATAGAGGAGGTGTGTATATAAAAAGTATAACTTAATCAACATGCTTCTATTCTTGAACAAACCGTTTCCGAAAATAAAATTGTAAAACAATACAATTTCTTGAAGATAACCGTTTGTTCCCACGGCTCTGCGTTTCCACGACAAATGAAATGGGCCAATCGCCTTAAATATTTAGCAGATTAAAAAAAAAAAATACTAATTCTATGAACCATAATATCCTAGGGCAGCTGGAAAAGTTAATAAATCTACATTTTAGTCAGATGATGGAATCCACACTTTGGATAAATATTAAGGTGCCATGGAAGGGGACGCAAGAAAAATCCAGTGTTTTTCAGTTTTTATGGCAATTTATTTTTTTGACAAAAATAAATAAAATATTGCTCCAGTAGAAACATAGAGTGTAATTTTCTTCACCTGGTGATATCAACATTTGTTGAATATCAGTCAAGATTGTTCTAGAATTTAATGACAACTTTATCTCTCCATTTAAAAAGTTTGTTATCTAATGCCTCCATGAACACTAAAGATATTCATTAAACAACTGTTGATATCTCCATGTGAAGGAATTAATCTCTAAGTTATTTGTATTGGAGCACTACTTTATTTATTTTGGTAAAAAAATGTTTTGCCATAAAAACTGCGAAAACACTGACCTTTCTTACGTCACCTTCCATCCCACCCTAACAATTGTTATTAAAACACTAAAAACTAAAATATTATTAATTTTGTTAGCACGGAAATCATGTTTGTATTTTATAAATGATAATACTATGAAAATTGTGACGTAGTTTGATATTAAAAATAAGAATGAAATAAATCTATCTTAGTACTCATTGTAATAGTGAAACCTTGTAGAATATAATTTCACCTCCTCAACTTATCGTAATTTGGTCCTCAGTAATTAATTAGCCATTAGTCCACTCTAGTCCACACAGAACGAAATAACGACTTTAAAAGTACGTCATGTTGAGGTTTAATATTGACCGGGGATCCATACATGACATGAAACATCCAGGAATATTTATATGACTGTCCTTTTTGGTCAAGGTATTTATTTAGAATGTCAATGTTTATTAAAAGGGTGATGCACTATTTGCACTGGGAGCGCTAGCGTCGGGAGGCTACAGCGTTTATTTTTGTTCTTTTGGGTACTGGGTACGGAACATTAGGCTGGGTATTTCCTTTAGTGATCCTTAATATAAACCCGTTAATATTCATTCCTAAAAGATTTTCTGAATTACCAATGAAAATATATAAATTATCAATATATTGTTTCAATTCTATTAAAATGTATTCTCTCCATCTGAACTTAACTTTGAAATACAAGCAAGCTACATCCAAATCCAATGACTACATCAATATTTTCACATAATTTAAAAGATATTCTATCCCGTCCATAAAGTTTATTATTGAGGTCAAATATCTGTCGTATGCAGTGGATAGTATGAGCTCAAATAACGGACTCTTATACGGGTGTCCGTTGTTCGATACCCAAGCAAGTGTACACATACATTTTTGTACATACTTTTTTTTTTTATCATCTCTTCATAAGAAGGCTGATTCATTTCCTAAAATTTGTCCCTTCTCATTCTTTCTGTATAGTAATCCCATTCTCATATGTCACATCAAGATTGATATTAATTATAACAGAAATAATAACTTATACTTTCTGCTCTTCGTTTTAACACACTCTCGGCCCATGTGTGTAATAAAGTGAACTCGCTTTGCTCGTTGGGGGCTCCTCCCCAAACCCCCAGTGGGTTTTATTTAGAAGTTGGGAAAGCAGGCCACCACCGTGGTTTGGATCCCAGTTAAACTGTAGGTCCTTCATTTCATCTCACACTACCATTACACTTACGTAATTACGTATAACCGAATGGGTGTAGACGCGTGTAATATAATAATATAATAATAATAATATAATATAATATAATAATAATAATAATTATTTAGAAGTGATGTAAACTAATGTAATTCCAGAGCAGTTTTTTGATAGTTCTTACCGTTTAGCCACAAGAGACCTCCAAAGAAAGGTCCGGACCGACTTTAAAGTTGCTCCACCATTTTGAATTCTTTTCGGGGGTTAAAAAATTATTTTTTTTACTTTTTGGAACTTTCCCGTCGGCCACAGGCTAGAAGCTATAAGTTTTGCCAAATTTCAAGTTTCCAGCTCATCTGAAAGTGGGTGAACATTAATGTCAGTGAGTGAGTCAGCCGTCTGACTTTATAGTAGAACTAGATAGCTGTTGCCCGCGGCTTTGCTCGCGTGGAAGTTGATTATATACAAATACGAAAATATACATATGTATTTACAGATTAATTTAAAATATTACGTTACGTTGATGACCATAACTTGACCTCAGATCAAGAATAATGCAAGTCCGATACAAACTTTCACCCCCCTTTTCATCCCTTATTAAATAAAATTTCCAAAATTCCTGAAACACGTATTTATTTGTTTTACGTCAATAACCGAAATACAAAATTTTGTTTATGTAACTTTCAAAATGACGGACTTTCATACATATTATCATACATATTATCATCCCCTATTTTGACCCCTTTGGAGTGGAATTTTCTAAAATCCTTTCTTAGTGGGTGCCTACATAACAAAATGAATATACAGTCCGAATTTCATGCTTGTAGCCTTGATAGTTTGCGCTCGGCGATGATGAATCAGTCAGTCAGTCAGTCAGTCAGTCAGTCAGTCAGTCAGTCAGTCAGTCAATCAATCAGGACATATTTTATAAGTATAGATAACGGATGTATATGAGTAGGGTAGTGATTTTGTGGAAACGTTCCCACGTTTGCGTGTTGAAATAATGAGAGAACTATTTAGTAACGCAGGATAAACACCGCACGTTATCCATTTGTATAATTTGCCTAATAGCATTCTTCATTAAATAAAAACAATTGTTAGAGCAAGTAATACCAAAAGCTTGCCCGACCTCTGGTTAGTGTGATGGTAAACTATCTATCTATTTACTGAATAAATGCGGTGTTTGGTCGGCCAGTTCTAGTGCGGATTTATTAGGAGAGCATAAAGCGGCTGTGAGATTAACTTTGCGGGCTTCAACCGCTGGTGCTGCACGTTGCCTACATTGAGGCGAAAGCAGACGTTAAACCCCTCAGAGGAAGGAGGGGAACTAATTATTGTTATTGTTATTTAGCGCCACGTTTAAACACAAGACTATTAGTAACTTAATACACTGAGCAAATAGTGAGGAGGCTAATTAATAAGAACTGTACCGGCATTTACCTAAGAAGATACTAGAAATCACCGTTCATATCTGTTTATGTCAATCATACTGTGATATTATCGGTATTTATATTTAACTATATATTTATGAACTCTGCATTAAGCTTTAGATGTTTCTATGGACCCTGTTCAAATGCTGTGATATTTAACTATGTTTCAACGAGATTTGATTCGACCTTTAACTATGTTTCTTTTGACCTATTTACGAAACATAACTCTCTTTCTAGGAAATGTGTTTTGATATTTCACTTTGTTTCCGAGAGACCCACTTTAATAATAAACTAGGTTTGGATGAAGCCTGTTTTGATCCTTAACTACATTTCTAGGAATCCTGTGTTGATCACCCGTATCACGTGCACTCAGGAGGTCCACGACACATAATCTGAGTTCTAACCATGTTACGGTTTTTTATTATTATTATCATTATTATTATTATTAGCACCGCGTCTTACTACCCGTTCGGGTTTATACGCACTTACGCTAATGTGTAATGGTAGGGTGATTATGAGATGAAATGGAGGACCTACAGTTTAACGTGGGATCCGAACCACGGTGGAGGCCTGGCATTCCCCACATTCACAAGATGTCTTGTCAGAGGTGAAGGAAGTGTTTGGTAATCAGATAAATCTTTGCCGGGACCGAGGATTGAACCCCGGACCCCTAGAACAGAAGTCAGACACCTTACCCCTAGACCACCAGGTCACCTTTATGGTTTTTAAAATGTGGTAAAAATGTTTCACGGGCTTCAATTACATCATTTAATGAAGTAAAACACAGAAAATCACACCATTTTGAGACGCTTGTTTTGAGATGAATTACCTTCCTAAATTAGGGGCTATCCGATGGGTGAGACAAGCCCTTAAAAATTAGGGATTTTGTAAAGATTGGCGTCCATGGTTTTTAAATATTTCGCAAGGAAATTAAGAAACAATTTTTAAAATAAAACTGAATGCTTTTGAAAATATTTTTTACATAAAATATTGCTTAATAAACATACATTTCGTTTAAAAATAGGAAAATTCATCTGAAAAATAAAAATGTCACATATATGTATAGTTTTATTTGTTGAAATTTAAAAATACGTGAGAATGATAATTTTCCCAAATGTTTGTTGAAAACACGAGTCTGTAAAAGTGGGCGCTGTTCTACGTTACGCCTGAATCGAAACCGAGCCTTAAAGAGGCAGTTACAAAATGTCCCAGTGGCAAGATGACGCTCTAAAAGGTATAATTTCCCCCGAAGAGCATGTGTAGTTTCCTGCCTGCCGTCCTCAGCCCAAGTTTGTGTCGAACAATCTTAGCTACACATGGAGCACATGTGTGCCGTGGTCTCCACGAGGTAGCAGGATGCCGAAAACACTGCCGTTGATTAATGAGCCGTGTTATCTGACCCACTCATTAGGGTTGGCCTTTGGTGTGCGAACTTGGTAGCGAGAACATTTGCGCAAAAAAATAAATAAATCATTTGTTTGTTTTAGCACCATGTCTTACTACCCGTTCAGGTTATATGCTATGTACTAATTACTTTGATAGTTTTAGGGATTATGGAGGTTTTTAATATGAAGTGTGCCCTCATTTGTGGGGACGTAGAGTGGAAAACCATTTAGGATGAACCCACCCTCAGTACATCCGACCGAGATTCGAACCTCGAGCTCTCAGTCATCATCAGTCTAGTCTAGTGCGAGGGTAGCGCGTTAGACCACGCGGCCATAGAACCGGGTAAGTAATAATAAAAACATTCAAGACGTGGTGCAAAATAATAATAATAATAATATACAATATATAATAATAATAATATAAATATTTAATATTTTACTATTTCTAATACCATTATTCTAATATTATTTTCGGATAACATTCCATATACAAACTTAAGTTACTTACTTTATTGTATTTATAGTAATAAATTATTAAAATAAAAATTAATATTAGTATTCTCACGCCAAAGCTGTTCATTAACATTTTAGTCTCACAAATTTAATCAAAAGAAATATGTGCACACGAAGAGATTATAAAGTATCACTATATATGGACCTGATTGAACATCATTTTTGAGTAATTTCATCAAAGTTGTGTTAAGACTTGCCACCGAGAACACCTACAATGTTTGTGTAACAGACCAAAACACCATAATTTTATGAGTCAGAAGACCAACTTTTATAATAGAAACTATTTTTTCTCTAGAAAACATGTTATTTTTGTTATTGAAGAACTAGTTACTGTTCCATTTGATGCCTTCACCTTGTGATTTTTCTGAGATTTACGATCTTGTCATAACACTAGCACCATCTGTGAACTAAAAAAGGAGGTAATAGTTTCAGAGCTAGTATTATTTTTAAAATACCTGTATTAATGGTTGTGCTATCTTGTTCAACTAAGTTTGTAGTTCGTACATATTAGACTGGAGAACAGTACTTTATTAATTATGTTGCTTTATTTATATATAGACCGCCTCTGTAGTCTGGTGGTCAGAGTTCCTGGCTACAGAGGTCCTGGTTAGTCTCTGTAGTCTGGTGGACAGAGCTTCTGACTACAGAGGTCCTGGGTTAGTCTCTGTAGTCTGGTGGTCAGAACCCCTGGTTACAGAGCCAGAGGTCTTGGATTTGATCCCCGGCTCTTACAAAATGTATCTGTGAAGCAGTTGGTTTGGAGTGAGGGCAAACTCAACCTCATGAGGACAAATAAGTAGCGACTTGAATAAAAAAATAGCAGCTCCAGTTTAGAAAGCCGAGATTAACGGTCAGGGCTGACCACATTACCCTCTTTAAGCAAATGTTAGTACTATCAGCGCTAACGGCTCACACCATGGAGTTTTTTTAAAAGTAAATAAAAATGTGCGCATTAATACAGTATTTTCTTAACGTCTTAATTTATTGGGTAAGGATAGGAAGGGCCTAGATTAGAGGAAGTGCATCAACATTTGCGTGAACCGGTTATGGATGGAAACACCAGTGTTAAATCTCATTTATATTTTGTCTATAACAGCGTCTTACTTCCCGCTCAGGTTATACGCAAATATATTTACTCTAATGGGGTAGGTATGAGGAAGGAAGCATTTCAGAGGTAATATACCAGCATTTGCTTGAAAGGAGAGTGGGAAACCAATTAGGAAAAGAACCCTCAGTAAACCTGACTGTGAAGCGAACCCCATCTCCCCATCATCGGCAGTTTAGTCTGCCGTGAGACTAGTACTAAGATTGTGTTTAAAAACTACAGTTATAACTGTACTATTTTAAAAAATATTGTTGACCATGAACTTAAAAATATTTATTTTATCCTCAACATAATTTTGTTTCTTCCTTTTTATATTACCTTAAACTTCTGCGGCCCGCCGGTTGAAAAACGCTGTTAAATATTTATCGAGCCATAGAAAATAGTTTTGTAATAATTACTCCAATAAAGACCATAATTTAGTACCATTTAAAGTTCGATAAATATTTAACCTAAGCACAACATCTGATTGGCTACAACCCACCTCAGTGGTGTAGATAGCTAACGCGCTAGTTTAGTGTTAAGCTAGGCTAGACTGCTGTGGATGATGAGATAGAAGTTCGAATCTCGGTTGGGTGAACCGGGGGTGGGTTTTTTTCCTAAATGGTTTTCAACCCTTTCTCCACACAAATGGGGGTTCACTTACTCTAAAATTCGATCTTCCCAATTTTTAACACATTAGCGTAATTAGTACTTTAGCGTGTAACCCGAACGGGTAGTAAGACGCAATGTTATAATTTAAATTTTTAAATTTAAAAAATATGTATCTTGGCTACCTAAGCAGCCCCTTAATAGTTTCTGCTCGACTATTCTAGCGCCTTAAACTGTCAGAGATGTCAACGTGTGTGGTCTGGGAGCTGTCACCCGATGACTGACGAGATGATTTATTGCGCATTTCAACACAGCCTCACCCCTACCTCATCCGTCCCAAGGGCACCCTCGTGTAGAGAAAAAGCACCCCTTCCTCCCCCCAAGTAGAGATAAAGAACATTTTGGCGAACACTAACAATTTTTTAGTGTCCCCTTCCCCCCTCTTTTGGTGCTCACAAAAGCGAGACTGATGAGATACGAAGCCCACGCCCGTTATCACGGGTCGGTAAGAGACCACACCAGGAAACAGTCGGTTCTGTCTCAACTTCCCGCATTTTTAGGGTGAAGGGACGCTTTCGTCTAATCGACGGTGAAGCGAGGCTTAATTTAGAGTAGAAACACGTTTCGCGTATCTTGGCGTGGGAAGTTGTGCGTCCTATATGAACAATGTCTACAATATACGGCGTGAACATTTGGAAGACATCGCGAGTTTTAATAGGTCTACAAATGCTCCTTTTATTTGTTTATATTCTTCTTATGCGAATCTGTCCTGAGACAGGTATCAACTGGACTTCCTCCATTTTCCTCGGTCCTGAGCCTCTTCTTCCTCTTTCCCTCTCCATGATCCTCTTCATTAAACAATCCCTACGTAGTGTTTGGACCAATCAAGACGTTATCATCCTTATCAGTCTCCTTTCCTCTCTTAACTTCCTCAACACCCCCTCATTCCTCACTCTGTCCATTCATTTCACCTTCTCCACTCTTATCCAAAACCCTCCAAATATCTTTGTTCATACAGTTATATCTCATTTTGAGATTTAAAAAATACATATTTTGCAAGTTTATTATTAATCCATAGATTGTATTGAAAACACACATGTGAATTATATTTATAAAGAATAAAAAATAATATGTTTTATATCTTTTACAAAGCTAAACAAACCATTTTTATAAAATTATTTTTAATATATTTACTCTTAACACTAAATATTCTTATGACGTTTATGAAAACATTCTTTTTCCAATAGCTATTTTTTTGGTTGAGCTATGTGCCATCATTTTTAAATTTATCTAATTAATTTTCTGTCTCATTGAATATAAACCTAAACTAAGCATAGTCTATTGTATTTAGATAAAGTTTCATATTACGCCAACAAAAATATTAATGTCGATATAATGATACGAGTAATTGCCAATTTGGTATAAATATCAGCATATAATGAATAATGGTGTGTTGTTATTTGACCAAACACATTTTAAAGTTTGTCAGACATTAATGGGCAATATATTATAATATTCCCGTTCTGAATACTCTGGTAACATATTTTTAAACAGAAATGCTGTAAAATTATTATGCTAAACTGTTAACAATATTACACTGCCACGCACTGCAGGTATGTTTCAAAGAGTAATAATAAGTTATATATTAGATATTCTGTTTGATATATGCAGCACAAACATGGACAGTGGAATGTAAGAAGGACTAGGAATAGTGGAGAGACATGAGATAGTAGAGGAAGCCAGACTGAGGTGGTATGGGCATGTAATGAGGATGTTGGAGTACATGAGATAGTAGAGGAAGCAGACTGAGATGGTATGGGCATGTAATGAGGATGTTGGAGTACATGAGATAGTAGAGGAAGCCAGACTGAGATGGTATGGGCATGTAATGAGGATGTTGGAGTACATGAGATAGTAGAGAAGCCAGAAAGAGTGGTATGATCATGTAATGAGGATGTTGGAGTACATGAGATAGTAGAGGAAGCAGGACTGAGGTGGTATGGTCATGTAATGAGGATGTTGGAGTACATGAGATAGTAGAGGAAGCCAGACTGAGGTGGTATGATCATGTAATGAGGATGTTGGAGTACATGAGATAGTAGAGGAAGCAAGGCTGAGATGGTATGGGCATGTAATGAGGATGTTGGAGTACATGAGATAGTAGAGGAAGCCAGACTGAGATGGTATGGCATGTAATGAGGATGTTGGAGTACATGAGATAGTAGAGGAAGCAGACTGAGATGGTATGTACATGTAATGAGGATGTTGGAGTACATGAGATAGTAGAGGAAGCCAGACTGAGATGGTATGTACATGTAATGAGGATGTTGGAGTACATGAGATAGTAGAGGAAGCAAGGCTGAGTGGTATGACATGTAATGAGGATGTTGGAGTACATGAGATAGTAGAGGAAGCAGTGAGATGTAGGAGTAAGGAGTAGTATGGAAGAGACTAGTGTAGATGTAATGGATGTTGGAGTACATGAGATAGTAGAGGAAGCCAGACTGAGATGGTATGTACATGTAATGAGGATGTTGGAGTACATGAGATAGTAGAGGAAGCCAGACTGAGATGGTATGACATGTAATGAGGATGTAAAGATATAAGATATGTTACCCACAGCTGACAAAAGGATCACCACACACAGTATCTCACATTCCTCGAATTTGGTATACTTATCTCAAAAGTGAATACTTTGCCCATAAAAATATAAAAAATCATTTTAGAACGTCAAATTTACAAGACATTCATTGGTGGTCCAATAGTCAAATCACTCTCACAATAGACTGGACTGCCGCGTATGGCGAGGTCTGTGTTCAAACCCCAGTTGGGCATACTGAGGGTGATATTTCATAAATTACTGTATTCTCCCCCTCCATGCAAATACTGGTACAATTCATCTAGATTCAACCTTACTCATACCTAACACATTAGTGGAATTAGTACAGGCATATATATATATCTATATATTTATTGGAAGTAAATAACGTGGACTTTCTGAAATGACTGATTATATCAGCACACGAGAATTTCTATGAGCAAGAGCGAAAGGGTCTACCAATTTTGTCTGGAGAGGATTTTTCCACATACCATCTAGGGTTCTCTTACATGTCTCAATTGACACGAGACCGAAGGCTTTATTTCCCTCCGAAGTAAGTTGTGCTACGTATTATTATCGCTCAAGAAAAATCCATCGACCCCGTCTGGGTTTGAACCCACGAACATCGAGTCCTGAGGCGAGCACTTTACCCCAATACTAGCGTATAACTAGATAAATAGTAATACAGGGCTCAAAAAATATCTAATTGTAAACAACACTTATTACAAAGTATAAACAACCTGTAATGAATGATCTAACATTTTAAACCAAACTGTTCATTGATTTACTCACTGCAGAAAGTTTGCAAACGTTTCATATTAAAAAAAAAAAAAACAATATGATACAAACAAGTCATATTAAATTTATTTTATTTTATTTTAAAACAATACTTCATCTCCTTTCAGGATTTCAGTTATTTCATTGACTGTTTAAGCGCTCCACTTATTTAACCATATACATTCAAGTGTATTGGTTCGGAACGGCTATAAATCAAAGTGTTCGCGTCTGTTTCTTCAAATAGTTATTGTCTTGCGCGAGATTATTTATTATTTTCATATTCATCTGCAGGTAAGGGGAGAAAACAGACCTCTAACAAACCAAACTAAATCATTATTTTCTCCCTTCTCTTACACCACACACCGCTCTTCACAACGAGTAGATCGGAACTAGACTGATTGTAAGGATAAATCAATTGTTTACTTTCTCAAGTACAAAAAGTTCACAATCGTGACAATTTCTGACCTTGAGCTTAAGGTGGTGATTGACGTAGCCCTGTAACCCTCAAATTAAGGGTGGTTGACAGATTAACAATCTTTCCAATTGGAAAAAACTTTACCACTTATTAGTCTGACTGTACATATGTACTAATTACACTAATTAGCTGGGAATCAGGAAGGTTGAATTTAGAGGAAATGTACCAACATTTTATAGAGAGAGGAGAGGAGAGAAGAAAACTATTTTATCTAAACACCTTAAATACAAACGACCGGGCTTTGAGCCCCAATCTAGTATAACACGAGAGTGACGCCTTAGACTATTCGACCACCTAAGCGGCTACTAGCTATCCTCTTAATAATAAAATAGGGAGCCTACAGCTCGAAGGTTGCCTCTTGTGTGTTTCCCAGGCAACCGGAGCAACATAAGCACAAGCACTGCTGTATGCCCCCCGAGCAACAGCCTAGCACCTTGGCTGGTTAGTGTCGCCATCCGGAGCACAAGCACTAAGCACTGTGTAGTGTCCATCCGAGCAACTAAGATAAGCACCTTGGCTGGTTAGTGTCGCCCATCCGGAGCAACATAAGCACTAAGCACCTTGGCTGGTTAGTGTCCCCACCGGAGCAACATAAGCACTAAGCACCTTAGCTGGTTAGTGTCGCCCATCCGGAGCAACATAAGCACTAAGCACCTTGGCTGGTTAGTGTCGCCCCCCGGAGCAACATAAGCACTAAGCACCTCGGATGGTTAGTGTCGCCTCCGAGCACTAAGCACTACACCTTGACGTATGTCGCTCTCGCATATTGAATGAAACCATATTTTAGATAAGTTCTCAAAGTGTGATAATTTCCTATGGCTTTCCGACTTAATTTCTATGAGCGAGCGAGAAAAAGCGCACACATTTTACAAGAATGATATCTCGTATACCTTCCAGGGCTCTTACTTTTTTACAATCCACACCATTCGAAGGAAGTTGTGCTGCGGATTTAGATCGGTCGGGTTTGAACTTCGAACCCTCTAACATCGAGTCTTAGGGCGAGCATTTGGCCTCAAGACCAGCCTGAGCCGTCTAACGTTTTTACAAATATCTACTTCTACTAAAAATGTTGTTAAAGGAACCTGTTTCTCAACTAAAGAGAAAGTAAACAATCTGTTTGCGTGTTGTAGAACACCGTCCGAGGAGAGGATCCCCCACTAGGGCAATCCATCATACCCCACCGGAAACACTCGAAACTATCCCTTAACCCCGTGTAATTAACAAGTTTAATCAATAGAGGTCGTAGGGGGGCGGTCCTCCTCGGAACTCTAGCTTGGTAACCTTCCGCGGCCCGTCTACCGTCGTCTGTTGAATGTTTTGGCGCTTTCTGGCAAAGTTGGAAATAATGTTACCGACACTTTTAGCTCGCACCCCCGAGTTTGAGGGCATCACATACTGTAATGTTCTGAGCACGACATTGCGGGCACCGGCCTATTGTTCTTTAGGGCCACTACTTGAACAACCACTTTGTAATAGTCCTTTTTGTGCCTCTTCTCTGGAAAACACTTTGTAATAATCCTTTTTGTGCCTCTTCTCTGGAAGCCACATTGTAATAGTCCTCTTTGTGCCTCTTCTCTGGAAAATACTTTGTAATAATCCTTTTTGTGCCTCTTCTCTGGAAGCCACTTTGTAATAGTCCTTTTTGTGCCTCTTCTCTGGAAGCACATTGTAATAGTCCTTTATGTGCCTCTTCTCTGGAAGCCCACTGTTGTGAATGTTCTTGGCCTTTCGCGGAAGCCACATTTGAATAATGTTCACTTTTTGTGCCCTCTTTCTAGAAGCCACTATTTTAATTAGTTCGCCATTTTTTTAGTGCCTCTTCTTGAAGCAACACTTTGTAATAGTACCTTTTTTGCCTCTTCTCTGGAAGCCACATTGTAATAGTCCTCTTTGTGCCTCTTCGCTGGAAGCCACTTTGTAATAGTACTTTTTGTGCCTCTTCTCTGGAAAACACTTTGTAATCATCCTTTTTGTGCCTCTTCCTGGAAGCCACTTTTGTGAAGGCTTGATCACACTTTTATCAGGGGATTGTTCTGTATTGAATAGCGCTAATATTGAAATCAATTATGTAATTGGAATGATGTATTTATGTGACGTCATTAATGCAATGCACAAGGTGACTACGAGGTCTGATATTTCACTTAAGAGGGAACTGTGATAGTTAAAATCTGATTGGGCCAAGATTGATCCAATCTTGTGTACTGTGCAGAATATTTACAGCCCCGATTAAAATGTGGTGATTTTTAATGAAATATATATTTTCACCTAATGGACGCACGCCAGGACTGATCGAACACTCTCAAGCTAGTGTCGACACCTGCTGGCTAATAGGCTTGTCTACGAGCTCTTGGCTTTTTTATTGCGAAATATAGTGTTAATTAAGTGAATATTGATGTCATCATACGATACAGATAGGGTTATCAGCTTTCAAAAACCATAAACACAATCTTCACTAATCTCGGCATTTTCTGTAGTAAAGCCTTGATCACACGCGGTTTATTAGGCTTGAATCGTGACAGTTACTGTCATGGCAGAAGCCGTAGCGAGACTGTCACTATGGGAATAGATATTACTGTCGCTGTCAAACTGACGTGGTGGTACTGTCGCTAATCAAATCATTTTGATGTTGGATTGTGTGAAAGTTGGTGCTGGTGCGACAGTACCGCCACGTCAGTCCGACAGCGACAGTACCGCCACGTCAGTCAGACAGCGACAGTACCGCCACGTCAGTCCGACAGCGACAGTACCGCCACGTCAGTCAGACAGCGACAGTACCACCAACGTCAGTCAGACAGCGACAGTACCGTCAGCCACCGCGGTTACTCTCACACTAGACATTCTAATAAAACTTGACTGGCCGAGATTCAGGCTTGTTTATATTTTGTAACGGAGTCTTGTTAGTCGTTCGAGCTATAACTTATATATTAATTAGAATAATTACGCTATTATTAAGAGATAGTTTAGAGTAAATATTCCTACATTTTCCGTGGAGGGAGAGTGGAAATCGTTTATGAAAAAAAACTATGTTGAGTAAACCAGCCGGGATTCGAATCCAAATCTCTCCGGCTTGTTATTTATTTATCTGAGGTATTTAACATGCACTTTCTGAGCTGACTGATTATATCAGTACTCGAGAATTTCTATGAGCTAGAGCGAAGGGGCCTACCAATTTTACCGGGGGAGAGATTTTCACATACCTTCCAGTGTTATTTTACACGCCACACTCTGGGACTGACGGCTTTACTTACCCTCCGAAGGAAGTTGTGCTACGGATTTTTTATCGTTCAAGAAAAATCCGTCAACCCCGGCTAGGTCTGAACCCTGAACATCAGGTCCTGAGGCGAGCACTTTAACCCAAGACCACCGAGGTGAACCTCCCCGTCATAGGCAGTTCATAAGACGAGAGGGACGCCTCGGAGTAGATCATTCGACCGCTGAAGTGGGCGAGGTTTTGTCGAACCAAGGAGTAAACTTGGGGCGAAGCCCCAGGGAAGCTACGGTTTGGACACACACACGTGTGCCGACAAAGGGGAACATGTCGGATCCGTGACCGGCGCCTTCTCCACTTCTCAGCGTTAAGGTGGCTGAGCGCCGACATTCAGCAAACTTTGCGAGACACCCGCACAAGAAGGGCACAAGCGCCAACAATTCATTGTTGGATTGTTTAGTCACAGGGTCGTACTATCAATCCAGACTGCCACACGCTTACAGAGATGAGCAGAGGCGTAACGAGGGTTGACAAGGGCTGATGGTGCCCATGGACAGTAAAAATAGGGTCTCATCTTGAAAACGGCTCCTTAATATTTGGCTGAATACATATATATTATATTTTTATTTAACACCGCGTCTTAACACCTGTCAGGGTTATATGCCCGTGTG
The DNA here is from genome assembly GCA_039000515.1 of Timema cristinae. NCBI lineage: Eukaryota > Metazoa > Arthropoda > Insecta > Phasmatodea > Timematidae > Timema > Timema cristinae. The sequence continues at coordinate 48,535,174 of JBCFYV010003508.1, read as the reverse complement.
TTAATTATGCTAATCTGTTAGGTATTTTAGAAAGGTTGAATTTTGAGGAAGTGTAATCGCATTTGTGTGGAGGAAGAGTGGGAAACCACCCTAAGTGCACCCGACTGGGTTTAAACCTCGGTCACCCTGTCATCGGCAGTCTAGTCTACTGTAAGAGTAGCGCCTTAGACCATGCGGCCATCGAAGCAGGTAAATATCAAGTAAAAACTGAACGGAAATTCAGAGTGGTTATAAAATCAGTTTTATGAAACCAGAAGGCCATCCAACATGATCGTGAGATAATTTTTACAAAGAATTAATATTTACTAAAAAAACCCAACTGAATGACAATTTAGTTTAGGTAGGTTTAAAATTAGTTTTATAAAAATCAAGGGGTAGTCCAATGTAACCTTAAACTGATCCTCTAAACAAAATAAAAAGGATGAAATGAGCCACATAGATCGTTGATGCCAAATCTGGTCAAATGGGTCCAAAGTGTCGCGTTTCTCCGGGGTCCCCTCCTGTTTCTTTACCAGCTATTTCCGCCCTTTTCATAAGTAGCGTTTCCCCCCAGTAATGAAGAAATGGTAATGGTCTATGACTCTCCTCCCAACTCTTGTCTTCTAGACCCCTCCCTCCCCCTTCCCCTCCTGTACACGTGTGTGGATATGAACTAGATTGTCCGTGTAGTGCGGTTTTGTTGACGAGGACATGTGAAAGCGTGGCGTTAAGTCTACATCTCAGGAGGAGGAGTTTTGTGACCAACCAAATACTACAGGAACACATTTTTTTTCCCCTTCAAAAGAACCGCCTCTGTAAAGAGAAAAAAAAGTGTCGCCAAAGTTATTCTTAATATTCGCGTTATGCCCTATACACATTAGCAATTTTTTTATGCTGGGGTCCGGGGTTCAATCCTCGGTCCCGGCACAGATTTATCTGATTACCAAACGCTTCCTTCACCTCTGACAAGACATCTTGTGAATGTGGGAATGCCAGGCCTCTACCGTGGTTCGGATCCCACGTTAAACTGTAGGTCCTCCATTTCATCTCACAATCACCCTACCATTACACATTAGCGTAAAGTGTGTATAACCCGAACGGGTAGTAAGACGCGGTGCTAATAATAATAATAATAATAATAGTAATTTTTTTAACTTTTTTTTAGCACCACGTCTTACTACGCCTAATTACTAATTACACTAGTGTGTGAGAGATGATTAAGGCTTGATTTAGATTAAATGCACCCGCATTTGCGTGGATGGAGAGTGGAACCCCATTTAAGGAAAGCTATCCTCAGTAAACCCAACTGGAATACGAACTTAGATCTCCCGTCATCAGCAGGCCAGTCTAACACGAGAGTGACGCCTTAGACCATTCGTCCACTGAAGCGGGTCCAGACTATTATTCTTTTAGTAGACTATTAATTAAAATATAAATTTTATAAAAGAGGTTAACGGGTCACTGAAACTTTTTGTTTGTTCTTTCTTCTGCCATATATACAATATTGAACATGAGCTTAGTTATAATTAAGTTGATAACATATCAGAGTTTAATTACAATGGGTGCGTCACTCTTTTTTCAAACAGATTGAATAATTTCTTATCCAGGATACGATACTATGCTTTATGAAAATACGTCTGGTGCTGCAAAATAATTCCAATAGGTCACTGGAAAAAAAAAGAGTCCTAAAGATTAGTAGAAAATATGGATGGCTAAACCAAAGTCTGGAGCCATCGTCATATATTTGGTACTTATAGTTTACACGAAGGGCTCTCAGCGATTATTGTAATAGCTCCCTCTTGAGGTAGCGGCTCTCCTCTCTCTCTCATCTCTCTCTCTCTCGGCTGTTTCCGCTATTAATTGCGCCTGTGACATCGTGTGTAATCGGATTAGTAGCGCCGGCTTAAGCCGCCAGCACTGCGCTCCGATTGGTTCCGTTAACAAAAGTCGGCCAGGGGAACAAAAGCATCACGTCTACAGTAAAACACAAGCGGTGTGGCGAGAGGTTTACTGTATATTGTTTCCAACAGGGGCAGAAGACAAGCGCTGTCGAAAGGGATTTACTAGAAAAAAACAAACTGAAAGATCTATTCTTAAAACTCTTGATTTACTGAGCGATATTGGCCAGTAGAGATGATTTTATATAGATATAATACTTAATGCTTAAGGCCCTTGGCCCTGTCGGGTGCAAGTCTAAACCCTATTTTGTGAGATGGTGAAAGGCGTGGCATGGCTTTCACAACCAACCAAAGTATCCTTCCGCACCAACAAGAAGAGATGAATCACGGAAACCGTAGATGGCGCTAGCTACCGGACAGGTCTTGAGGAAAAATCATACGTTTGGAAATATCAGTTATCTTGAGAACGAGTGAAATATTTATGTTAATATTTTCAACACCTCTTCTAAGATAATGTATCAATGTTTATTAATGGTTACATTTTTTGTTATGCAGCCGACAGTTTTCTATTGAAAAATATCAATGTTATCGATATTTGATCACTGTTGACATCATAGAGGAGGTGTGTATATAAAAAGTATAACTTAATCAATATGCTTCTATTCTTGAACAAAAAGTTCCGAAAAGAAAATTGCAAAAACAATAAAAATTCTTGAAGATAACCGTTTGTTCCCACAGTTCTGCATTTCCACGACAGATGAAAAGGGCCAATCGCCTTAAGGGACTCGCCTACTGAAGTGCTAAGACGCGTAACAGAAGTCCAGAAATCACCTTTATTTGAGAAGTATTAGAGAGTTAAGGTGGGGATGTATGAAACAAGCGCTAAAGTCAGTGTTTTACAGGTTTTTAGCAACAAAAAATTTTGTTGGCCAAAATAGCTATAATATTGTTCCAATACAAACATCTAGTTTAATTTTCTTTGACTGGTTATATCAACATTTGTTGAATATCTGTCAAGAGCATAGCGGCATTGGATGATCAACTTTTTAAATTGAGAGAAAAAGTTGTCATTAAATTCCAGAACAGCCTTCGCAGGTATTCGAGAAATGTTGACATCACAAGGCGGAGAAAAATTAAACTCATTTACCAACTCTATTAGACTAATTAACTAGAGTAAGCGCACACAAACCTTGAAATTCTTCAATTTACTCGTTTTAAAGTACGATTTACCTGTATCGGTGGGCACACGGAAATGGTTGTCAGTCTCGTCTGGCTTGCTGGTAACGGGTGTATCGGGGTTCGAATTCTTGCCAGGTGGGCCCAAGAGCTATATTCCTAAATTACATCCCAATTCACTTTCAAGCAAACTTGGGTATATTTTTCTTATTTATATATTTTCCATCCCTAATCCATTATTGTAAATATATAGATAGTATGGATTGGTCGTAAGATGTAAAAAGGTGTGTTTTACAAAGTTAAAAAAAATCATCGGCTTATTGTACCAAGAAATTAACCAAAAATGTATAAGTCTGGTTCAAAAAGATTTGAGTGAATTCACCAAAAGAGCATCTCCCTGGTCAAACAATGGGGTCCAAACACGTATACCACTCAAATAAGAAACGCATAATTTATGATGCAATACAACTCAGAAATTTTGAGTACGAAGACCTATTTAAAAATGTTGAATGGTATCCACCTATCAAACGAAATGATTAATAAATATGTCTGTACAATGATTTCCAAATGACGCGGCGAAAACGAAACAGTTGTGGCTTAATTATTTCAAGATTCTTTATAGTAAAAAAAATTATATTCATGAATTTTTTTATAGATGACTAGTATTTCAGGAGCCATAACGTGACGACAAACTGGCTAATAAACTCTGTATAGAACGTAGAAAATAATAACGCTCTCAATAAAGCCTTTATATGTCTTCATACTATGACGCGAACTCCGCATTGAATGGCATTGTGGATTAATCATCGACTATTTATTTTGAAACCCTTTACTACGTGTAACTTTTCCGACGGATAAGAGAACAGACGCCTATTTTTCTTTTCATTTTTTTTTTTTTAATTCAGAACCACTTGTTTTTATGATATTATGATGAAAGACTTAAGTAGGTATATGAACGTTTGAAATCAACTGGTTACAATAACGGCATTACTCAATGGTAGTTTATTAATTTAATGTTCTCTCTTCGTGACTTCATGTTGTGCTTTTGTGTCTGCTTCACAATTTCTTTGGAAATATTTTATCACTGTAACTTCTTACATCTCACATATTATCTTGAAGGCCGTGTAAATAAACGAGTTTTTCGTCCTGGTGGAAATGTTCTTAAAATTGAAGGTGATTCATGCGAAGAGATGTTAAGAAACAATACCTTCACCAACAATCACTAATCGATTAAGCTAGGCGATCATAAAGCGTATGTGTGTTATTTAGTATGTCAACCAAATAATTTAAAAATGCACGCTATAGTTGATTCATGAAAATTTTGACTTTTTCTTTAACAGTTGAGAAATTAATAAAAAAAACAATACAACTCATTAAACTATTTTGATTCTTAGAGAAATAGAACTAACCTATTTCACATGTCATCGTAACAAAACCTACTTGTGACTTGCGAGGCGGATTAGTATCAAACAGCTTTAATAGTTTCAAACACGTCATTAAAGACAATAGCTAAAGCCAAACCTTTGCTTATTTATTCAACACTATTAGGAATCAAATACAACGCACGGGAAACATTTTGGGCCTAACCCGAATCAAATCTTAGAAACAAAGTAAATTGTATCAAAATCAAATATTATATAAACATTTTTTATTTTATAAAGTCTAATAAAAATAATGAAGAAACAAACAAATCCTGACTCAAAAGAAGTGATTTCTGTAAAAAAAAAACACTAATGCTTGTATAAGATTTAATTAGTAGAATACTCTACTTTACGACATACAATACAGAAACAAACATTACATTCAATGTTATTTACGTTATTACATCAATTCATTTCCTGTAGTATTAGCCTCCACTGCACCCCTCGCCCTCCAAATAAAATACTCCCTGGATTCAAAATTGTTTCAAATCGGAAAAAGATATTAGTGATATTCAGATTTAAAATTTTGGAGCTCCACAAAGGCTGTACGGACTTAATTTTATTTTTTTCATTTACTGGAGTTATACAAAATATGATTATACTCATACTTTAGGTAATTATCGTTTGTCTAGAGCGTGACACTAACCCCACAAATTACCACTGTTTAATTTAGAGTCGCACACTAACTCTACTTATACATCTTGTTAATACTAAATAAATAATTACTTTCTTTTGTCCAATTAAATTAAACATCTTTGCAGCTTCCGACATTAAGTCTTTAAAACAGGTTCAGGCCTAAACTAAATTAGTGAGAGCTTAGGGATTAGTCTTTTAAAAATAGATAAACACCATTGTGCTTATATTGGACGTTTTAGTGAACTAAACTAAGTTAAACTTTTAAAGATGTTGTGTGTTTAGAACGTGCCCGTTAATAGCTCAACATCTAACACAACACTTTAATATATCTTAGCCACAAAAGGTGCTCAAAAATAATTAAGCACACAAATAAAAGTGTGGTGTATTTTCTTTTGTTCAAAACACGTCAACGATGTTTTACCTTCCCACAGTTTTTTCTTCTTCATTTTCTTATTTCATTCCTCTTGTCATAAAGTTGTACGTGCGGTCTGGTGAGCGCGTCTCACCCCCGTGGGTTTCTCTAGCCCCCCCCCCCCCCCTTCTCCTCTTACCACGTTTTACCCAACACATGTGAAATAGCGCGCGATCTAGTTGACCTCTGACCCCCACAGCGTGTTAGGTGAAATCTCGGCGGGTGGTTGTAGGAGCGCGAGAGAAGAAAAGGGAGGGAGGGAGGGAGGAATACTGTTCTAGCTATGCTGGGGACTAGCGGCCCTTCCACATCTCTCGCAGGACCTCCGTCCAAACACAAATCATCGGCCTCTCAGGAGAATGTTCTCTTCTCTGGACACTGGTATAGTCCTGGCAGGTATTCATGTCCTCTCTGGACACTGGTATAGTCCTGGCAGGTATTCATGTCCTCGTTTGACGCTAGATTGGGACCAGAATTGGTGGGCACGTGACGTGGACTTTGGGCTTCATAGATATTCGGATGCTATCCAGCCTCCCATTTGACCTAAGATATGTATTATTGGTATACAGGAATATTGGCAGACTCTCCAGACTGGAGTATTAATATGGACCTAATTGTCGGACCAGATGTTCTAGTTTGATTGTAGGCTAATAGGGAGGCAGAGTTTTGAGTTCCGTTAGAGAGTACGAAAGTTGTTATTTCACCCCCAAAAAAATCTTCACCCTCCCTCCAAACAAATAGTAGCGACTTTCCTATGGATTCTAGGGTTTTCATAAGGTTACCCGAGGAATATATGGAATTAAATATCTTAACCTAAAAATTAGGGTAATTTTCTAAAGGGTAAAAAGAGTTAAACCCAATTTTCTCAAAACTTTCTTTAACGATTTTGATTAAAACTGGCATCTTAGCCTTTGTTTACTAGTAGTAACAAAATGGAAAATATCATTTTCTCATGACAAGGACTTGGAGAATAGTGGTTGATGGTTGATGGGAATATGGCCAGGTTGGTAATGTGGCCAATTAGTGGCACAGGACGTAGTTTGTAGCGAAAAAGATAGATAGATATCCCTAGTCTGGTCTCCCAGACGTGATTGTAGGGGGGTCTGAACAATTGCGCTGAACGATGGGGGGGTCGCCATTTTCTGGAGGTTCAGATGTTTGGAGGTTTACAGAAGCGGAGCTTTAAGAATGTTTTTGTCGTTTTATAGGTCTATATTAGTTTATTTCCCATTTGGGGTGTATGCGTATTTAAAACAATTGTGTTAGGATAGAGAAAGTAGAATTTAGAGGTAATGTACCCACATTTACGTGGAGGAAGAGGGAACAACACCTAGGCTTATCCGACTGGGCTTCAAATCCCGATATCCTCGCTATAGGTAGTCAATTTTATTGATAGAACGAGGCCTTCAACCATTTGACCACCTAAACGGATGTGAATTATTGTTAAACTAGACACGGGATATATGGCTGTATACAGAGTGGGGCCGGAACAACTAGACGGTTAGTAACTTGAAAATTAACACTTTAATTGGAAAGTAAATACTCACCAGCTAAATAAAAGCTAACAACATACAACAATTTCTGAAGATAATGTCACTCATGTGAGCTCCCCCTGACGTCAGACAAACCTCAGCACATTGTCCATCACTTTCCTCAGTATAGATCGTCTAATGGTTTCCAACCCATTCTGTATCTAATGAATTTCTAACTTTCTCTTAATAAGTATAACTCTCATGTATTCATCATTAGCACCTTGTCCGTCCATGTGTCAACAAAACAATAGAACACACAATACGTGCTTCCAAGAGTACGTCTCTATTACCACGATTAATTCTGTTCCTGATCAAACTCTCCAGTACACAATAATATCTTTATAGATTGCAATCTAGGCGTTTTCTGACAAGATAAACCTTGCGGTATCAGGCTAGATCTATGAGCTCGGTAGTGAAACTTATTTATATATTATAAAAAACATAATAAAGAATACAATACCTCTTGGTTGAACGCGGAGAAATATTTTCTTGGAAACAATTTGTAATACTTACTACTGTCATTGTAACACCTATTGAAACCAACGAGAGGATGGTCTAATTAAGATGATAATTTAGATAAGATTGGTGTTAATTCTGGTATAATAAGATTACAAGATGTGTGAAATTTATACATGGCTTTTGTTCACTTCATGGAATGTTTCTTTAGACTTTTGTTTCCAGGGGAAAGCACAATTAAAGATATTCTCTAATAGGTCTACAACTAAGCAAAGTTCACTCGATTGGAAACGTTAAAAAAAACTTTTTTCTATGAAAATTAGCTTGATTGAATTTTTTTTACTACGTGGACAATGAATTGCAATATTTAAAAATTGAAAGGTTTTGCCATGTTGTTAGGAAAAATCAATTTATTCCAATAAAGTTTGATATTTGAAATATTAGAAGAGTAAATAATATTTGGTTAACAATGAGGTAAATATCTAGTCGTTATAAACTCACGTCTTAGCTCAGCCACCTCATTTACTGCTGCCTTGGTGTATTACCACTGTCAAAATCAAAATTATTTGATTAATTCATTATATGCTTTTAACCCAAACGGGTAGTAAGATGATGTGCTAAAAAATAAGTTTTAATATTCTCCTCTGTGAGAAAATGTTGATCCTTTTGTTTTCGTCTTTAAAATACCTTCCAGACTTTTCTTTGATGATACCCCCTTTTTTTTAAAGAGAAATTATTCTCTTCTTTGAAATACCTTGAAAGACTTCAAAGAACAGATCCTCAACGCAAGGGAGCCCAGAGTCTGTCATAAGGTAAAATACATTTTCTTGAAGGTATGCGTTTGAAACGTCTCGTTATCGAAATTTCAAAAAGATAGATTCATCAAGCCCGCATCATCTTTCAAATTTCACCAAATATTTCATAGAAGACGTTTGGGTTTAAAACCCAAGGGATTCATGTTTCTCAAGATTAAAAATATAAGTACTCGTACCTCCATGCTATGGTTCGTAAATAGCTTAGGGTCTGCTATAAAGTTAAATCATGCACAGATGGTTTGAATAAGTTTCTTAGTGGCTAATTACTTCGTGCTGAATAGATAATTAGTTATATTTTGTTTCTCCTATTAGCTCATATAATGGGACAAAGATATAACTGAAGTAAGATGAGTCATTATGTCTAGATTATATTTCATCAAGTTTATACAGTCAAATACGTTTTCAAAGGTGTTTCAAATTTAAAGTACTTCAACTTTATATCATTACATACTAAGCGTGCTTTAGATAAAAACTGAGATATTGGGCTGTATTAACCTTTTGAGAAAGTATTTACGAGAAGGTACAATACAATATTTTAATACGTTTATATTGTCGCGAGCCACCTGCTGCCCCCTCCACCCCTCCACCCCTCCACCCCTTACCCCCCTCCCCATGGGCTTGATCTGTCAGAATAGCTTGCGAGAGGGGTAATGTTGCAGGCAAGGTAATAGTGTGGGTTCCAAATAATATGTAGTTTTACGAATTTTGGTTTAATAGTATTCACTAAGAGATTATATAAAATGTGATGTTAGACAAAAGATAAAGAAATAAAGAGACTGGCCACCCACGCTCGTGGAAAAAAACGGTCTTAACTTGTGAATACTTAGCCCGATGGAGTTGATTATCACCCCACGTGACCTCTACATAACTTGATCTCAGGACCCTGGGCTCAACGTATGGCCTCTAAGTACAGGTGCTACTGATGTCTGATAAGGTAAGGTGTCGGATGGGGTGACTACTTGTGACAGCCCCGTTGCCATAAAGTCAAGGTATTTTATACTACGCTATGGCCCATTTTCCTGGCCAACTAGTTCAATCATTGTTATGAATTGTCAGCGCTCTGTTGTAACCTCCAGAGTATGTTATTTCAAACATACTAAGCTAGCAATTTTAGCGCGGGCATCCACTTGAGTTATCTAAATAAAAACAAACATTCAACTAGTGATTATGACAGTATCTTATATCTGTCAAAATTGACATATGTCAAATAAAACCGATGAAAAAAAAGAAACACTTATCATATGAAAATATGAGGACAAGTCTTGCAACTTTAATAAGTATCAGATAAGTGTTAATAAACCGTGTTTCAACTAAAGAAGATTCTATTAGAACAATTAATTTTACCAGTTGATCTCAATGGGTGTGAAATGTGCTCTCTTTCTTACCTTATATGACGAAAACCAATTTAGGATGCTCGAAAACAAGGTTCTGCGAAGATATTTTGTCCAAAAAGGAATGAGGCTACTTATATGTGGAGGAGGCTACATAATGATGAGTAACATAATATGTATCATCATAAGACATTGTTAGGACCATCAAATCTTTGAGACTACGGTGGGAAGGACATGCAGCGTGAATGGAAGACTCTAGAATCTTGTTCAGGTACTGAGTGGTAAACCCAATGGGAAGAGACCAATGGGAAGACCTAGACTAAGATTGGAGGTAAGCAATAGAATGGACCTGAAAGAGATATATTGTGTAATGAGGTGGACTGGATAGAACTAGCTCAAGATAGGGATAGAGTGTAATGAGGTGGACTGGATAGAACTAGCCTAAGATAGAGATAGGGTGTAATGAGGTAGACTGGATAGAACTAGCTCAAGATAGAGATAGGTGGAGTACTTTTGTAAGTCTGGCCAACAGCTTTTAGAGTTCAAAATGCCATGGATGGTAAATGATGGTAAATAAGAAACATTTTCTTCTCTTAAGCAGAATCTTTGTTACGGGACACTAGATATTGCAATAAAATAATGTAGCGTATATTTTCATCAGAAATAGTACGTTCAACCCCATGAATATCAACCACTTAATGTAAGGGTGTGGTGGTTAGTTTAGAGGGGTGTGGTGGTTAGTTTAGAGGGGTGTGGTGGTTAGTTTAGAGGGTGTGGTGGGTTAGTTTAGAGGGATGTGGTGGGTTAGTTTAGAGGGATGTGGTGGTTAGTTTAGAGGGTGTGGTGGTTAGTTTAGAGGGATGTGGTGGTTAGTTTAGAGGGATGTGGTGGGTTAGTTTAGAGGGTGTGGTGGTTAGTTTAGAGGGGTGTGGTGGTTAGTTTAGAGGGATGTGGTGGGGTTAGTTTAGAGGGATGTGGTGGGGTTAGTTTAGAGGGATGTGGTGGTTAGTTTAGAGGGATGTGGTGGTTAGTTTAGAGGGATGTGGTGGTTAGTTTAGAGGGGTTGTGGTGGTTAGTTTAGAGGGGTGTGTGGGGTTAGTTTAGAGGGATGTGGTGGTTAGTTTAGAGGGGTGTGGTGGTTAGTTTAGAGGGTGTGGTGGTTAGTTTAGAGGGTGTGGTGGTTAGTTTAGAGGGGTGTGGTGGTTAGTTTAGGGGGTTGTAGGTGGGTTAGTTTAGAGGGATGTGGTGGGTTAGTTTAGAGGAATGTGGTGGAGTTAGAAGGGGAATTGTTATACAGTGCGTCCAGTTTCAAGCGGATTGTGGACAAGTTTGATTGGGGTATTTAAGGGGGGGGGGGGTTATTAAGATTGGGTGTTATTTAGAGTGTAGGTTTATTTGTTTGTGGGTTAGTTTTGAATTTGTGTTTTTCAAGGGGTGTGGTGGGGTTAGTTTAGAGGGATGTGGTGGTTAGTTTAGAGGGATGTGGTGGTTAGTTTAGAGGGATGTGGTGGTTAGTTTAGAGGGGTGTGGTTTAGTTTAGAGGGGTGTGGTGGTTAGTTTAGAGGGATGTGGTGGTTAGTTTAGAGGGATGTGGTGGTTAGTTTAGAGGGGTGTGGTGGTTAGTTTAGAGGGATGTGGTGGTTAGTTTAGAGGGATGTGGTGGTTAGTTTAGAGGGGTGTGTGGTTAGTTTAGAGGGGTGTGGTGGGGTTAGTTTAGAGGGGTGTGGTGGTTAGTTTAGAGGGATGTGGTGGTTAGTTTAGAGGGATGTGGTGGTTAGTTTAGAGGGGTGTGGTGGTTAGTTTAGAGGGATGTGGTGGTTAGTTTAGAGGAAGTAGGTAGAGGAGAAGGGGAGAAATACAGAAATAAATCACAGTGCACCAGTCCAGTTTCAAGCCGCGACCTCCCCATCATCGACAATCTGATTGCGAACCAGAGCTACAAGGGGGGGGGGGGGGGGGTTAACTTTGGTATTGATTTTCAGAAAATGTTAGAGTTTTTTTTTTCTTTTCTTTTTCAATCTTTCTTTTTCTCCTCAACGTTCCACTTGTTCAAACTTCCACCACCTTCTTTTCAGAGTATTACGCCTGAGCGTCTCCGCCCTTGTTCTTGCGTCGTTTCCTCGAACAACCCCCTCACCCCTCCAGACGCCCTATCCTACCATTCTTCCAGGATCAGACGTTAGACAACCCTGGAGGAAAATCGCAGGCGCCATAGGCTAACGCTCACTTGCTCGCCTGGATCAATGATACAGAATCTCAACCAGGGAGCGGCCATCTTGGAACAAAACCTTAGATTCGTCTTTTTTTTATTTTACACACTTTTATTTCTTTAAAAAAAATTTATCATGTATTTTTTGCCATAGTACATTTGATCAACATTTTAGTAATAAATGGTACTGTGAGCCAAACATCGTTCTCGATTTTTTATCTAAATAATATTTATAACTCATAATATATGTGAAACGATATAATAGACATTGTTATTATTATTATTATATATTATTAGGTGTTCTTTCTTACATCAGATCCATTCTTTTTGTCGGTCAACTTAGACCGTCAATGGGCCCTGTCCTTTGCCTCCTTCAACTCACAGAATTTTCTTCTTTCCTTCAAGTCATCTGTTATTTGAATCCTCCTCCTTCCTAAGCTCCTCTTTCCCTCAACCTTTCCTTCTATGACGTCGTTCAGAAGACAGTTCCTCCTAAGGATCTGTTGAGTTTGCTTTGTCCCGAAGAATCACATCCAAAATGGTTCTCTTATCACCCACTCTTCTCTAGGACTTGTTCATTTGTCCCCCTGTCTGTCCACCTGATCTTCTCACCACTCTTCTAGGACTTGTTCATTTGTCCCCCTGTCTGTCCACCTGATCTTCTCACCCACTCTTCTTAGGACTTGTTCATTTGTCCCCTGTCTGTCCACCTGATCTTCTCACCACTCTTCTCAGGACTTGTTCATTTGTCCCCTGTCTGTCCACCTGATCTTCTCACCCACTCTTCTTAGGACTTGTTCATTTGTCCCCTGTCTGTCCACCTGATCTTCTCACCACTCTTCTCAGGACTTGTTCATTTGTCCCCCTGTCTGTCCCCTGATCTTCTCACCACTCTTTCAGGACTTGTTCATTTGTCCCCCTGTCTGTCCACCTGATCTTCTCAAGTTTTTCTGAGACATTTCAAGTTTCCTTCTTCCTGAATCTTTTTCTTTCTAAGGACATTTTCTTCAGTTCCAAACCACTGCAGGGCCCCGTATCTTTCACCTAAGTTCTTAGGACGTGATTGCTACAAATTTGTTTGTTGTCCACCTATTTCTCCACACACCTTCTGAGGACACACCCCCTACATTGTTTCATTTGTCCCTGATTGTCTCACCTGTTTATTACCCCCTTCAGAACTTATGTTCATTCTCTTCCCAGTGAGTTTTTACTCACACTAGTCGTATCGGAGACTGTTCATTTGTCCCCTGTCTATCCACCTGATCTTCTCAAGTTCTTCTGCAGCAACCACATTTCAAAGTTATCCATCTTCCTGAGAGTCCAAGTTTTTTCTTTCAAAGGGTATCAGTTTCTTCTTCAGTTCCAAACTCAACTTGCAGGTCAGCAGTAAGCTCTTCTCGCTGAAAGATTCCTTGGGCCGTGATCTGCTACAGAAACTTATTGTTTGTTCCGCGCATTTTACTGGAACCAAAGGCAGCCTTCATCAGCATGGATAAGCGAGCGGATAGCGCGCCTGCCTTGAATCCAGAATGTTTTTATTTTGATCATGATTGGATTCTTCACAGGTAGGTTTATTACCTCCCTTGCACGAGATCTGATTTCAATGAGGTTTTCCATTCTCTTTCCAAGTGAATAATGTTTTATTATCTTAGTGACGTAGTTGTAAGTCGGTAGAGACGTTCCAATTTTAGTGTATGTAGCTTCTAATCGACGAGTTTTTAAAGATCTAACATTGAAACAAAACCATAAATTCTAAAATAATTTGAAAAATAATCTCACCTCATTTTTATTTTGTAAATATTAAAAAAAAAAGTTTATATCTTGGATTATTTGCTAAAATGGCCAGTTGTAACCTTTATGTTAGGATGCATATTTAAAAAAATCCATTGAATTAAATTTCTATTCAGGATAAGAAACAAAACAAAGTTAATTTTGAAATTCAAGTCGATGCTGTTTATGAACAAATAGTAAAGTGAGTGTTTATACTCGAAAGTGGAAGAGGGGGAGTGCTATCATTAGCTAAACAAAAGGATACTTCCCTTTATATCTCGTACATTAGTGTCAAGTTAAGGTTCAAACCTGGTTTGCAAAATGGATTCAAATTCACTTAGTAGGCAACTTATTTAAGTTAGATAGTGTACAAACGCTCAAAGAAACTCAAGAAACTCTGGTATAGCCGTAGTAATAAAATGTGGGACAAGTACATATTTCGTGGGTCAAGCAATTACATGGGTCGCGGTGGTTGACAACATGTTAGATACTTCCCATCGCTTCTTCCCGCCCTTACGAGAGACTTACAGACGTATCTTGGAAAGTGCTCTCAGTTGATACGATCTATACTCGTCAGCTGTCCCCCATAACAACGTCTTCTCGCAGAGCACACGTCTTTACAACATTTGTTTATGGACAATATGTCTCATGAAGTACTGAGAAAATATACCCCTTCCCTCGATACATCATACAACAGTCAGCTCAACATTGTTCTGAGCCTAATCTTACATTTATGTATGTTACCAGACCTACTTTCCTTACAACCACATTTTACAGTCCAACTTTAATAGGAAGGTTCTTTAAAAAATCAAAAATAGATATTTTTGGCACACAAAATTGATAATATTTTACAATAGTAATTGTATTATTTTATAGATATTGATTCGTTATATCAAACGTAAAATCAGAGAATCACATGACTTGACGTATGAATATGTAAAAGTATATCTAGTATATTTTCTAGCTGCCAGGGCCCTTTCTATAAAGATTGAACCGTACAATACATCGGTCACTTTTGACAAAGTTCTTGAGTTTGTGAAAATACTAATATAATATGTTTTTCAAATAACTGAAGAAAGGAATCTAACCCCGTATCTTTGGCTCAGCTGATCATTACCTTACCATCGAGTTATCTATTATTAACACATCTGTTTCTTCTTAAGTCAACAATCGGAAGATTGGTTTGAGGTGATTTCTTTCCAACCGAAATTGGGCATGTACTGTTCAGCTGGTTATTGCTGCCCGCACAATCTGGTAGACATGCTTTGTATTACCGGGGGTTCAGAAAGTTTGGTAGTCCCCCGTTGCCTTTCAAACTGAATTTCTATGAGCGAGTGCTAAAGTACCTACCAATTTTGCAGGTAAAGGTATTTTTCCATACCTTCCAGGTTCTTTTACATTTGACACGGGACCAACTGCTTCACTTTCCCCCCTAAGGAAGTTGTTCTACAGATTTTTATCGTTCAAGAAAAATCCGTCAACCTCGATTGGGGTCTGAACCCGTGAAAATCGGGGTCTGAATCAAGCATTCTACCCCAAGACCACTGAAGTCGATGGTAAGTATAACCGCTCAACATACCTACCTCTTAGATTAAATCGTTAGTAGCCACATGGTTGAACATACCAATTTAAAATATCTCTGATAGCTTTGAAAAGTTGACTAGCCCTCACGTCCAACATTAACTCTTGATTTGGAATGTTATGAATGAGCCTAGGCCACAGACAAATAAACTACCTACCTGAAAGGGTTATTGTCACTAGAACACTGCAGCTAGCGGTATCCAGTGTCGAAATACTGAACCTGTTAAAAACTCAAGCGGCAAAACTGTCTCAAGGTTGTGTATCTGATCGATTTCAACCTAAGGCATTGATCACCGTTATCTTCACCCCTGCGTGCTCAGGTCGTTATCTTATCCACCAATTACGCTAAGGTGTTAAGGATGAGGAAGGTTGAATTTAGAAGAATATTACCCGGATTTGCATGCAAGGAGAGTGTAAAATCATTTAGGCGGGAAAAAAAATTCAGCAAACCTCACCAGGATTCGAACTTTGATCTACTCGTCATACACAGTCCAGTCCATCACGAGAAGAATGACGCCTTAGACCATGCTGCCACCTAAACAGGGTTTAGGGCTATTGATTACATTAACACAAGAGAAATAGAATGAAAAATAAATAAATTTAAATGTCACGTTGAAAAGTCTCTTTTTTTTTCTTTCAATGTATGTAACACACACTTGGAAAACTCTGTCGTATTATCGCAACCATTGCTTTTTGAACCTACAACCAATTGGTTGAGGGACCGGGGGGGGCATACGTTCCCCCCCCTTTTTGAATTCTAGATGACGTGACCAATTCAGTGCCCCGGAAACTGGATAGAGCAGGCGTGTAATTGGTTCAATAAAAGCCCGGAGCGAGAAGAGAGAGGAATGAAGGGGCAGAGGGGGGGGAGGACTCCGGCAACATGTTTCCGGTGTAATGAAGCCACTTTGCACCGCTCGACGCTTCACTGCCGTCGTTCCGGCGTCCCCCCCTCCCCCTCCAGCACACGCATGCATGCGTACAACTGAAAGGGGGGGCGGGGGATATGAAACTAGTTGATCTAGTTTATATTATGAAGTACCTACATAGAATTTCAGAGAGGTTCTGTAACATTTCGAATAGCCTCTCCAACTTTACCGGAGTTACCCACATTCCGTCAACGGTTTGGTTGAACAAACCAGTCACCTCGACCGATGTAGTGTAGAATACCTGAACATAGTCCAACTACCCATATATAAACATTTATTTATTAATTTTGAGAGGATGAGTGTGGCTCGAGTGATGAAGCAAAAAGAATTTCCACTCTCTTTCCACGCTAATGCGAGCGAACTTCCTCTTAATTAAACCTTCCTAATCCCTAGCTCATTAGCATAAGTAGTACAACCTGAATGGGTAGTAACACGCGGTACTAAAAATTTTTTTTAAGGGAAACAGGACTATTGTGTTTGATAAAGATTTGAATATTGCTCACCCAAAGTTGAGGTAATTTCACAATAAAAATTAATCGCACAATTTTAACAAGTGTATGACTATAATCTATAACTAATAGTGATTCATTGATTTCAAATCATTATATTCACGATTTAGAAGGGGTTAAATTTGGTATTTTATGCTTTTGATGCACCATTGTTAAGATAAAGTATCCAATGATATATATATATATATATATATATATATATATATATATATTGTCAGGGCTTTAAAAAAAATATATATATTGAAAGCCCTAACACACCGACTCATTACCATCTCTCTAAAACTCTTGGACATGGAATCTCTAAATTTGGCAGAAAGGTTCCTTTCAGGTAGTAGGCATCAGATAATAAGAGGTTTTGCAAAAATTGAAACCCCAATGGAGTGAAAAGAAGATTGGAACATTATGTTTGTAAATAATATATATATATATATATATATATATATATATATGTATGAGCTAGAAAGGTAAAAGGATTGGCACATATTATAACCAGAAAAAACTAAACATGAAAAATTTCAAAATGGAGCTCAGAGAAATGGGGGATAGGGGTTATATAATTATAAAAACAAAAACTTTTAGTTGAGGTAGAAAACTAAAATTTGTCAAATGGGTGGCCAGACAGCTCCAGATAGAAACTTAAAGTTTTAAGATGTATTGGACTAATAGTAATTTGAAGAATAGGGATTGAGGTAGTGGGCCGGAGTTCAAAATTTCAAAAATTAATAGTGAACAGCTACTTCCCAGTACTTGGATCTGGTGTTGTGAACCCGTATTGGTTGTTCCGCGTTTCGTATGCACCGTGGACAACATCCTTGACAGGGTCGATAGTTCGACTTCGGTCCTCAAGATAGAATGCAACACATTACTCATGTAGACATTCTGGTAGCCTCAACCATCGATTGGGCTTTGGGGTGTTTTTATGATAAAACCACGCCCAAAAATTTATGTTTGTGTGAAAAATTAAGTCTTCACATGGTAAATATCATTTGTCGTGGAAATGCAGAGCCGTGGGAACAAACGGTTATCTTCAAGAATTTTTATTGTTTTACAATTTTTTTTAGGAACCGGTTTGTTCAAGAATAGAAGCATGTTTATTAAGTTATACTTTTTATATACACATCTCCTCTATCATTTTAACAGTGCTCAAATACCGATAATATTGATATTTTTTAAATAGAACCAGGTCACCACCGTGGTTCGGATTCCACGTTAAACTGTAGGTCCTTCATTTCATCTCACAATCATCCTACCATTACACATTAGCGTAAGTGCGTATAACCCGAACGGGTAGTAAGACGCGGTGCTAATAATAATTTAAATAGAAAACTGCCGGCTACATAACAAAAAATAAGAAAATATAACAATAAATAAACATCGATGTATTATCTTAGAGGGTGTGTTGAAAATATTAACATAAACATTTCACTCGTTCTCGAGAAAACTGATATTTACAAACGTATGTTTTTTCCGTAAGACCTGTCTGGTAGCTAACGCCTTATACGGTTTCCGTGATCCATCTGTACTTGTTGGCGCGGAAGGATACTTTGGTCGGTTGTGACCACGCCTTTCACTGTCCCACCCCCCATCCCACAAAATAGGTTTTAAACTTGCACTCGACAGGGCCAAGGGCCTTAATATGAGCCATGTTATTCTGCGATTACTACTTTCGGCGGATGTAGAACGGTTTTATTATTTGGCCGAACGCCATCTAGTTTTACTTCTGAAGTTTTTCGTAGAGCTAAAAAAAAATACTGTTTATAGTCGCCATAAATATTTAGTTGTAAAGCTGTTAACGGTCACTCTAGAAAAAATAATAGTTTTACCAAAAAAATAACATATACTATACAATATAAAAATGATATAGATTATAGATGTTTGAATCTTAGCCTGACGTAATAAACGTGTTTTTCACTCTTCTTACAGGCAAATGAGTGTATCTTTCCTCTCAATTCCCCCTATTGTTACCCCATTAGTGTTGTTAAATATTCTAACCCAGAGGGTAGTAATACGTAATATACTGTAAATGGAAATATTCGTCTAGGGCTCTCAGTTGATTTCTCCAGACTGTACCATCATTCACCCCCCACATTTAACGTGATAGTCACTGTTCACCCCCTGCTCCAGTTAACAGCGATTAGCTTTGTTAACCGGCACAGAACCACGGATAAGGAGCATTGGGGTGTCCAAGTTTCCGCCTCAAGTTGCAACAATGAGGGAGACATCTTGTTGTCTCATCATGACATGAGCGGCGCTGCAGTCTTCATCAGCAGGGAGAACAGCTCTCAGGTTACCTGCTGGGGTGGGGGGGGGGGGGGGGCAGTACACCTGTGTCCTGGGGGATTCGGCAAGTTTTCCGCCTCGTTGGGGGGGTGGTAAGGCTGCTAA
The DNA here is from genome assembly GCA_039000515.1 of Timema cristinae. Classification (NCBI taxonomy): domain Eukaryota; kingdom Metazoa; phylum Arthropoda; class Insecta; order Phasmatodea; family Timematidae; genus Timema; species Timema cristinae. Next base: position 48,516,135 of record JBCFYV010003508.1, on the reverse strand, counting down.
GAGATGATGAATAAAATAGGGGAGGTAGTTTTAACTCTTTTTTTCAGGAGGAAAGATTCTATTTTTATCATCCAGTTCCCTTGGCTGAGTGGTTAGGAATATCAGCTACAGGACTAGAAGACCTTTCGATTATAGTTTTTAATCATGGCTATAGATGCATAATGATATTTAGAGGCTGCTATAACCATTATTAGCATCTATAACTTGTCTATTTTGATTCCATCATAATGTGAGCATCCGTACGATTGTCATTGGCAACAAAGTCCTCCTGAGTCGAAGATGGCTGCGTTATCCGACAGCTCGAGATCATAGCTGACAAGTTCCACACGTCCAACACAGACTCTGCCTTAAAATATGAGTTAAAAATACCCGCGGGCACGGGATGGCTCTGTAGTTAGAGCATTGACGTACTCAATCAAAGGTCCGGGTTAGTTTTCCGTGTCCGGGTGAAATTTTTCAATTTAATAAACCTATTTTATTCAAGCCTCTTTATTAATTTGAGGTATATGACGTACACTTTTTTAACCGACTAATTATATCAGCACACGAGAATTTCTATGAGTGAGAACCAAAGAGTCTACCAATTTTGCCGCGAAAAGTATTTTCCCACGCACGCCACAATCGACAAGGGACATAACGGCTCTACTTCACTCCGAAGGAAGTTGTGCTACATAATTATATCACTCAAGAAAGATCCGCCAACCCTGGCTGGGTTTGAACCCACGAACATCGCGTCCTGAGGCGAGCACTTAACCTAGTTTGATATAACTTACATTCCAGTAAAATAATTTTCAAAAAATGGCCTGCATCTGGATAAAGTAGGTCACGAAATTAAATATTAGATGTTTATCTCAATTACTGTACATTATAACGATTAAGTTTTGCTCTTACTAAGAATATAGATAAATATAAAGATAAAATGTATGTATTTTTTTAATGACTCATGCCTTACTACCCGTCTTGGTTATTCGCACTTTATACTAGTGGAGAGACTAGAGCTAGGAACTATAGACAGTGTACTCGTTTACGCGTGAAGATAGATTGTAAAACCCTTTACTAGTATTTTTATAAAATAAAATACAATTACACCTAACTGGGGCTTTTAACACTGACCTCCATGTAACCAGCAAACCCAACTAGACGAGCTAATGCCCTTTACTTCTTAGCTTACTGACCGATTGGGGGAAGGGGATAATATACAGTAGAACTTTTTTAATTCAAAGTCCGAGGAATATCTAAGAACATTTAAAATATCTAAAATTTGAAATAATGATTTTTTAACAGTATCCAGAAAGTTGGTACACAATAAATCAATAAACACAAAATGTACTAAATATAACCACATACACATTTTGTGCATAATTTACCACTTTATCTTTAACCATGCGTCAATAGCTATACATTTATTTGACATTCTTGCCATTTGAAGTGATTTAATAAAGATCGTTAAACTTGTTTTGAGATCAGTAACAATATTTAACTCATTAACAATTGATACGCTTCAAATTATCCAAATATTTATTTGTAATACTCAAAATTGAATGTTATTTCTACCATTGATTTAAATAAGAAGTTCATGGGGAATTATGGGAAGTTTGAATTATCCAACTTTTCGAATTAACCAACGTCGAATTAATCAGATTATACTTTATTAAATAATGGGAAATCTTCACCCTGAAATGATTTAACTACCATTAAAAGCGTTGTATTCTTTTTAAAAAACCTACTTTCCATTGATAGTATCTGGTATTGTATGAAAGGAGGGATTTATGATATAATCAAGCTATAACCGGGCCCCCTACCCGCTTATCCGTATTCAAATATACCTTGTTACTAATCCAACAGAAGGGTTGCATAAATTTAACACAAATGTTAAGAGGGATGAAATAATCACTCTTATTCATTTTAAAATGACAGTTCTCACCCCTTTTATATCAACAATTTTCAAGTATATACAAAGTGATAGCCATATTTCCTCGTTACTCACCCCCCCCACCTCTCCCCCTTCTTAAAAAAATCAATTCCTAATTGTAAATAGAGGGAGGAGGGTGAAAAGCAGGTGGCAGTCGTAGGACATTGACTTAGATATACATCTCTGTCCTTTGCCGCTTCTCTTTTTAATCGTTAGCAAATAATGATCTACCCCCCACACCCTCCCTTTAACTGCACCCCCCTCGCACCCATTAGTTCCTCCCCTCCGTAAAAACATTCGACATCGCTGAACCATGACCCGATCAATTTGTCCTGCGCTTCATGACACGGTTCCTGTCCTGGTGGTGGTAGAGGGGGGGGGGGTTGTAACCCAGTCATGCATTGTCATTACCGTCGATTCTCGTTGGGCCATGCCCATTACACACGCATCATATACGCACACACACACGCACACATACTTGACAATACCCACAAAGCGTTTAGCCGGCCTCGACATTACTTTACTGCTCCTTTCTCTCTCTCTCTCTCTCACACACACACAGCGTCTTAGATTCAGTTTAGGATTATATATATATGTATATATATATATATATATATATTACATGTTTATTAATACGTTAATGGGCTAGGGATGAGGAAGATAGAATTTAGAAAAAATGTACCCGTATTCTAACTGATAGAGTGTGGGAGACCGTATAGTTAATAAAAGAACTCTTTACCACTGGCTGGTTTTTGAGCCTAACCTTCACGTCATCGGCATACAGACTTAATGAGCTTGACGAATAGACCGCATGCCCACCGAACTAAATAATACCATTATTATAGTAAAGCGTTATCAATGTTGATATCAAGATTTATGTTTGTATTTTCTAAAGGGTTAGGTGACCTGGTTGTCTAGGGGTAATGTGTCGGACTTCTGTCTGGGGTCCGGGGTTCAATCCTCAGTCCCGGCACATATTTATCTGATTACCAAACCCTTCCTTCACCTCTGACAAGACGTGTATTAATTGTGAATGTGTGGAATGCCAGGCCTACACCATGGTTCGGATCCCACGTTAAACTGTAGGTCCTCCATTTCATCTCACAATCACCCTACCATTACACATTAACGTAAGTGCGTATAACCCGAACGGGTAGTAAGACGCGGTGCTAATAGTAATAATAGTCTAAAGGGTCCTTCCTATCGAAATCCTACTGTTGCTGGGCTCCCCCCTAACTGACCCGTGTGTTGATCATATCTATATTACCGGTACACATACGTGAGAGGACTGAACCTGGTACTCTACTCACGTACACAACTGTCTTCAACTCATCTGTTCGTAGTACAGAACTCACCTCTGTTTATCAAACACAGTACAGTCTGTTCCATACTTTTACTGGATGACAGTTCAAATATCGTATTATCTTTGGTTGCAACATGTAAAGATCACAGTTTTGTTATAAATGTAAGATTTTTATACCTGATTTTACATTTAAAATAACGTTTTTTCATACTATTTCATACTTATATTTCTTTTATCAACGAACACAATATTTTAACAAATTAAATGTTACTTAATTCACTTTTGAATGTTTCTATGATTGTAAATTTAATATTAATTTTTACTACAGGCATCGTATTTACTTATAAAAGAACAAAATACTTGTAATTTGTTTATATAGATAAGACATTTTATGATTATTCTATCGTATTTCGAAATATTTAACTGAATGAAATATTTTTAGCCACTGCGGGGGTGCATAATTGTAAATGACTTGTTTCGTCATGTTCAATCACATTGTTTAAATTTGTCGGTCGCCATTTTGAAGCTATGTTCGTTAGACCTTTTGTGAAAGTGATGTGAATAATAATTATTTTAAGTGGAATAAAACTATAAATAATCTTTGTGTCCGACCTCAAATAAATATATAAATAATATTGGCCTAAATTACTGTGGTTAACTGTCACATTCATATGTTACCAGTACGTTTTCATTACAGTGATCCAAATTGACAGATGTCAGCTGTTTGCGTAGGGATATATTAGGGACTATTTCTAGTAACTATTTGAGCTGTCATACGAAGTAAACTAAGGTCGTGAATGTACGTTACTCGTATGGGTAAACCACTATATCTTCTACCATCATGCAGACCATTTCCTCTACTCTTGACTTTACAAACTACAGCCTCGACTTTGTATCATCAACACTAGTAGGCGTTGTCTCGTCTGGTCTCTTTCACCTGTGGCAGGTACACACCACAAACAGGTGCATGAGGTGTGTTTTACTGTCTCTCGACACCTCTGTGAGAGAAAATATTGTGACCATAAAAAATCTAACTAGATATTTTGAATGTTTACGTTTCATGACCCCCTGAAACAGAATAAGTGGTTTTCGCGATGCCATCTGCCTGTCTGTCTGTCTGGTCTGTCGGTCCTGACGGTCTGTTCTGAAGGTCTGCTGGCTCGGGCCCACCCAGTTCATTCTGTGTGAATTAAGCTATGGCTACACGGAGCCGCATTTTCTACCCGCGAGCTTAATGGAATGCTGCATATAATATTGTTTATCTAGTACGTAATGAAGGAGATAATGACTGCAGCGTCACCCAGAAGCGGATCGACACTATAGGCCCACTAGGCATGGGCCTATAGGCGGCGGCCTTAGGGGACGGCACTCTTGGTTAACATTATTTTTATTTTAATATTTTGTTTTTAATAATAACTTTTATGGCGTGTACATGCCTGATTTTCTTTAATAGAAATCTTTTCTCGAATATTAACTCCCCCCCCCTCCTCCACCCAAAATCTCTTTCTACCAAAAACTCATAAAACTTTTGAAAAAATGGGGGGGGGGGGGGGCACATATTATAACTGTGCTTAGGGGCGCAAACATTTTAAATCCACCACTGGCGTCACCCGTGCAACGGCTGTGAAAAAAATGCCTGTTTTTACAAGTGCTGACACAGTGACTGCCAATCACTGGTATAAATCACTGCTCACCGCTCGATATCGTAGAATCACTGTTTCTGAAGCTCCCGAACCTTTATTTCCGGTGGTAGGTGGCCACACCGAGTAAAGTCTCTCGACGATTCGTCCAAGCCGGTGCGATGCGGTGCGGTGTAGCCGGTCCTTAACTGGCCGCGCGGGCACCGCTCGTATTATCGCCGGCCGCAGCGGCCAAGTGCGGATTGTGCCATAAGACTAATAACTCTGTTGGCCGTGGCCGCAGTACCGCCGCGACCTGGCCGCTAGTGAACGGGCGGCCTAAAGCCAGAGAGTTGGTTATATTTAAAAATCCCAACGTACAATAAATAATAAAATACAATTCTTTTAGTAAAATGATATTGAAAATCTCACCTCAATTTGCAGTAGGAATATAAACTGGTCCATGGTGTCTGGTAAGTGCACCTGGCTACAAGCCTAGGGGTACGGGTTTTATTCTCGGCTGGTACTTTGGGTATTTTTCCTGAAAGCGGAACCACCCAACGGTCATCAGGATTTGGTTAGTTAGGCTTAAGATAGGTTTAGTATTCTCACTAGTTTTCCCACCTCATACCACTATCTCCCTCATACTCACTATCTCCCTCATACCTCACTACCACCTCATACTCACTACCACCCTCATACCACACTATCTCCCTCATACTCACTACCACCCTCATACTCACTACCACCCTCATACTCACTACCACCCTCATACTCACTATCTCCCTCATACCTCACTACCACCCTCATACTCACTACCACCCTCATACTCACTACCACCCTCATACCTCACTATCACCCTCATACTCACTATCACCATTATCTCATCAGGACATGTAAAGAGCCCCCACAGAAAGGATGTGCAATCAGTACATTAGTACAATGGTACATTAGTACTGAATAGTATTTCCACTACTGGACTATGAGTGATGTAGTCCAGACGTGCTATTTTACTAAACATATTATATCAGGAAATGTAAGAAATGACACGCTGTCGTTCAAGCTACTGCTAGAACTGTACAAGCGCTACTTTCCACAGACATTCAATAAAACTATCGAGTTAAGTTGTTTGTCCGCTCATATGTGCAAACAAAACTGCGAAAGGGGAGCTGCACATTTTCTGACAGGATAAGGGTGGGTTGAGGGTTACATGGGGTGAATTTCTGCCTCGACTAATTGGGGAGGACATCGGCGTGCCGAGAAACCTTTTTATTATATGATCAAGTTGTTAAGAAGGCGGTGGAATGGGGTGGGGGCTGAATGCACGAGGGTTGAAGAGAGAGAGAGAGAGAGATAATATGTGAGATGATGTCATTTTGGTTTCCAACATAACTCTTCTAAAGTTAACCTGTCTCCATCCGCCAACGAACGGTGTGTTGCAAAGTTTAGGATCATCTATTATTGCATTCTGCGATCAATATTCCCCTGAGTTTGTTGTGAGCTTCGAATTGTGAAATTGTTGGTAGGTTTATTTTTACTGTCTCACAGAGAGAAAGATTATAATCGTGAAATTGTTGGTAGGTTTATTTTTACTGTCTCACAGAGAGAAAGATTATATTCGTGAAAATAATACAGTAATTCTTAATAGAGATTATGATGGACCTTGACTTTGTGTTCTCTGAATTAAATAGAGCTGGTTTGACAATTCTGTTTGTCTCCACGTCCTTCTGTCTGTTCATATGTATACCTGTCTGTTCATTATGTATCCTGTCTGTTCATATGTATACCTGTCTGTTCATATGTTACGTATCTGTTCATATGTATACGTATCTGTTCATATGTATACTGTCTGTTCATATGTATACCTGTCTGTTCATATGTATACCTGTCTGTTCATATGTATACCTGTCTGTTCATATGTATAGCCTGTTGTTCATATGTATACTGTCTGTTCATATGTATACGTATCTGTTCATATGTATACGTATCTGTTCATATGTATACGTATCTGTTCATATGTATACGTATCTGTTCATATGTATACCTGTCTGTTCATATGTATACCTGTCTGTTCATATGTATACCTGTCTGTTCATATGTATGCCTGTCCACACCTAAACTGTTTGGTGGATTCTATTCAAACTTGATATTTAGATGTTATATAGTCAAACCTCGAAAAAGAAATGTGATTTTGATTATATCTCCAAAATTAAGGGACAGTTAACTTATTACTGGTTTTTGAAAATTATAACTTTTTTGAAAATAGTCTTAACAATTTTGCTAAAAATAGGTTTCTGGGATGTAATTTATATTATAACCCAGAAAATAAGCTTGCTTTGCTAAGAATTATTTATAATTTGTTGATTTACATTGCTGATTAATAACGATTGTGTTGCAATGCTTATACGGGGAACGACTACATTATAATTAACAGTATTTACTGGCCTCCAAATCAAAAATAATCTCAGGGTAGTTACTTATATACTTTTTTTAAATTGGGATTGTTTTTGAGAAAGTTGGTCCAATTTAATTTTTTTAGCACTGCTTCATACTACCCATCATGCGTTTATTTACTAATTACACCAATGGTTTTAGGGATTAATAAGGTTATATTTAAAGGAAGTGTACCCTCATTTGCGTGTAGGGAGAGTGGAAAACTATTTAGGAAATACCACCCTCAGTACATTCGACCGAGATTCAACCGAGGTATCTCCGTCATCGGCATCCATTACAGAGCGACTCCTTAGACCAAGGGCTGACCCCAAGTTTTCATGCGCATTTGGCAAGACTTAACATTGTTTCCAAAGTTGTAATATTCTACCTACCGTCCATCATCCATATTTAAATAAAAAATAAAAATAATTTTACCTTTTTAATATTAAAATTGACAATCTTAGGGTGGTTCAAAAAATTGCCAACAAAGCCACCAGATGTTGTTACGCTCCTAAAAATAAAATAATAAATTTACGGTAGGCTACTTACAAACCATATATATTATGGACGCTTAGTATAAGATAACATATTAATATAGTGTTATTTCTTTACCTAAAATAATTAATAGCTTATTTATTCAAATCATATTCTTTTTAAACACTAAAAAAAGTATTTTTTTTGGAAGGCTCCCTAAGACTCCTTAATGGACGACCCAACCGGCCCTGTTACACTGGATATCATCTCTGAGGGAAATGACGTGGCTACTATTGGGAAACAGCCGTTGTCATTCTCTAGTTTTAATGTAAGCAATCTTTCCTCAAATATAAGACAAGTTTGGCAACGTTGGTTAGTCGAGGTTGCCAGTAGCTCCTTCTTACCCCAGCACACCACCTTCAGACATAACTAAGAGCGAGGAGATTCGGCAACAGTTAACGAGAGAGAGAGAAGAGAACGAAGATAAAGCCATATGACCTGCAGTTCCCTCAGAGGTGATATTGGGTGTAGTGTATTCTATCATCAATGAGGGGCTACATGAAAATGGTTTTTGAAACTTATATATGTCAACAACAAAACATTTTCTTCCTATCTAAATCAAGCTATATCAATAATCTTCCATGGGAAATATAACGTATCTTTGGCTACCTGGCTCGTGAATATTCCGTCACGTGATCTTGTTATCAGCAGCGTCCTCCAGTGCGCATGCGCGAGCCTATAGCAAACACACGACCTATAGTAGAACAGGATCAATCCATTGAACACAAGTTCTGGTACTCGTGGACCAAGCAAGGGTCTGACGCTGTGAGGAACGCGCGTCATTGATCCCCCCCCCCCCCCCCCACTCAGCGTCATGAGGGGAGAGAAGTCTCTCCATGAGTCACGTGACCGGTACAGACACGTGTGCACTCTGTAGTTCGTATTCCCGAGACTCCGTGTAAACCTATTCATTAGGCACACAAACCGCAAGTCTGGAACAAGAACATACTCAATGGCGGACAGTTTTTTTTTATTTGTTCATGACGTTTTGGTGGAACAGCGGATTAAATCAATCAAGCGCGGGAGTGGGGGGGAGCATCAAGTTCTGAGCCTGAATAATGTCCTCTACAAAGACATAGCCACCCTTAAAAATATATTTTAATTGGGGTAGAGGAAAACGCGAGTTAAAAGTCAAAATAGTTTTTGATATCAAAACATTTAAGTCAAATATAAAATATTGCTTCAGTACCTGCCATGGGGGCTTAGAATATTGACACGTGTTTTATTTACGATTTGTGAACGTGGCCATGAAATTAAAACGAGTCATGCAAGTTTGTTGTGAAGCTATATTTTGTGGAATGTTGCTCAACAAATCACGCACTTAGGTGGCCGTATGGTCTAAGACACGACTCTCGCAGTTGACTAGAATGCTGATTATGGGGATATAGGGGTTCAAATCCGGTCAGGTTTACTAAGGGTGACTTTCCAAAATGGTTTTCAGCTATCTCTCTACCTACAAATGCAGGTACACTCTCTTTTAATTCAACCTTCCTCATACTCAACCCACTAGCTTAATTATATATATGATACTCTTTAAATTGAGAAATTACACCTGTACATGGTATCAAACCCAGACCTTTGGCCTTAGTACACCAATGCTCTAACAACTGAGCTGTCCAGGGATCGTCCCGTGCCCAGAGTCATTCTTCACTCATGGTTTAAGACAGATTCCGTGATGGACGTGGGAAAATCGTCAAGAGTAATCAATTAATGTCACGAGCTATAGATAACGCAGCTAGTTTAGAGTCGGGAGCGACAATTGACCAACTGTATCAAAATAGTCAAGTCATGCATACCTGTTATTCATGTAGTTCATTTATCAAATACCCACCATTAATTAGCTAATTAACGAACTTTGTAAATTTATAACAATATATAGTATATTTACCTAGTTTAGCGGGTAGTAAGGTGCGGTGCTTAAGATTAAATAAGATATCTTGAATTCGGGTCTATAATCATGATGACATCGTTACAATTTGGGAATTGGGTTTAAGTAGAGAATATTTCGCCAAAAGCTTGGCGATCATGGAGTCAGGCTCCCCCTTATCTAAGTGAGGCGTACTAACCGCCAGTCACAACCCTCTATTTGTCATCACCGGGACCTCTAAATCAATCACATTCTCCTGAACGAGTTTTGGAAACGCCAACTCTTGCGGGCGAAGCAGCCGTCAGCCAAAAGCCAACCACTCACTCACTCCACGTGACTGCCGGTAATGTATGCGCAGTGTCTGTTTAGCTTATTGTCTGGTGGGGGAATCCCCCGGGAGAGCGGCTCAACTACTTCCAGTCCACTGACTCGAGCTATCTGTGTTAACTATAGCGACCCCAAATCCACCCATCTTCGACACACGCAGATTTACCGCAACCAGCACAAGCGATGGCCTTTGAATATTAACTAAACTAATGTGTCGGGGAAGGGGGGGGGGGATAGAGGGGTCCTAGCTTTGTGGATACAATAGAGATGTCAATATAATGGTAACATGTAAATCATGGCGGTAACATTATGTTCTGTCAGTTTTTTAAAGCAACGAAGACATATTTACGAGTTTAAATGAGCAAAAACAAAAAGTTAATCAAATAATGTGAGGAAAAAGGATAAAATTAAACTTGCGTCATTTGTCTAACATACTGTCATTAGAAAATTAAATAGTTGGGATTTTTAGTTCTAACAGCAACATCCACAGAACACCTCATGTAACTTTTCTTAGAACAAAGCACCTCAATACAGATAGCTATAGGGGCAGTTTGCTGTAGATTTGAGAAAATCATTATATATATATATATATATATCTAAGGAAATAGGATAACATTAGCCCTGTTTTAGGAAAGTCAACATCATGATTATTTTCTGAAGAGGATGGAGATCATAAAAGTTAGTCCCCTTTCCACCCTGTCGCACCCTGTCGTAATATGAAACTCTCTCTCTCTCTCTTTCCAGACTAAAGAACATTTTTTGATATGATTTTTTCGGTACAAAACAAACAGGATCAGACACATCCTTAGGAGGAACTGTCTTCTACAGGACGTTATAGAAGGAAAGGTTGAGGGAAAGAGGAGCTTAGAAGGAGGAGGATTCAAATATTGGATGACTTGAAGGAGGAGGCAGAGGGACAGGGTGCATTGGTGTTATAAGTCCATTGGTAAAAGGAATGGACCTGTCGTAAGACAGAACACCTAATAATAATAAATAATTATAAGCGAACATGGACATTTTGTCAAAGTATACTATACAAAGACGATAGCGTTGGTGTTTTTTTTTTAACTTTAAATTACGGATACTGCGACAAGATAACTAACAAATTTTCCATTTCAAGGGCGTTCATTTCGCAACATAGCTCTTCCACCTAGACTGGTATAAATAACCCTTTTCAATTTTACCGTACCCCCCTTACAACTATGACTTTTTTTTTTCATCCCAACACACAAAAGATAAACCCCCTCTTAAATTTCCCTCTCAATCTTTTTTTTTTTTTTTGAAAGGGTACTCCATGAAAGTCATCCTAAGTCCGACATATGTTAACGGTAGGCTTATCTTTCACCACGGTCCTTTCTCTACGTACCCCTTTCTCTTATATTCCTCCCTATTACTCAATTACCCCCTATCACGGTGCTCATCACCCCCTTAAGTCACCCACCCTCCCCCCTTGTCAAAAAAAAAAAGATCCTTCTTGTTGTGTTCGAGGTCCGTGGGGATATCTGCATCAAGGATCCTTTCTGATCTGTCCATCCCTCGATGATTGAGTGTGACAATAACATATTGACTTGGCTCCTAGTGCATTTCCTTACCCCCCTTTCCCCTCCCCAACCGATCGTTAACAGTTACCAGCTGGGGACGATCATAAAACGGATTCAAATTAAAATTTATTGGCTGTATGATAACCATACCTTCATTAATTGAATCAAGATTAACACTTACATCGAGGAGTCATGTTCAAGTTCAGAATTAATCTTAGAACTTTACAAATTTTATTTTTGAAGAAAAAAAAAAAAAACTACACGTTTTTCAGTTTTAAAACTAAATTTTTATTATAACTATATGGTTATGATAAGCATCTCAAATTATTTAGTGTAAGAATTGTTAAATCTAGCTAACTTTCTAACAAAACTCGTAAATATAAATAGCTCACACCAGTGGCCGCATGAACTATGGCGTCAGGCGCGTCTGATAGGGTTCATATGATAACGTATTTTTCTCAGTTACATCCCTCTCGTACAGGGTTGACGTTTTATATATAAGTCACAAGAATTTGCCATATTGTTTTAGCGAGACTTGTTTTACATCTGGATACCCTCCCTAACGTTAACCTCCAAACTTTTCCAGGGAAACACATTGAATTCTACGAGCAAGCGGTAAAGAGCCTACCAATATTGACTGAAAGGTATTTTCACATACCTTCGTTAAATTCCAGGTTTCTTTTTCATGCTACAACCGACATTATGACCGACAGTTTTACTTCCCTCCATAGGAAGTTGTGCTACGTATTTTGCTCACTCAAGTAAAATCCATTGACCTCAGCTGGGGTTGAACCACCAAACATTGCGACCTGAGTATGAGCCCTCTACCTCAAGACCATAAAGGTCGACTTTATAATAACTTATACAGTTACATTCCATGGTGTTTCCACAACAAGCGTCTTCGTTTTAATTTTATTATCATTATTATTTAGACTATTTCTATCGTTTCGAAATCTGGTTATCCGTGTCAAAATGGTGGTCGATCAATAAACCTTTCGTTTAGTAGCTCATTTCCTGTGATTTGAATTTAAAATTCTAAGTCAAGCACCTCGGGTGTTTAAATTTAACAGCTAGTGTGAGTCTGATGCCTTAAACCATGGTAATAACGGCTATTCTCTATGATTGCAATGTACTAATGAATATTAATTACCAACTATATATCTCACCCTCCTGTACTGCACTTACTGTAAGAAAGTTAGTCTTATTTTTATCAGCGCAACCTTAAATGAGTCATACATCATCTTAAATACATCCATGCCAGCCAGACCAGGATACCTTTGTGGTTGTAAAGTAAAGCCATCCTTAATACCTAGGCTCATTACACCTGTTTGGGTTGGTCATTTTATAACTACACTCTACTGTCAGAGGTGACTTAGCCTTTTTTTTTTAAATAGTTACATTTAATTTTTGTTAACTGACAGAATGGTTTCTACTAAAAATTTATAGCGCATACAAAATTACTTAATCTGGGTTTAAAACTGTAAGTATATTATAAATGTATAGCTCTAGAACACATTTTTATACCAATTTTTTATGCATTTTAAATTAGAACATTTTTTTTTATTTTCCTTTGAATTTATTTTTAAACAAGAAAAATAAATTATTCACATAAGGCCTAAGTATTTTTATTTTTTACAGATGATAATCCTTGTGTACAAAAATTATTAAAGATAAATATAAAATGACACTATGTAAAAAAGGATTTATGCACCAATAAAAGTAATTAAGAAATTCCTCTTTAATTTCCTGACAGGTTATTTAATTCTGCAACGTTTGTACTTACAATTTACGTACATGCTTGACATTTAATTAAATAGCTGTGCCCTGATGTTTGCCTAATTCCTAATCCTAACACTTAACTGACACTTTAAGCACTTCCCTTATCTGTATGTAGAAGACACGTGCTGACAACTTCAACCCTAAGTGAAAGACAAGTAACGCTCAGTGTAATTAGACAACTGTCTACTGCTGAAGTACGTCATGCGCTGTACTTACATTACATTTAATTAAATTAATTAACAGGTGACCTGGTGGTCTAGAGGTAAGGTGTCAGACTTCTGTGTTGGGGGTCCGGGGTTCAATCATAGGTCCCGGCACGGATTTATCTGATTACCAAACCCTTCCTTCACCTCTGACAAGACATCTTGTGAATGTGGGGAATGCCAGGTCTCCACCGTGGTTCGGATCCCACGTTAAACTTGATCACATTTCTCAGCCACGCGGTTGGGCATTTGGAAAAAGATGTAAGACTCAGCTTTTAATGTTCACCTGAAGGGATGGTCTGGGAATCGAATACCAGTCGAAATTAATGGTGTTATTTTTATTTCATTTATTTCAGGTATTTAACGTGCACTTTCTAACCGACTTATTATACCAGCACACGACTTATAAACTAACCTAAATCTAGAACAGACAACAACCTTTAATTCATCACTGTAAAAGGGAAAACCCCTTCATTTCACCAACGATACATTTTTTGGCCATGTCAGGAATGGAGCTCGGGACCTTTAGTTCAGTAAGCAGATACGTTATGAACTGAACAAGGTTATCGGACTTTCAACTCTTGTTCCTCTAGAAATTCTACCTTCCTTATTCCTACTCCGCTAGTGTAAATGAGCGTAGATCCAGAGGCTGTTGGTAATCTCGCACGACGATATGTTCTACCAGAATAATTCCACCTTCTTGAAGTTAACATTCCAGCATTGCGAACAGAAAGTGCCATCGAGAAATAAACCATCCTTTTTGTTTTCGTGGCTGTATTTAAATTACTTTCTCACAAAACACGTCCCAAACAAAGAGATAAGAGAACACAAGGCAAAACATTAGCTTGCGAGTCTCATTTGCATAACGTAGGAGGGTAAAGTTGAAAACCGTGACCCACTCGAAGATCAACACTTAAAACAACAACAAAAAAACCACACACTTGTGTTTCAAACACACAATCATCATTCTTATTATTAAGTTACTATCATATGCATCAGGAAAACGGTCTTAAATTCTTACGGAAACAGAGAGTTAACCTAATTTCTCTTTACAAGTTTTTTATTGTTTTTTTACAAATTGCTGAAAGATTTGATCACTATTCGCTAAGAAAACGAATAACTTTATATAATGATAACACCTCAAATGTTTTATGAGCGTCGTCAAATATCAGGTTTTTATTAACGTAGCATAAAACTACTTGTAATTTTTTAAACTACCTGCTTTGGTGGCCATATGGTCCAAGGTATCACTCTCGCAATATACTATAAGACTAGTGTTCCGGTGACGGGTAGATCGGGGTTCTAGCCCAGTCGGTTGTACCGAGGTTGTTTTTTACATAATAGTTTTCCATTCTCCCTTCACGCAAATGCGGATACACTTCCTATAAATTCAAACTTCCTTATCCCTAGCACATCATAGTAATTATTACACAGGCGTATAGCCCAAACTGGTAGTAAGACGCGGTGCAGTGGATAGAAATATATAGAAAACAAGAGTACATTATATTCTTCTATGCATGTATTTGTATTTATTTATCTCCTGTATAAAAAATGCGCATTTTGTAAACTCTTCATAGATGGAATAAATACTAAACGAGTATGATTGTTCTTGTCATAGATATAATAAAGAGTGAACGAGTATGATGGTTCTTGTCATAGATGGAATAAAGAGTGAACGAGTATGATTGTTCTTGTCTTAGATGGAATGAAGACTAAACGAGTATGATTGTTCTTGTCATAGATGGAATAAAGACTAAACGAGTATGATTGTTCTTGTCATAGATGGAATAAAGACTAAACGAGTATGATTGTTCTTGTCATAGATGGAATAAAGAGTGAACGAGTATGATTGTTCTTGTCATAGATGGAATAAAGACTGAACGAGTATGATTGTTCTTGTCATAGATGGAATAAAGACTGAACGAGTATGATTGTTCTTGTCATAGATGGAATAAAGACTGAACGAGTATGATTGTTCTTGTCATAGATGGAATAAAGAGTGAACGAGTATGATTGTTCTTGTCATAGATGGAATAAAGACTAAACGAGTATGATTGTTCTTGTCATAGATGGAATAAAGACTAAACGAGTATGATTGTTCTTGTCATAGATGGAATAAAGACTAAACGAGTATGATTGTTCTTGTCATAGATGGAATAAAGAGTGAACGAGTATGATTGTTCTTGTCATAGATGGAATAAAGACTGAACGAGTATGATTGTTCTTGTCATAGATGGAATAAAGACTGAACGAGTATGATTGTTCTTGTCATAGATGGAATAAAGACTGACGAGTATGATTGTTCTTGTCATAGATAGAATAAAGAGTGAACGAGTATGATTGTTCTTGTCATAGATAGAATAAAGAGTGGAACGAGTATGATTGTTCTTGTCATAGATAGAATAAAGACTAAACGAGTATGATTGTTCTTGTCATAGATGAATAAAGAGTGACGAGTATGATTGTTCTTGTCATAGATGAATAAAGAGTGAACAGTATGATTGTTCTTGTCATAGATAGAATAAAGACGTGACGAGTATGATTGTTCTTGTCATAGATTGTCCTCTTTCCTCGTCTTAATACTCCTCATACAGTATCCTCATACAAGTATCCTCATACAGTACTCACACTTTTAGGGTAAGGATGAGGAAGGTAGGATTAAAATGAAAAGTACAGTAGACTAATCCCCGCCAAGATTATAGTACCAGTTCCCAGTGAATCTGACAAGACGAGACTGATGCCTTTCTTCTCCTAGAGATGAAAGTTTTCACATTATTAGATACCAATGGAAAAGGACGTATTCTCTTAAAGTTTTGATCACAATATTGACGTATGAACACATTAACTGGTCTTACACAGACCCAGCGTTAGTTGTTTTTATCAGTGCGTCTTACTACCCGTTCGGGTTACACGCCTATGTACTAACTACAAGAAGTGCACCCACATTCGCGTGGAGGGAGAGTGTAAAATCATTTTAGAAAACTACCTATGGTACACCCAGCTGGGATTCAAACCCCGATTTCCCAATCATTGGCAGTCCAATCTATTGTTAGAGTGATGCCTCATACTATGCGGCCACTGAAGTGGGTCCTAACGTTAGTGACACATTCTACCAACAAGCGCTGTAGTCGTTAGATTGTAAAAGGCTCGGTAACACTGAAATTTTTTAGGTAAATTAATTAAATTGATTAATTGTTTATTTTTTGAGATTTGATTATTTTGCCAACTATACAAGCCTATAGCTATAATACTGTTAACAATTGCCTAAAATTGTGATTTCAGGTAAAGGCCTTCATTATCGCAGTCTCGAAACTTCTACATTCCTTCTCTAGTTTTAAGTAAATTAGTTTGTAAGTTATTTGTTTTATTTGAGCTTTCTAACTTGCATTTTCTGAACCTACAGATTATATCAGAACGGGGTTATTTCACAAGCCACAATCGACAAGGGACCAACGGCTTTACTTCCACTCCAAAGGAAGTTATGCTACGGATTTTTATCGCTCAAGAAAAATACGTCGACCCCGATTGTGTTTGAACCCACGAACATCGTATCCTGATACGAGCCCTTTACCCCAAGACTACGAGGTTGGCAAGTCGTTTGATGATTTTATGTGTTTATTAAACATCTTTATTTAAATAATCCAATAAATAAAGGTAATTATTACATTCGCCTCTCAGTTGCGTCCAGATCTCTGGTCCTTAGACCGGTTTCCCTTACACGTCCTATTTAGATGAGTGATACGACGTGTCAGGTTACATACAAGGCCATTTTACATATTCTTATCTTTGACAAATAGTTAACCAATAAAAATAAAAAACTAACTCGGGAAGCAGGTGTGAAACGTCACAAGGGGGAGCAGGAAAAGAAAGAATAAAGTTGGTTTGAATTTAAGATTATGTACACCTTAAAATAAAAGATCGCAAAGTCGATCCCCCGCTTTTAAACATTCATCGCTTTTTTCCAAAGTTTACAGTTAGACTTACAAGAGGGTGACGCTCAGCATTGTGTGTTTTCCTTCTTTCTTTTTTTCTCCCACTGAATCACAACTCTGCATTATAAAACAGCCTTGCAATAGCTTCCATTGTGTAAGATCATGTGTGCTTAAAATATCTTGTAGATAGGTGGTGCTTTGGAAATGGGACCACTGGGTGGATTTTTGGTACCACCGTTCTACTAAGTGATTGGTTAAACAGATTAAAACAGTTCTCATATGTTCTCTTTTGGTTTTTGGCCCATTAACTCCACCGAGTGGAATTAAGGTGAGCTACCAAGCGCCTGAGACAATTTAGATGCTTTTCAAAACAAGAAAATTGTTAAAAAAAAATGTTATCAATCCCGCGGCTGGGCGTTTAAAAATAGACGTACTATCCTATAAACAAAAATTAGCTTTGGATACTGATAAAGCCGTCACTGGATACTTTCGAAATTTTATTCGAGCCTGGAAATTCTAATTTTCTGCACCAATAAAAACAACAACTGCGTGTGGATGTCTCTTTCCGAACCCGTGTTTCGGATCGTTGGCGTCCCGGAAGTGTTTCTACTGCCAAAATGGAGGTTCTAAGAGTGGAACAGTGTATGAAGAATTGTAACTACTAAAGGAATCAGTGCTCCTCTGGTCTGAAGATTAGTGAAATGCTGTGTACCCACACCACAGTCGGCAAGTTCAAACTTCACTCCGTCTGCTTATCACGCGATGGTTGTGTTTTGCCATTGGCTTCTAGTAAACTAGCTCTGAGCCCAGACCTGATGAGGCTGGTTTACTAGAGGTGTCATTGCGAACTTTAATGAAGGGGTAGACGAAAATCCTCATACAATCAAGACACCAGCAGCGATATTCAATAGATTTGGCTGGCCATTTTAAGAGACAGACTAACAGGACCACTCGTTTTGCCGAACGCTACCGTGACTTTCTACTGAATGTTTTATACAACTTGTTGGAGAATAATTGTCCTTTAGAGAACTACAACCAATGTGGCTGATGCATGACTGGGCTCCATATCACCTCAATGTGAATTTGATAGAGATGGATAAGTCAGGTAAGTTCAGTCGCACCCCCCTCTCCCCCCACCCTCTGCTTCCTTGACCTTAATTTTTGGGACTTTTTTTATGAGGCTATTTAAAGAGTTTCATGTTCTCGTCTTTAATAATTATTTATCAGACATACTCGTACGACAAAGAGTTGGCTTAAATTTACTTCTCCTAAATTATATAGATAATTTTACCTTTAATAAACACTAATTTAGATTAAGGGTAATTTAATCTCACATATTTAGTTAAATAATCTACTGAGTTGTTTGTATGTAGTGAATTTATTTAAGCACTATGTTAAGATAGTTTTACCTTGTAATAAACACTAAATTTAGATTAAAGGTATTTTAATCTCACATATTTAGCTAAATAATCGAAAACTTATCAGAAGATTCAAATGAAACCAGGGTCTTTTTTCAAAGAGCACGCAATAGTCTGATTTTAAAATGTGATATTTACATATAAATTAAAATCAAACACCTTTTGTTGTGATTATTTTTGCCATGTAACCCTAAATGCCATTTAATTTTGTAACAAATTTATTTTCAATACCAAAAGACTGAATTGCCTGTATGTGTGTGCGAGTTGGTTTGCGGACCCAGGTTTACCATGACTTGTTTATTTATGTTAATGAATGCTACACTGTCCTAATGATCTGAGCCCTTATTTCTTAACCCTCGGTATGTGTTACACCTCAAACTGGCCATTCAATGAAGTGGAACGTATTGAAGGCCTACTACAAGCTAAACTGAAACTAGTGTCAAGATATTATATTAATCTAATCCAACTTAGTTTACCCTAAACTTCCATTATAACCTTCTAATAACTTAAAGACCAAAACCTGTTCTTCATTTGTCCATTTCATAGACCGGGCAAAAACTAGTTCAGTCCGATTGGAGTCGCCCAGTTCATTATCGTCTGAAGGAGAGACCAGTTCACGAAATGGGCAAATATTTGCCCGATTCATAAATTGTACAAATTCACAAATGAGGTTTTAACATTTAAAAAAATTTTATTTTAACACCTGCTTAGGTTATATTCAAATTATATAGGGATGAAAAAGGTCAAATTTAGAGTAAATATACCCGCATCTGCGTGTAGGGAAAGTGAAAAACTATTTTATAAAAAAATACCATCAGTCCACCCGACCGGAATTCGAACACCGATCTCCCGGTCATAGGCAGTCTAGTCTAACACGGGAGTGATGCCTTAGACCATGCAAGCACATTGAGATACCATTTCGAGTTTCTATGTCAGCTTAAGAATTGGGGTATTAAAATAATTATTCTCTAGGTTCGAATCTTGGTCGGGTGTACTGAAGTTTTTTCTATAATGTTTTTACACCCTCCCTCCACACAAATGCGGGTACACTTCTTCTAAATATAACCTTCCTAATCCCTAAACCCATTAGTACATAAGTGTATATACCGAATGGGAAGTAAGACGCGGTACTAAGAAAAAAAAATAGTCAGCGACGCTTATGATTCGATTTATCTACAATAAATTCTATTTCAATAGTTCCAAGAATCGAACAAGGTCCTTCTATTCTCTAAACATGGTAAGGCTTGGGTTCTAACCTCAGCCACGGCGTTTAAACAGCTACGTTTATTTGTACACACGTGACTGAAGAAAAGACTACGGCAAATATACATGTACATATATACATATATTTCCCCCCAGAACAGTTGCAGGTGTCAAGCGCTTTAAAAATAAAAGAGAGAGAGACAAAAAAAGAGGATTAATTTATTCAAGGCTTCTCATCATAATTTTAGGCTTGGTGCCCTCGGGGTGGTGGTGTGCCTAGATGGCACGTACCAAGGCCCTGGAACAACTCAAGTGACTACACTCGCTTGTCAAAACCCTTCAGAGCAAGAAGGAACTATCTCCACCTCACAGAGTTGTCAGTTTCTGCGTCTTAGCACCCGTCTAGGCTATCTGCATATTTTCACTAATAGGGTAGGGGAGATGCAGCTATAATTTAGATACAGTGTACCCAAATTTGCATTGAGGTTTTGTGGAAAACCAAATAGAATAAACTCTCTCTGTATACTCCAGCCTGGATTCGAATCATGACCTCCCAGCCACCGTCCAATCTAACGGTGCAGTTCAGGGCCTTACTGAAAAAGGAGTTTTGGGAGTTCCTTGATTCGATCCTGTGAAGCAGTGGGTCTGGGACAAGCTCAGACTCAGACCCGTGAAAACAATTGAGGATATACTTGAATAAAGAAGTAGCAGCTCCGGTCTAGAAAATTGAGATATGCATGTCTATTTATATCTTAAATTTGATGAAAATGGCTAATAGTTGCAACTTAGAACGTCAATACTCTCATCTTTCCCTAATTAGCCTAAATTATGTTAACATAATAATAGAGTGAAGATATTATACTTTATATGTTGTGATATAAAACTACATCCTATTCCTTTACATATTATTTAGGGTATGATCACAAATGTCAGAGATTTATATTTGGTATATTTTTGAACCTATATATATATATATATATATATATATATATATATATATATATATATATATATAGTTTATACAGGGTGTTCTTGAGCAAATGAAACAAAGCTTTAGGAGAGGCAGATGTGGGTGGAAATGGAACAATTTGATATAATAAACCCATGTGTGAAGGCAATCACTTCTGGGCGGAAATGGCAACATAAATGCACAGGGGCAGGTAGCCGACTGGGATGTAATTAAATGTTGCAACACATAATACAGTGAGCGACATATGCATTTATTGCTAAACGCCACACACGTGGTCAGAAGATAGAAAGATCACAGTAACTGTTCTAACTGTCGCCCGTCATTGGGCATGCATGCTGCGCAGGGTCAAAGCATGTCGCGCTGGCCGGTGTGGCATTGATATCGCCGAACTGCGCCCAGTATCCTAGTGGTACGACCTTTCCTCTTCTACTGACAGTTATTCGCACGAATATCATGACCTTCCGCTCTACAAGAACAGCACAATGGACTACTCACAGTCCCGGGGCAACGTCAAGTACATACCATATATAGACATCTCGGAGAGCAGTTGGATGTATGTGGACTGTTGCAAAGAACGAAGGAGTATCGAAAGAGGTAAAGATGGCAGTTTATAAAAATGTGTAAACACAAACATTGTTGTATGGATGTGACGGGTGGGTTTATCAGGAGAAACACAAGAGCAAAGTGAATACAGTTGGCATGAGATATATAGGAAATGTTTGTGGAAATACTCGTATAGACAGATTCAATAATGAATGGGTGCTGAAGGAGTGGACAGAGTCAGTAACGAATGGGTGCTGAAGGAGTGGACACAGTCAGTAACGAATGGGTGCTGAAGGAGTGGACAGAGTCAGTAACGAATGGGTGCTGAAGGAGTGGACAGAGTCAGTAACGAATGGGTGCTGAAGGAGTGGACAGAGTCAGTAATGAATGGGTGCTGAAGGAGTGGACAGAGTCAGTAATGAATGGGTGCTGAAGGAGTGGACAGAGTCAGTAACGAATGGGTGCTGAAGGAGTGGACAGAGTCAGTAATGAATGGGTGCTGAAGGAGTGGACAGAGTCAGTAATGAATGGGTGCTGAAGGAGTGTGGTTTGAAAGAGAATCCAATAAGTCAATGTGAAAGAAGTGTCTTACGTTGGTTTGGGCATGTTGAGAGGATGAGTGTGGATCGAGGGACGGAACAAATATATGAAGGTAGAGTGTGTGGCTCAAAAGGAAGGGGTAGGCCATGTAAGACGGGGCTAAATGTGTTTTAAAAGAGAAATATTAATAGTTTTAGTAATAAAATCACATGTATGACTCGGTGTATGGATGTTGTTGAAGAAGGGAGTATGCAAGGATAGGGAGGTGTGGAGAAAGTTATTGAGGCTGGATTAAGTACAGAGATGTTGATTTTTTTGGGTCATATGCACAATTCCTTTCCTGCCCCATAAGAGAACGGCGCGACTAGGTGTGTGTATGTAATACATAGTGCCTAATATATAATATAGGTCTATTTATACAGGCAACGCCTTTTATCCACTTTGTCAAAAATAGAATAATCTTATTTAATCATATGTACATTCGCTACAGGTTGTTAATAAAATAGAACTAGAACATTTTTATATTCTATTTTCTCTGAGTAGAGCTTCACACTAAGATAGAATTTGAATTTTGCTCCTAGCTATGAATTTTTCCATATAAATGTTTGCTAGACACAAGCACGATTAATTGAATTTGTGAAATAAGCAGACATCATTCTGATATGATAACTGTTAAAAAGTTGAATATTAGCATTTGTAAACGTAGCATTAAGTCGACTGTATAATGTAAATAATGTACAAGACCAAATCATTCAGCTTGAGTACGTAATCAGAAGGATCATCTGTCCTCCTCGAAATTTAAAGACAGGTGTGAACATACTACCGGTAGAGGTGGTGAAACATTTAATGTTGTTTTAAAGACCAAGGCATATTATTTCATACACATACACATTCATCATAAAGGTATTGAGAATCTCGTAACGCTAAACAAGGAATGCACATTGTCCATTATCTCGAAGCAAACAACAGGAATATAATGATACCATCAACCAGCAATGATACAGTCGAAACAACAGCCATCTGCCGATTCGAGTGATTATATCGTAATCATAGACGCTATCTATTTTAATTAGTTTCTGAGCCCAATAAAACATATTTTAGAAACTGCTCTTTTAAAATGCTTCCCATATGTTATTTACATAATTAATGTGACAGGGTCATTTCACATGTGGTTATACATCTGCTATAGTTGTTTTCGCTTTAAGGGTTCTAATTTGTCAAACTATGAGATGTTTAGAAATCCCCGGATTATTTAACAAGTGTTGGATGTTTGACTATAGTTTTCAACTGAATGTAGGTGAAAATTTTATGAAGTGTTACATCCATTATTGTTTCCAGCCTAGGTCAGTTTTAATTAAAGCCACCTATTTCCCACTACCAGCTTGACTAGGCGTGTCTTAGTGTTAGTTGCCTTATAATCTAACTTAAGACTAGGCCTAGGACAGGTACAACAACCAGTCCCCCGCCGTTAATTTATCAAAGGGAAAGAGTAAACACATATTTTCATCAATAATTTATATTTTCGTCCATGCCGAGAATCGAACCCGGGACCCATAGCTCAGGAGGCGGACATGATACCGACTGAGCTAAGATGTCGGGTGTCGAGCTAAACCATAGCCTCACTCTGCTGGGTCAATAATAATACAAATCTAGAAATGTCGGTTTTAATTATGTGAATATAATCTCGATATTCGATTATTTTCTATCCATGTACCAGATAGTACCATTCCCAGTGCTCAGACTAGGTGGGAACTATTGGTTATCACGGTATTTTCTGCCCATGTACCAGATAGTACCATTCCTAGTGCTCAGGCTCGGTGGGAACTATTGGTTATCACGGTATTTTCTGCCCATGTACCAGATAGTACCATTCCCAGTGCTCATGCTGGGTGGGAACTATTGGTTATCACGGTATTTTCTGCCCCTGTACCAGATAGTACCATTCCTAGTGCTCAGACTAGGTGGGAACTATTGGTTATCACGGTATTTTCTGCCCATGTACCAGATAGTACCATTCCTAGTGCTCAGGCTCGGTGGGAACTATTGGTTATCACGGTATTTTCTGCCCATGTACCAGATAGTACCATTCCTAGTGCTCAGGCTCGGTGGGAACTATTGGTTATCACGGTATTTTCTGCCCATGTACCAGATAGTACCATTCCTAGTGCTCATGCTGGGTGGGAACTATTGGTTATCACGGTATTTTCTGCCCCTGTACCAGATAGTACCATTCCTAGTGCTCAGACTAGGTGGGAACTATTGGTTATCACGGTATTTTCTGCCCCTGTACCAGATAGTACCATTCCTAGTGCTCAGACTAGGTGGGAACTATTGGTTATCACGGTATTTTCTGCCCATGTACCAGATAGTACCATTCCTAGTGCTCAGGCTCGGTGGGAACTATTGGTTATCACGGTATTTTCTGCCCATGTACCAGATAGTACCATTCCTAGTGCTCAGACTAGGTGGGAACTATTGGTTATCACGGTATTTTCTAAGTTGTTTCCTGGACGATTGTTAATAACCTTGTGTTTAAAATTGTTCATTAATTATCCCCGATAAAAAATAACGGTTGCGGTGTAAGTGTTTTCTGCTATGGAAATATTTACTTTTAATAACTCGTTTAGGGTATAATATGTAACATATTGGCAAAGAGAATTGTGGTTTATTTATTTAAGCTAGTTTCTAAATAATGCACAGAGATAAACTAACTTTCAAAAGTTTATATTTAAAAATAAATTAATACTATTTTGGTTTCTCAAATTCATTTTACAATTTGAAATGCACCACAATATGTTACATATTAATTTTAAATACTAAATGATTAGTGTTTAGAAGTCATGAAAGAATTCCATTATTTTGTTGTGTTTATTTCATTTTGTAATTTAGAGACACACATATATATAAGAAACACGTTATTAATTATAAAATAATTACTATGTAAATACAACTGATATAAGATAGTGTACATGCAAAACTAATCAAATATTAATTATCATTCTAATCGAAAGTTTTATCTTAGATATATTTTAATGGTGATCAAAAACTTGATTAGAGATAGGTTAAAGACTTACATATTATAAGCCTCTCTGTAGAAAGGCGTTTTTAATAAAAGAGAACGTTATGTTAGGGTATGTTAATAATCAAACGCGTCGTTGTTACGTAATAGAACACATGTTTTGAATACAATATACATTTATACATACAACTATTTTATACTTTACATGGGGAAAGTGAAGAGCTTAGTTCCCAAGATATGGACTATTTTCAGTCACAATACATTGTATTGTAGTAAGTGGAGGTATAGCCTATAGACAAATTATGGTAACTTCATTGATGGCAAACCTACTTCCTTATTGATAAAGT
Source organism: Timema cristinae (assembly GCA_039000515.1). Taxonomy (NCBI): domain Eukaryota; kingdom Metazoa; phylum Arthropoda; class Insecta; order Phasmatodea; family Timematidae; genus Timema; species Timema cristinae. Next base: position 48,490,645 of record JBCFYV010003508.1, on the reverse strand, counting down.
TTATAAAACAAATTATTAATTTATTTAATAATACGTTATATTAATATGAAATAGTCATGATCCACTAGGCTTAAGACGTCAATTTCTTACTATATATATCAAGGTGACCTGGCGGTCTAGGGGTAAGGTGTCGGACTTCTTTGCTGGGGCTCCGGGGTTCAATCCTCGGTCCCGGCACAGATTTATCTGATTACCAAACCCTTCCTTCACCTCTGACAATACATATTGTGAATGTGTGGAATGCCAGGTCTACACCGTGGTTCGGATTCCACGTTAAACTGTAGGTCCTCCATTTCATCTCACAATCACCCTACCATTACACATTAGTGTAAGTGCGTATAACCCGAATGGGTAGTAAGACGCAGTGCTAAAAGTAATAGTACTTTGCTGATTTCTTAGAATTTAAAATTCAAATCATTTTAGGTGAGTTACCAAACTAAGAACGTTTTTGAGTGAACATCTTTAAACAGCCAGCCAAAACTATATACTGTACCTATTTCGTTCGGCCTAGGTTTAAAGAATGGTCCTACCTAAGTTCACTAAAATTGGTCATAGCATTTGACAGCTGCTATTGCGGAACAAACATTCGGGACATTGGGCAGAGAGAAGAGATTCCATTTGATAGTTAAAACAGGACCTCACTACGCTTGGCAATTGCACCTGTGTATAACCTGATCAACCTGACACCGTGTCACCAACCAAGAAGGTAAAATTTAGAGGAAATACACCCTCATTTGTGTGAAGGAAGAAGGAACTATGTTATTATTAGCACCGCGTCTTACTACCCGTTCGGGTTGTACGCACTTACGCTAATGTGTAGTGGTAGGGTTATTGTGAGATGAAATGGAGAACCTACAGTTTAACGTGGGATCCGAACCACGGTGGAGGCCCGGAATTCCACACATTCACAAGTTGTGATTAATACACGTCTTGTCAGAGGGGAAGGAAGGGTTTGTTGATCAGATAAATCTGTGCCAGGACCGAGGATTGAACCCCGGACTCCCAATACAGAAGTCTGACACATTACCCCTAGACCACCAAGTCACCCAGGAAAATATAATTTTAAAAAATAAACCTTAATAAATCCGATCGGAATTATAGCCGGATGAGACTGACGCTTTGGTCAATGTGTTCACCAGCGCGGGTTGATCTTAACTCCCGGTTGTGTTTCTACGAACGTTTTTTATCCTCTCTTAACGCCTCTAAGCCACCCTCCTATTCCTTATCCCCTAGATTATGTCGTTAACCACCTTGGCGTTAATAGAGTTCCTACACACAGACAAATTGAGTTCTCTGTTGTTTTTTTATAGTACAAGGGAATAAGTAAATTATTGCTTTGCCCCAAGCTAGAGCGAAGTAAAAGAAAATGTGACAGTATAATTAGTCAATTTATCTTAATTTGATTGATTGGCTGACACTTCAGGTAGTAAATTTAGGTTAAAAAGAATACTAGGAGTTCATTTAGGTCTGTAATTTGGATTGCAGTCAAACATTAAACATTAATTTCTTATAATAAAATAATGACAAACGATGAAGGCATTTGATTAGTAATTATATAGGTTACTTTAATTATATAAAAACATTCTTTAATTCTCTTAAAGTTATCCATTAATATATATATTTATTATAAAAATAATCAATGCGCGCCTATGTATGTCTATGTTATGACTAAAATAATTGCATATATATATATATATAATATATTATATATATATATATGTTACTTTGCATTAAAACAAGACAATTGATTTTTCTTTAACGAGACTAATAATTTAAAGCTACCCGCTTCGGTAGCCATATGGTCCATCGCGCTACTCTCGTGTTAGACTAGACTGCCGATGATGGGGATATTGGGGTGGTTTTTCCTAAATGGTTTTCCACCGTCTCTCTACGAAAACCTCTAAATTAGTCCTTCCTAATCCTTAAACACATCAGTGTCACTAGTACATAGGCGTGTAATCCTAACGGGTAGTAAGACGCGGAGATAATAATAATAATAGATTCGCTATTTACTCAAGCATGTTATGTAAGTTTTTTAATCTTATAAAATACAAGTTGATAGCTTTCAGCTCTATTTTGGCCTGAGCCATATTTTAAAATAACACGATATTTTTGAACGTGTGCAGCTCCTTCCAGTGAGGCGGGGGAGGGGGAGGGGGAGGGGTGGTAGGTGACCTCTTGATAAATGATACTCACCGCCTTCATCATCTTATCGTCATCATCGTAATCGTCTCGTATCAAGATTGCTTCATCATCGGACCGTTATAAATCACCCACCGTTCTCAGAGGATCGCTACCAACGTTCTGTGAGGTACGATTGTAATGGACCGATATTACTCACACGATTGATTATTAGATATTTTTTACAATATATTAAGGTATATTATCCATCCCAGTAGGTCTGTGGTAGGTGTATATACCTCTGTACCTCAAGACCCCGATAATCATGTGTAACTTAATTAAATTAGCATATATGTGTGCCGTTAAAACAATTGTTGTGTAGGATCCGTTCTGAGCTGTACGGGAATATGGAATAAGATTAATTCTAAACAATACTAGAGTGTGGTGTAAAATATGTTCAAAACAATACTAGAGTGTGGTGTAAAACATGTTCAAAACAACACAAGAAAATTAGTGTGACTCGTTCTAAACTATATTAAAAAACTTTTAAGATAAATTAATAATAATACGAATGAAGCATTTGAAGGTGGCGATTGGTTGGTGTCGCTACCACTCGGCTGTTCCACGTCCTCGTTGGTCGGCTTACAGCCTGTATCCTAGTATAGACGATCCTCTCGTCCTATCTCGAAGGTAGACTAAGCGTACATAGGTTTGTAATTTCAACCAGATATTATACGATACCTGGTACTTAGAATGGCGCGTCTATTAGGCTAGAATTGTTACAAATCAAGTTAGTTTGTAAGTTGTGAGAGGGTACAACCCTGTATTCAGGTGCACCTAACTACATACAAAATCTACGTGTTAGCCGTACTGGTTCAGGTTGAAAACTATTGACTTGGAAGTCCAGGTTTAATCCCAAGCGAGTATTCTGCGGTGGTTTTATGACACTTTTCAAGCAAATGTTTATGCCTTCACTTAAAATTCGTCAACCGAATATTTATCCTATATGTTGGGTAATTTAAGTGGCTTATTGTCATTTGACACGAAAAATAACAAGGCCTAAAATTAGAGAACCAGCCAGTTTTCATCATATTTATATATTCAACCATATGTTAAATAAATTAACTCAAATTGTTTGTATAGTTTTCTATTGTTTGACGAATATTACTAATCCTATACTTCATTTTCATTCCTCTATGTTATATCTTTGAATAGTGCTCCTTTTATCTAGATTCTCTATGCCTCGACATTGAACTGTTTTGTTTTGTTTTGGTTTGTGAGTTTTTGATTGTTATTGTTGAGGTTTAGTTCTGTTTGTTTGGTTTTTTCATATCTTACATTAACCTTCCCCACTCTTGGAGGCAACAAGACCATACCTGGACCACTATATGTTTATTATTTTCCCGCCAAGTGTCGCTGGCGTGGAGTTTTTAGTGTGTTGATTAATTTGTGCCGTGCACGGAGACTCGATCAAGACAAAGTGATAAGGTTCCGTAAACCCTTCACCCGGAAGTGGTCTAGATTTTTATTCGTGTGTGTTGTTGAAGAAGACTGCGCCAGGACACTGCCAGTTATACCACATAAAGTGAAGGTGAGTTGCCTCTATCAATTTCCTTTCCACCATACAGTTCATTTATCCGTGTTCGTAACACTGGTCCTCCAGAGGCTTCTTTAGTTTTCATTCAATTGTAAATTATACTAAACATTTTGGTCCATCCGGGCCGAGGATACGTGTTTCAGTGTTCCTTGGCGTTTCTTTGTTTTAGGGTGGATAGAGCAACTTATTTGTTTATTTGGTTTATTTCTTGTATCATTTGTTCACGTCATATTTCGGCCATGCTGGGTCAGTTGGATTAGTGGCGTCATCAGTTCGATATATCGTTTGAGAGTTAGCGATTAATCGCTAGCCATATCTATTGTGCATCGTATGTAATAGTGATCAGTGATGTCGACCATGTGTTATTGGTCGAGAGTCGGGATGTAATCGATGGCTGTGTTTTGACTGTTTTGTTTATGTTTATAGTTAGTTTCTTGTTTGCTTACGTTTGTATTTAGTTCCCGTTTGTTTACATTAATTTGTGTTAGTTTCTATCATCATGTCTTATGCACACCTTGAAGCTAGGTTTAAGGTGATAACTGGCCGGGTTAATAGACTTTACAAGCTGTCGGAACAGGTTCAAGGTGACATTACCAAACTAGAGCTATTTAAGGCACATTGTTCAGACTTAGAACATTTAAGGAGGGATTTTGAAGAAACTCACGTTGAGTTAGGAGTCGCGGCAAGAAAATCTAAGAGGGACTTTGATGTTGAAGCACATGACAAGTTGATTGAGGACTTTGACATGACCTACTACCAGGTTAAGGATATTTATGCACGGATTACTAAGCCTTCATCCACGTCGGGAAATGATAATGGGCCTCCGGTAAAGGCATTGTCAGCAAAATTGCCTAAGTTGCAACTGCCCACATTTAGTGGTATAAACACTGACTGGACAACATTTCATGACTTGTACGTCTCTCTCATTCATACAAACAAAACCTTAACACCAGTGGAAAGGTTTCAATATCTTTTGACGACATTATCTGGTGAGCCCCTGACTTTATTAAAGTCACTACCGGTGTCAGATGAGAACTACCCGTTAGCCTGGGCGACTCTTACAGAACGTTACCAAGATGTGAGGTCAATAGCTACTACACATTTAGAGAAGATAATGCAATTCCCGGGTCTAACCTCAAGGTCGCCACAGAACTTAAGGGCGCTAGTGGACACATTTAAGGAGAACTTGGGTGCACTTAATGTGTTAAAGTTTCCAGTTTGTGAGTGGAGTTTTATCTTACTAAACTTGACACTGAACAAGTTAGATAGAGAGACACGGCTGATGTTTGAACTTGCGCACACGGCTACCAAACTACCAAGCTTTGATCAACTTTTGGAATTTCTTGAAAATCAATGCAAAGCACTGTCATCTGCAAATCAAGGTATATCACTGCAAACTAGCGCGAGTACTAGACATATAGCAACCAACAGGAGGATGGAAGGAAAACTAAATTCACCTGTTGGAGTGAGAAGATCATTTTATGTTGATTCAAATCAAGGTCACTGCTCTGTGTGTCAAGCTAACCATAGTATCTATAAGTGTCCAGTGTTCACGAGCAAGACACCGACACAACGCCGGGATTGGGTAAAGTCAAATAATTTGTGTTTTAATTGTTTAAAGGGATCGCACCAAGTAAAGGAGTGTTCCTCAAAATTCAAGTGTCCACACTGCAATCAAACTCATCACACATTGTTGCACATAGGGTCAATTAATCAAGGCACTGACACTTGCGGTCAAGGATCGTTTAGCTCAAACCAACGTTTTACCAGCTCTCACACTGATCCCACCCATAGAGACAGTAGATATATGCAAGGTGATGCTACCCATCAGGCTCATTCACCAGGCCATGAAGGCACTGTTACACGGGGTGAACACATCAACTCACTTACCACCAGTTCTGTGAGCCTTACTACAGTCTTGTTGGGAACCGCTGTAGTACAGGTTAAGGATGGGCACGGTGCTTATCAGAAGGTTAGAGTGTTGATAGATTGTGCGTCACAATCATCATTTATTACTGAAGACTGTGCTCACCGGCTGTGCCTGCCACGTCGCAAGTTGAAAATTCCGATTAAAGGGATCTCTCAGTCAACTGTGCAAACCAACAAGGGGGTTGTGATATGTGAGGTGAAACCCTGTGGTGTTTATGGTCCTCAGTTGATCACCGAGGCTATCATTCTAAGTAAAATCACATCGGGAATGCCATCAACCATGCTTTCTAAAGATATGGTTCAGGAGTTTGCTCATCTTCAGCTGGCTGACCCTCATTTTCATGTACCAGGGCCGATTGACATTCTCTTAGGTGCAGATGTATACCCCGAGATCTTTGATGGTGGGCGGTATTCAAGTTCATCTAATTGTCCCTCAGGATTGCATAGCATTTTTGGCTGGATCATAATTGGTCGAATAGGACCTCAACCACTTATAACTTCTAGTGTCTCATCTTTTTTTGTTGCTACTGAACCATCACTTGACAATGTTTTGCGACGCTTCTGGGAGGTGGAAGAATTACCCGTGACTAACCACATTGACCCTAATGAAGCTATGTGTGAGGCACACTATGTGACAACACACACTCGTGACAATGAGGGTAGATACATTGTTCGGCTACCTTTAAAGGATGCACAACCAGAGCTGGGAGAATCACATCAACAAGCAGTCAAGAGACTCATTCAGCTGGAACGTCGCCTAGCTCGTTACCCACAACTAAAGGAACAGTATGTGACCTTTCTAAAGGAATATGAAGAACTCGGTCACATGCAGCGCATTGAACCATCAATGATCCAAGACATTAAATACTATATTCCACATCATTGCGTATCCAAAGAATCTAGTTCAACCACCAAACTGAGAGTTGTATTTGACGCTTCTGCAGCAACATCATCGGGTCAGTCACTGAATGATACATTATTGAAGGGTCCCAAACTGCAAAGGGAAATTGTGGAAATTGTTATGAATTTTCGATTTCATCCCATTGTGCTCACCACTGATATATGCAAGATGTATCGACAAATACTTGTCACTCCGGATGACCGACATTACCAGGTAATACTGTGGCGCGAATCCCCTGATCAACAGATTCAAGAATATCAATTGAATACTGTGACTTATGGTGTATCTTCAGCTCCGTACTTAGCGATGCGATCCCTGCGTCAACTCGCTTCTGATGAAAAACTTCGTTACCCTCGTGCTGCCCAGGTCCTATGTAAGGACATTTTTGTTGATGACATAGTCACTGGTGCTGATTCAGTGGAATCTGCTCTCAGTTTACAAACCGAGCTGATTGAATTGCTAAGCTTAGGAGGCTTCCAACTTAGAAAATGGTCTAGCAACCACCCTGAAGTATTAAAGAGGATACCAAATGAACACCGTGAAGTTCCCCTCATGTTTGAAGAAGATGGAGATCAAATAATTAAGATATTAGGACTGGAATGGGACCCCACATCAGATTCATTCTCTTATCATGTACATCCCTCTGAGATTACAGTAACGAAGAGGGCAGTTCTCTCAAATATTGCTAGGATATTTGATCCTGTGGGGTGGCTATCTCCAGTGGTGTTCTGGGCTAAGGCGTTCATGCAGATTTTGTGGACCATAAGACTTGATTGGGATGAACCACTTCCACCAGAGCTCGGACAAGGGTGGCAAAGGTTTTGTTCAAACTTTCATGTTCTTACACATGTCAAGATCAACAGATTTCTACCAACCAGTGATGCTATTAATTGCCAGCTTCATGGATTTTGTGATGCATCTATCACAGGATATGCAGCAGTCGTCTATCTTCGAACTACCACGGGCAATGGAGAAATTCAAGTCAACAACCTTATTGCCAAGTCAAGAGTAGCTCCGGTTAAGAGTTATCTCTTCCTAGGCTTGAGCTTTGTGGGGCTCAGCTCCTAGCCACACTTATGGAGTGGGTGCAGCAGAACCTTAAACAACGATTACAGGTGTCAACTGTGTATACTTGGTCAGATTCTACCATCGTTTTGGCATGGATTCAAACGTCACCACATCTTTTGAAAACATTCGTTGCCAACAGAGTAGCCCAAATTCAAGCAGCAATACCAGCACAACATTGGAGACATGTCCCATCTAATTCAAATCCGGCTGATTGTGCATCTAGAGGCTTACATCCTGAAGAGTTGACAAATTTCCACATCTGGTGGACAGGACCAGAGTGGCTGAAACAACCCATTAGTAGTTGGCCCAAGCTGCCTGAGGTGACTTGCCAGGTAGAGTTACCTGAATTAAAGATTGTAAGGGTTACCAGTCTAGTAGCAGAAGTGAATACTTGGTGGGCAGACCTTCTCAAACGTTTCTCATCATGGGTAAAGCTGCAACGAGTCATCGCATTTTTAGCACGGTTTATTCAGAACTCCAAAGTAAAGAATCAAGATCGTTGTAAAGGCCCATTGTTGTCCAAGGAGCTCAAGACGGCCCGCATGTTATGTATCAAACAAGTTCAACAACAGGCGTTTGAGTCAGAACTTGAAGAAATAAAGAAGGGCCGGGAATGTTCACCCCGCGTGAGGGGCCTAAACCCGTTTCTCGACCAGGAGGGCCTATTGAGGGTAGGAGGTCGCTTGAGACACTCTTCACTGCGGTATGACACAAAACATCCTCTTCTGTTGCCTAAAAATAGTCATATCACCGATATCATTGTTGATCACTACCATGTATCTCATTTTCATGCTGGACTTCGAACAACCCACTTACTCATTCAAGACCAGTACTGGATTCTCTCAGCACGCACTGTTATAAAAACCCGGATCTTCAAGTGTATGAGATGTTTTCGATTTAAGGCACCTGCTCTCCAACCATTCATGGGGGACCTCCCAGCAATGCGTGTGCAGCAATCAAGACCATTTGTGCGAGTTGGAGTGGATTATGGAGGACCCTTCCAGATAAAATCATCTGAATTAAGGAATTCTAAGGTGCTCAAGGCTTATTTATGTTTGTTTGTGTGCTTGGCAACTAAGGCAGTGCACCTTGAGGTGGTATCAGACTTAAGCACAAGGGCCTTTCTTGATGCCGTTCTTCGGTTTATTTCCCGTCGGGGTATGTGCTCAGACATTTATAGCGACTGTGGCACAAACTTTGTAGGTGCCAAGCGCCATTTTACAGAAATACAAAGGCATCTAGAATCCCATACCGAAACCAAAGTGGTAACAGATAAACTTTCGGTCCAAGGCATAAATTGGCATTTCAACCCACCTTCAGCTCCACATTTTGGTGGACTATGGGAGGCTGGTATCAAGTCGGCAAAAACTCACCTAAAGCGAGTGGTGGGTGATCAGACACTTACCTTTGAAAGCCTCTCCACGCTCTTCATTCAAATTGAAGCCGTGCTAAATTCAAGGCCTCTTTGTGCTCTCTCTGCGGATCCGAATGACCTTGATCCATTGACACCAGGACATTTCATAGTGGGTCATTCTCTCACCAGACCACCTGAGGAGATCGTAACTGAGCTACCTACCAACAGGTTGAAACGCTGGCAGTTGATACAACAAGCCTATCAGCACTTTTGGCAAAGATGGTCAAGGGAATATATCCATACTCTCCAACAGCGACAAAAATGGACTACAAACAAGGTCAATTTACAAGAAGGACAGTTAGTCTTGATAAAGGAAGACAATCTTCCCCCACTCAGGTGGCTGCTCGGAAGAGTAGCAGAGGTGTACCCTGGAAGGGATGGGATAACGAGAGTCGTAAGTGTCCGCACCGAGCACGGGACCCTCAAACGACCGGTTGTAAAATTATGTCCACTTCCTAATCAATAGGAAGGATACATTCTCCTATAATATTATTCTGTTCATATCTTTGTTGCTGGTTTGTTGTTCTTAAAAAACTCATTTTAGTTTTTGGTGGGCGGTATGTTTGTATAGTTTTCTATTGTTTGACGAATATTACTAATCCTATACTTCATTTTCATTCCTCTATGTTATATCTTTGAATAGTGCTCCTTTTATCTAGATTCTCTATGCCTCGACATTGAACTGTTTTGTTTGTTGTTTTGGTGTGTGAGTTTTTTGATTGTTATTGTTGAGGTTTAGTTCTGTTTGTTTGGTTTATCATATCTTAAATTAACCTTCCCCACTCTTGGAGGCAACAAGACCATACCTGGACCACTATATGTTTATTATTTTCCCGCCAAGTGTCGCTGGCGTGGAGTTTTTAGTGTGTTGATTAATTTGTGCCGTGCACGGAGACTCGATCAAGACAAAGTGATAAGGTTCCGTAAACCCTTCACCCGGAAGTGGTCTAGATTTTTATTCGTGTGTGTTGTTGAAGAAGACTGCGCCAGGACACTGCCAGTTATACCACATAAAGTGAAGGTGAGTTGCCTCTATCAATTTCCTTTCCACAATACAGTTCATTTATCCGTGTTCGTAACACTGGTCCTCCAGAGGCTTCTTTAGTTTTCATTCAATTGTAAATTATACTAAACACAAATATTAATGGTTCGATTCATTAGCTCTATAGCTCCCCGTATCATTGGGTGATTCATTAGCTCTGTAGGTCCCCGCATCATTGGGTGATTCATTAGCTCTGTAGGTCCCCGCATCATTGGGTGATTCATTAGCTCTGTAGGTCCTCTCATCATTGGGTGATTCATTATCACTGTAGGTCCCCGCATCATTGGGTGATTCATTAGCTCTGTAGGTCCCCGCATCATTGGGTGATTCATTAGCTCTGTAGGTCCCCGCATCATTGGGTGATTCATTAGCTCTGTAGGTCCTCTCATCATTGGGTGATTCATTATCACTGTAGGTCCCCGCATCATTGGGTGATTCATTAGCTCTGTAGGTCCCCGCATCATTGGGTGATTCATTAGCTCTGTAGGTCCCCGCATCATTGGGTGATTCATTTGCTCTGTAGGTCCCCGCATCATTGGGTGATTCATTAGCTCTGTAGGTCCTCTCATCATTGGGTGATTCATTATCACTGTAGGTCCCCGCATCATTGGGTGATTCATTAGCTCTGTAGGTACTCGCATCATTGGGTGATTCATTAGCTCTGTAGGTCCCAGCATCATTGGGTGATTCATTAGCCCTGTAGGTCCAGCATCATTAGGAGCGAGGAGTAGACGAATAGTCCGACTTGTCTTTAGGGGAAGGTTGGGGTTCAAACCCAGGCTCGGCGTACTGAGGTTCATTTCCCTCCTAAATAGTTTCCCACTCTTTCTTTCTTTACAAATATAGATATAATTATTCTAAATTCTATCTGCGATAGTGGAATTAAATCCTAATAGAGATGGATTAAATAACCTGTATATTTAATCCATCTCTATATGCACATTCGTACCAATGCCATTCTACTATCGGCAGCATAAAGCTCTCTCGAATGTCCATCACAGACTCTGCCCTAAAATATGAATGAAGAATGATCCTGGCATGGGACCACTCCTGGATATCTCAGTGGTAGAGCATTGGAGTGCTAAACAAATGTCCTGGGTTCGATTCCTGAATCCAGGTGTCGTTTTTCAATTTAAAGAAAATAAATACTTCTAGCTTGGACGAGAAGTAACACGTACTGGAAAACAAAATTATAGGTGAAAAAATACCTTTAGTTATACCTGGCTGGGATTTGAACACCGAACTCCCAACCAGCTTCAAATCAAACTAAACGAGATCCACGTTCAGTCCGCGTGCCCACCGATACGGATAATTTTTTACGACTACCTCATCGAAAGCAATGCCTTTCCTTTATTATAAACTGGTGAGCTGGTGGTCTAGGAGTAAGGTGTCGGACTTCTGTTCTGGGGTCCGGGGTTCAATCCTCGGTCCGGCACAGATTTATCTGATTACCAAACCTTCCTTCACCTCTGACAAGACATCTTGTGAATGTGTGGAATGCCAGGCCTCCACCGTGGTTCGGATCCCACGTTAAACTGTAGGTCCTCCATTTCATCTCACAATCACCCTACCATTACACATTGGCGTAAGTGCGTATAACTCGAACGGGTAGTAAGACGCGGTGATAATAGTAATAATAATATAAACGTGTGTAGCTACTTCTGGTCATGATCCTAACTGTATATAGTTGTCCAATTTCCCATACAATCCAGGAAACACTCCGTGACTGGTGATACCTCCACGTAACCCCCTCCACCTCCACGTAACCCCCTCCACCAACCATCGTAACCCGAGAAACCCATAAATCTAAAGTTGGTACGCGCCAGTGGCGTTCCTCGCATGCTCACTAAACCGTGGCCTAGCCCTCCCGGATAATAACACGTTCTCCCGTACGTCGTATTGAATCGGGCGATCATGGCCGGGCCAATTCCCACGATGATGATAGGGGGGGGGGGGGGGGGGTTGTTTCTCGAGAAAACCTCGTCTTAACGTTTATCATATCGAGAAAGTAAGTGTTCTCTTTGATATTCCTCTCTTCTCGTTTGTCAGAACGGATGATATGTCATTATTTAAATGATTGTATAAGCAGCTGTTATATGTATTTTTCTAATGTGAATCGTTTTCTTTCCTTCTACTCCCCCCTTTCCCCTTCCTTTTTTCCTTTACAATCGAAGATGTACAGTACAATTTTTTTAGTAAGAGCTATTTGAAAAATACACCAGAGTCTCGATTATCCGTCCCTCCGTAATATCCGGCCCTGTGTTAACAAGTATGTTTTAAACTAAACAAACTGATACAATCATATCCACAATAAAACAGTTGTCGCTCTATTTTCACTTGTTCTTGCTTTGTAGCCGATGTTACATTTCCAAAATAATCTCTTTCTCGTTTAATTTCTACTGTTCCCTACAATTACTGTGTTCCTATTTTACATCGCAAACATAAAATGGGCAGATTCTATTTAAACAAAGTTAAATGTTGTGTGAAAATTAGGAAATGTAGTCAAACCCGGACTGAACATTATTTAACCTCGGACTCCGTACTATCCGTCCCTCCTACTATCCGTCCCGGAATGTCTCCACCTTAGGCCGGATAGTCGCTACATAAATACATTTTTACGGCCAAAATTGACTCAATTTTAATACTTCATAGATATTGATAATATTAAATAAATCAAGAAATACAGTTACGGATTATAAGACCACGTGAAAGTAGATCTAATTGCTTTTTTTTATATATATAGCTCTTAGATAAGAACCTTTCTATGAAAATTGGACTGTATGGTGAACGTTTCCTTATGAAAGGGCTCGTTGATTGTTTTTTTTTCTTGGGGAATTATTTAAGAAGCTCGTGCTATTCACACACGCTTTGTTTCGGGAACACAAATTTGAGGTTTTCTCCTCAGTAATCATACTTCCAACCCTACTGGTAGTGCGGATACCAGGCTAGAGAACCAGGAACGTTTTGACTGTAAAACGTGTTATGTGACACAAAGGTTTATCTGGTTCCTTTAGTTGTTATTATTACTATTATTGCTGCGTCTTACTACCCGTTCGGGTTATACGCACTTACGTTAATGTGTAATGGTAGGGTGTGTGAGATGAAATGGAGGACCTACAGTTTAACGTGAGATCCGAACCACGGTGGAGGCCTGGCATTTCCCACATTCACAAGATGTCTTGTCAGAGGTGAAGGAAGGGTTTGGTAATCAGATAAATCTGTGCCTGGACCGAGGATTGAACCTTCTTTAGTTATTATTGGAATTGGGTGTTTTTTTTTGGCACAGCATCGCATTATATCATAGGTCTCTACGAATTGTAAACACTTTAATAAAGTAGGAACAATAATGGTAGAATACAGAAAAAATGTACCGGGTTTTGCGGGGCGGGAGAGTTAGAAAACGTTTGTGAAAAATCACCCTTTGTATAACTGGCTAGTACCTGAACCCCGACCTCTCATTCAAACTTTGCTTTCCTCCGTTTATTACTATACGTTCGGGCTGTGTGTATTTTAGTTATGTTAATTGGGTATAATCGCCTTCGGTGGTCTTGGGGTAAAGTGCTCGCCTCGGGACACAATTCTCATGGGTTCAAACCCAACCAACGTCAACTGATTTTTATTGAGCGATATAAATCCGTAGCACAATTTCCTTCGGAGGGGAAGTAAAGCCGTCGGTCCCATGTCAATTGGTAAAATAACCCTGAGAGGTGTGTGGAAATACTTTTCCAGCAAAATATATATATGCTCTTTAGCTCTCTCTCTTAGAAATTTATTTTGCAGGTCCACGAGGAGCCACAGCACTTGTTGAACTCCCCTAGTACGTGGGATTTCCACCAGATGGTGCAGGTAACACTAATAAACCGTTAGACTTAGTGCATGCCCAGCTGGAAATAAAACCAACCTCTGAGAGGTTTACTTAAAAAGAAGGATTGGGTAGAAATACACAAGATAGGACTTAAAGGAAATGCATTAGCATTTGTTTGAGAGTAAAGTGGTAAACAGCTATGTAAAAAACCCTGCATTATACACGGGTGCAATACGAACCATGACCTTCACATCAAAGGAATTATCTTTTTTCTCTACGTCATGCGTCCAGTTAATACGCATTTTAATTACGAAAGTAGGGGAAGGATTAGGAAATGTTTCCTCATCTGCATAAAGGAGAAGTGTGAAGCTATTTAATTTTAAAATAATACCACTTCGGTGGCCACGTGGTTTAAGGCGTCACTCTTACAACAATTATATTGTCGATTACGGGGATATCATGGTTCGATCCCAATCGAGTGCCCTGAGGGTGATTTTTCCAAAATGGGTTCCACTCCTCCCTACCCATGGGCCGATATAAATGGTTTATCACTCTTCCTCCACGCAAATACGTCTACATTTACTCTAAATCATACAGTTTTATCCCAACCACATTAGAGTAATTATTACATATGCGTATAAGCTAAACGGGTAGACGACGTCTGCTAGATATATACATATAATAATATCTGTTGTATGTTTATATGTATACACACATGTAGTAGGTGTGTATATTATGTATAATATATATACATGAATGTAGATTTATATATATGTATTTATACATTTGTAAGCTTAAATACAAAGGGCTGTATGTATACTTATATATAATTATGTTTATTGTCCAGACGAGTTGATAGACGCGGTGGACGCCAACAAAAGCTTTCAGAGGATATAGTCGGTTTTCCTACCAAGCGGCCGAATGGAACTATCCAAGCTATATTTTCCGTAAAGACCTAAGCATATGTGAAGTAAAAACGTGGAGGTAATTTTTGGTTCTGGAACTGTTCCTAGCTCGTGATGATGCATTTTTGATTCGAATATTTCACTCGAGGTTAGAAAAGGGGCGAGGGGAATTATATTTCATAAAGCAAAGCGTTTTGCATTATTAATATTTTTGGTTGCAAGAAGTTTTGACCTGTTTTAATACGCCTCACGTAAGTGGAAACTGACAAGCACACCTCATGAACAAGTTTACATTGCCTTGGGCGAGGAGTCTCTTTATTAAACGCAGAGGGACGCTGTTCATTTCCTGGGAACGAACATTTCAAAGGGGAAAAACAAACTCTCATATATACTTATTCAATTTGCAAAACAAAATGTGTTTTTTACTGTACACCTTAGTACCACGAGTATCTGTTTTATTCCTTAGGCTATTTAAATACCTGTAGAACACAAGATTGGTATAAAATATTTATTTGAAATTTTTGTATTCGCGGTGTCTTAGTTGTTTTTTTTTTGCACGGCGTCTTTCTACCTTTTCAGGATATACGTATTTTACTATTATTATTATTATTATTATTATTATTATGCACCGCGTCTTACTACCCATTCGGGTTGTACGCACTTACGCTAATGTGTAATGGTAGGGTGATTGTGAGATGAAATGAAGGACCTACAGTTTAACGTGGAATCCGAACCACGGTGGAGGCCTGGCGTCGTATTTTACTAACTACGCTAGTAAGTAATACGCTAAGGATTAGTAGGATTATATTCAGAGGAAGTGTATCCACATCTCAACGCAGGTAGAGTGGAAAACTATTTTGTAAAAAACCACCTTCACTACACCCGACCGAGATTTGAACCTCAATCTCCCCGTCATCGGCAGTCTAGTCTACTTCGAGAGTAGCGCCTTATACCATGTGGCCACCGAGGTGGGTCTTTGCGTTCGTGATCACATAAAACTTCAATATCCGTCATAGCCTCGGGATCGAGAAATTGCTACGAATATGAAAAAGAGAAAGTTTCACTTCCTACAGTAAGAATAGAGCGTCGAGCGGGTGGGCGCCGCGGCGCGGCTCGTCGTTACTGGTCCTGACACTCCCCCTCCCCTTGGCGGGGAGCCAGTAACAACACCAGCCACCAGGCGCATCAGTCACACGTCTCCGGGCTAATTGGGCGTTTTCTTGACGAACTCGTCAACAACACAGAGAGGCAGGCGTCATGCGCTCGTTAACAACGCCACGACGGGGAACCGGGGGTTGTGTTACTGGCACAAGGGTCCTGATTAGTGCTAGTGTTAGTGTAGTCTGAGGTATCAGCTCAGTAGGTACCAGCTCCTGAGAACCAGGAGGGGTGTGTTACTGGCACAAGGGTCCTGATAGTGTTAGTGTATGTATCTGAGTACCAGCTCCTGAGAACCCAGGGAGGGGTTGTGTTACTGGCACAAGGTCCTGTTTAGTGCTAGTGTTAGTGTAGTCTGAGGTATCAGCTCAGTTGGTACCAGCTCCTGAGAACCCAGGAGGGTTGTGTTACTGCACAAGGGTCCTGATTAGTGTAGTGTTAGTGTAGTCTGAGGTACCAGCTCCTGAGAACCAGGGAGGGGTTGTGTTACTGGCACAAGGTCCTGTTTAGTGAGTGTTAGTGTAGTCTGAGTATCAGCTCAGTAGGTACAGCTCCTTAGACCCAGAGGTGTGAATCCCGGCTGTACCTTGGCTATTATCCCTTAAGGGAATGTGCTATACGATAAAATAAATCTTGAAAAACTATGTTGCAATTAATTGCACACCTTATTACGTGAGATGTTGCATCTTTTATTTAGTTTTTTTTTTGCCCCTATGACTACTATGCGAGGTGAATCTTCAAACTTTCTTGATTAAATGATGGATTAAATAGTAAAGTTATTATATTTTATAATAACGGCTACAAACTAATCTAAATATCATATTATTTAGATTGAAAGGTTTATCAACATACTGTTGGCAGCATAAAGCCTTACCAAACCAAAGGTGGTCTTGATCTTAATTGATAACACATATGTAGCTGACAATTTCCACACGTCCATCACAGACTCTGCCTTAAAATAGGAGTGTATGGGACGATTCCTTGGTAGCTCAGTGGTTTAAAGCATTGGCGTTCTATACCAAAGGTCCTGGATTCAATTCCTGTGTCAATATGCCAATCTCAATTCAAATAATCTTATTTTAGATAGTTTCTCCTTAGCTTGGATAGATTTTTGCTCATTAAAGTAAGCTGTGTTTTTTTATAAAGTATACATAAGATCTTGATTCTAAAGAAAACCAAATAATAAACTAAGATGTTTACTGAAACATTATCTGCATTGGAAAAAAACTAAATTAATGTTCGAATTCTAGAAAATATATTTGATATGTAATAAACCTAATAGTTTTCTTGTAGTAATTGAAGTTATCTTTGTTCTACGTCCGCCCGAGTAACAGAACTGTCTAACAGCCAACTAATTAGATAATCTAAGGATACAGGATTAATAACGCGAATACTAAGGAAACTCCTGATAAGGTGAGAGGGTGTAAAATCACACGATTGGTCACACGGGTCAAGAAGTCAAGCTTGCAATAGACTGGATTGACAATGACTAGGATGTTCAGGTTCGAGTCTTGGCCGTGTGAATTGGTAGATAGTTTTTTCCAAACCCACCCCCGCGTAAATGCGAGTACATTTAAACTAAATAACTTTTTTCTTTCCCAGACTTTAGCTCAATCCATTAGCAACTATTGTGTTAACGGAAGGATTAAAAATATATATATTTTTTTTAAATATTTGGAATATATTGGAACGTCAAAATCGGTGATAATTTTCTTATCAAACATAATATTATCAAAATAAACTAAGGAATAATAAATCTCAGTTTTACGGCACGTAACCCAAGAAATGTATCTCTTACAACTGGTGGTATGCGTACCACAGTTTGGGAGACATTGTTTGGATAGAATTTGACTTGAGTGATCTTTCAGAAGGACCTAGTCCTCTCCACAGACAAAGGCTACGAACATGTTTAAAATTCGACTATCTATTTATATTCTCGGGTGGATAACGTACATTATTAATTTCACCCGCCTCGGTAGCGTAGTTAGTTAACGCGCTAGTTCTTGTTGAGTGGAACTGCCAAGGACGGGGAGATTGAGGTTCGAATTTCACTCGAGTAAACTGGGGATGGTTTTTCCTAAATGGTTTTCTACTCTCCCTCCACGCAAATACGGGTTTCACTTCCTCCATATTTAACCTTACTAATTACTAACTCATTAGCGTAATTAGTACTTAAGCGTACACCCCGAACGATTAGTAAGACGCGTTACTAAATAAATAAAATTCTAATACGTTATCACATCACTATTTGGACGTAACTTTTATACTCTATATAAAATAATTTTAAAAAGCTATAATTATATATAAATATATATAAAATAATTTTAAAAAGCTATAATTATATATAGATATATTAAATAATTTTAAAAGCTATAATTATATATATATATATATAATATATATATAAAAATGGAAAGACCTAAAAGTAGTCTAGTTATTAAAATATGTTTTTATTTTTTTAAAGTGAATAGCTTATTTTCTTTCCTTCAACATTCAAGAGAATAAAACTGCCAGTCGTGGAAACATATAAAACATAAAAGAAAACATCACTTCACAGATTTATATCAAAAATTGTATACACGTCAAACAATTGTTTGTGCAACAACAATTAGAAATATCTCCCGTCAACACCATTTCTGTTTTGTTCCCCCCCCCCCCCCCCCCCAAACCTTCCAAAGAGAACGTAAAGAAACCACCAATTATCATTTCTTGTAAAATCAAATAATCTTTAAAGCGTTAAAAACAGTATGAAAAAACAAACAACAAAAAAAGCACCCTCTTCTGGCAAGATGACGTCTACCCAAGAGTTCACCCTTTGTTGACAGCTTACTGAAACAACCCCTGTCACCTATCACATCACTTGTGCCAACCACCATCTGATAACAGTACTACCAACTGACGAGCTGTTATTTTCCCCAAGGGTGTTGATTGGTTCATATTCTATCAACAACAAAAGATTGTGTAATTTTATTGATAGTAGTCTATATAAGGGAAAGGATCATTCATATTTCAAAGCAGTGTTCCTAAATTGGGATTTAAATTGGTGGAGATTTATTATTCATATCACAAGGTGTTAGGAGATGGGGCGCCGTTTCCCACAGTATACACGTCACGCAGACATACACACCAATTTGAATGGAAAGAGCCTTTTTTTTTAAAACATTTTATTTTTCAAGTTCAACATTGATGGCATTTTACTATATCATTAATGATACTTTATAGTGAATGAATCTATAGTATATATATATATATATATATATATATATATATATATATATATATATATATATATAAGTGACCGCAGCACATCTCATGACTTATTGTGGATTAAACGTGGTCACGTGACGATCTCTAAGCCAATCACAAGATTTACACCTCATCGGCGTGAGCTGTTCTGATTAAGTTCAACTCGTTTCAAAGCTGTCCGCTTTGCCTGAGATGTTCGGCACGAGATAAACCAATCAAATATCAGAACCAACCATCTCACATCAGTGCGCATGCGCTGTAGAGCTAGAAGCGAGCAGACAGCTCCGTTGTCCGTTGTGAGGAATTTGTAATAACCCGTTAATGTAAAGCTTGTATGGATGTATTGTATTGGGATGCCCCGACACAGCGTTATAATTTGAAAAATACATCGGGAGAATGATCTAGAATATAGTTTGTCCACTAGGAAATAAAATATATTGATAATCAGCTGTTTTGAGTTGGCGTTGCATCATGGGTCAACATACGGCGAGTGAATCTAGCTTGAGGGTACGTCTACTTTAAAGTAGATCTAGTAACGTTCTTTTAGCTGTAGGATAAGGTATTCCTATAATAATTTACTGTTTAAGTGATTAAGAGCTCATTGTAATATAAATCTAAATGCTAATGAATATTTTAATGGTGAACTAGCTGAAGAAAAATATTAAAGCAATTTATATTTTACATTAAAAATTTAAAAATTATTTTTTTCATTTATTTGAAGTTTTAAAATAGATACATTAAATTATGATTACATTAATTGTAGCAGCTATTATACTCTAAATTATAAATACCAATCACTCCAATTTGGCTATCAACAAATATGTTTAGCCAGATTATACTTTAAAAAAATTATATGATTTCGTAGAACATTTTATAATTCATCTTGAAAGATGTATTATATAATTATAATTAAAAATAATAGCTCTTTCTATGTATAGGTATTTCAATTTAATATCAGTAACAAAAATAACTAATCTTTAAATAAGGAAGAACAAAACCAAAGCTTGAAGCCTTAATATTATCGACACATTTTATTTTCAAAGCTGTAATTTTCGTTTGTTCTTAAATAGAACAAATAGTTAAGAAAATAATAGTCATTCGGAAATAATATAATATTGAAACGTTTTAAAATTGACAACATAAAATTAGCATAGCCTACATAAATACTTCCAAAATTAATACAACTACATTAATATCTGTTGAATATATTATCAAGGACCCATCATCACACTAATCCATTCTTCACTTTGTGATAAGTTTGTCGCCAAGTCACTCCCATCCACAGTTTGATAAATAACTCTTTTAAAAACGTGTCTTCAACACTTTCTGCTACATCATACAAGACCTACCTCACGCCCTTCTTTAGCTACTGTCACCAACATGAATGTCATACCTTCTTTCTTTCTTTCTTTCTAAATGATCTTCAACTATCGCTGTCTTCAGATTGGTAGTTCGTGGGGCCATTCGCTGCGCTATATTAAAACTTACATACGTTTACAATAAAGTAGTGGTGCTTTTTTTTTAGCATCGCGTCTTACTACCTGTTCGAATTATACACTTATAGTTTTAGGGATTATAATCGGAAATGTAGTACCCCATTTGCGTGAAGGTAAAGGGGAAAACCATTTTGAAAGAAAACACCCTCAGTACACCCGACCGAGATTCGAACCTAGGTCTCCTCAGCATCGACGTTTTAGCTTACTACAAGAGTAGTGCCTTAGACCATTTGGCCACCGAAATAGGTGTATGGTTTCATTTATAATGTAAAACACTGTCTAGATATTTGGAACCAACAGGTTTTAGCCATTGAAAAAACAATTTTTCATAAATAAGTACCTTACAATGAGATCAATTTCACTCCAAAAACAAATAAACATATAATGTAAGACCCTCCTCAAATGTTCAATTTACACCAATATTTTGAGCCATTTTAGAAAATTTTAGAATTTTCAAAAACCTTTTATGAGTCAAAACATCCTTAAGTTTAGATTTAGATCATGAATTAACTTGTAGGTATGAGCATGTATGTAACACATAGCTCCAGGTACAGGTGGACGTGCAGTCATGGGAGGGAACGTATTTACAAAGAATTCGGAGGCAAATAAAGCCTTAAAATTGATCTTAATCTCAAGGTTGAAAATACTCACGTTTATAATACTTTCTCTTTATTAGAAACTAAGCTGTATTTCTTTGTAAATATTTTTAATATGGGCTTATATAAGCGTATTATTAAAATATTTATCGAGAAACTGTTCACACTTTTTCTAAACACTATTTTTTATAAATGACTTTTCCAGATTCAATGGTTTATTCAACCTTTTAAGATGTCAGTTTGGTTTGTGATCCTGTGAAGGAATCTTGCCATGTAATGGTGAATGACATTCGTTATCTGTTCACTACCAACAAGATGAGGGGATCGAAAAGAGAGGTTGACACCTTTTAGCTGAACAATTTGACAACGGGAGGGGTAGTGCACAGTTATCCTGATGGTGAAATACAGCTTTTCATCATCATCATCTGTTTCCAGCCTGTGTCCGGGTCAGTTTAGTGCAATGCCACCATCTTCTTTATCCTTCCACCATTCTTCCTCGTTTAATTTATTGCTTTATTCTCCTCATCTCACTTGTACACTTTGTTATCTAATCCTCGCATCTTTATTGGCCTACCTTGTAGTACTTTCCCTACATACTTCATTTCCATTATTTTATCTGACATCCTCTCCTTCTCCATCCTCTTTACATGTCCATACCATCTCATTCTTGCTTCCTCTACTATCTCATGTACTCCAACATCCTCATTACATGTCCATATCATCCCAGTCTTACTTCCTCTACTATCTCATGTACTCCAACATCCTCATTACATGTCCATACCATCTCAGTCTTGCTTCCTCTACTATCTCATGTACTCCAACATCCTCATTACATGTCCATACCATCTCATTCTTGCTTCCTCTACTATCTCATATACTCCAACATCCTCATTACATGTCCATACCATCTCAGTCTTGCTTCCTCTACTATCTCATGTACTCCAACATCCTCATTACATGTCCATATCATCCCAGTCTTACTTCCTCTACTATCTCATGTACTCCAACATCCTCATTACATGCTCATACCATCTCAGTCTTGCTTCCTCTACTATCGCATGTACTCCAACATCCTCATTACATGCCCATACCATCTCAGTCTGGCTTCCTCTACTATCTCATGTACTCCAACATCCTCATTACATGCCCATAACATCCCAGTCTTGCTTCCTCTACTATCTCATGTACTCCAACATCCTCATTACATGTCCATACCATCTCAGTCTTGCTTCCTCTACTCTCTAATGTCTGAAACAATTTGTACCAAATTAATGTTTCAACTAGCGGGTAAGCGTCCTAAGACCCCCTATAATGAGTTAGGGGTACATGAAACGTAAAAATTCACCATACTCTCAAGATCTAAAATATTCACCATTAAAAGACTTACTATATAATTATGGTAGAGCGTCGATAACTCAGAATAGTTGGGAATCGACCCCATCTGTATTATCGACTTGTCGGTGTTAGTACTTATACCAAAAATAAGAACAGACGGGATACTTAAGGTAGAAACATTTTCACTTGATTTAAACTAAGAACTTAAGCAATGCTTTTTTGTTGCTGAATATCACAAATTCTGAAGGAATATAATCAGGCAAAAAATCTAACAACGAAATAAGTCTCCAATTTTTTTTTTTTTTTTTTTTTTTTTTTTTTTTTTTTTTTTAACAAGGGTCGAGGTGCGTTTTTTTGCGTCCACATCTCTGATTTTAATATCACTGTGGCTATTTTTATAAATAATGTTTTTTTTTCTTTGCGATCAGCAGTATCGACGTTCTACTGTATTCTAAAGTGAAGAATCCTGACCAATGGCCAACCTTTGAAAGTTTTTATTTGTACCGCAAGTAGAACAGAGAAGCCCTAGTTACATATCATACAAAACAAGAATAATCCTGAAGATGGAAACAAAGATATACCAGTATTCACAGCACGATACAATCCTTAGGATAAGGATCAAACTGTTTGTGAGCATGCGCGGGAAAAAACAAGATTCACCAAACGAAGGCCGAAACACTGGGACGTCCCGGAGGCCACAATCGGGCCGACAATGACCCGCACTTTTTTGGTAGCGAGAGGGCTCTGGTGACCCTTGCAGGAGGTCCAGTGGGGGGAGGAAGGGGGGGAGCCCTTGTTTTTAGTGCTACCGAGGGTCACATTCTTTATATGTGATCATAGAAATATCAGACACTTATTTTTTTTATCACCGCGACCTTCTCTCTATCCTGGCTTTCCGCAAATTTACAATGTTCCTTACACACAAACGATGTTTCTCTACGGAATTCAGTACAAGTCAACCTATACTGTGTGAACAACTATCTTGGTAACTACTAGTAAACAAGTAACAACCATAGAAGTCTGTGCGTAATTGGGTAGTAGCATTGGTCCTAGTTTTCAGCAATGTTTTGATAGAAGAGATACAAACTGTCTAATTGGAAGGAGAGGAGAACATTCTGGAGGCAGAGGACAGGCGGTCTAGGCTCACTAACAAAATTAATTACCTGTCGTAAGACAGAACACCTTATTAAGGTGGCGAGGGAACCAGTTTTCAGTTTTTATGGCAAAATAAATAAAATTTTGCTTCAGTAGATAGTTTGACCAAAATTTTCTCTTTATTTTTAAAGTTTCTGGCCAGACGCCATCTTGGCCACGACAGATATTAAAGAACTGTTGAGTATGTGTAGAGAATTAAATTAAATGTTTATACTAAATCAATATTTAATTTGTTTTGACCATGTAATAATTTTTGTCAAAACAACTGAAAAAATATAGACATAACCTCATATTTCCTTCCCCCTTAGCTCAAGGACTTTGCCAATCTGTGACGTCACGGCCGATAAAAACAAGATTTCTCAAGTTTATGAATTCAGTTTTACTCAGAGAGTTTTGAAGAAATTGCGTTGAAAAAAAACCGTAGATTTTTTTAATAGTTGTAAAAAATAGTCCTACAGTGTCACAACACTATTATTTTTATCTTTAAGTAGTTTTTTGAAAAGTTATTTTTTCTAAATCATTTACAACTTAGCTATTTGTCTTGATCACGAAAATGTCCTGCAGGAGTCTTCCTACCCGGAATATAGATTAAAAAAGTCCGAGGTAGACAATTACATTTTATAATAGAAAGCAAGAAAGGAACATTTTCAAAAACAAGTCAAACAAGACAAAGTGACTAAACTCGTAGAGGAAGAGGGGAAGTGTTATCAGTAATAAACAAGAGGACCTCTCAGAGTGAACTAGTGATTTTCTTCCCTCTCTTTCTTATCTCGTACATTAGTATAAACTCGTCAGAGGAAGAGGGGAAGTGTTATCAGTAGATAAACAAGAGCCTCTCAGGGTGAACTGCTCATTTTATTCCCTCTCTTTCTATCTCGTACATTGATGTCTAAGTGATAAATTGCTTAGACTGCTTAGGTGCGTCAAGTTAAGATGCAACCCGCTTGGCATAATATCTTCAAAATCTCAAGCTTACACCGTCGTTACTCACTTATTATTCGGTTTTATTTTCGTGTTTATAGGTGAGAGGGTTAAGGGGTGCTGGAATAGGACTCAACCACAAGCTCTGCTGGTTAAAGAAGACAGTCTTGCTAATTAGAGCTATCATAAAGTTGTTTTTTTCGTGGTAGATGTTTAAAACAGATGTGAGTGGAAACCAACACTAACAATACTGAGACATCTTGTCCCTCCAAGAGGGGCCAAAAGCACGTGAAAAGTATCAGTGTAATTACCCACAATTTGGTTTATTTCCTCTTGTGGTAGAGGTGGATGTGATACTATCGACACAAAAATAGTCTTTTATATTAGTTTATGGCCACAAATTGTGACACTTAGTTTTTTATTTGTGGACTTTTTATCGAGAAATGTTTTGGTGCTATGACCTTCAAGGATTCGAGAAGGAAGCAGATATTTTGCAGGCAGTTGGAATGATCACATAAGATAACCAGAAATGTCTGAAACATTTTAAATTTCATCATGAGATTTTGGGAAATGAGTTAAAAAAAAGTAGAAAATACCTCTTAGCTGTGTAATGTAAAACTACAATTTGGCAAAAAATAGCAAGACCCGACAAATTATTTAAAAATGTACTCAAATTTGAATAAAAAAGATAGAGATACGTTCAAAATGTCCATAGCAGTACAAAGACACTTCTTGGTGTAATTTGGTATTATTGAGGTGTGCGATGGATTATCCGACATGTTCCACACTATAACAATGCACTAAACTGTGTAGGTAGGCCTACATTGCTCCCATAATACACTAAACTGTGTAGGTAGGCCTACATCGCTCCCATAACACACTAAACTGTGTAGGTAGGCCTACATTGCTCCCATAATACACTAAACTGTGTAGGTAGGCCTACATCGTCTTCCATAATACATAAACTTGTGTAAGGTAGGGGATTACATCGCTTCCATAAATACACTAAACTGTGTAGGTAGGCCTACATCGCTCCCATAATGCACTAAACTGTGTAGGTAGGCCTACATCGCTTCACACCACTTGTTAGAGGAAATAATTGACTTTAGCACCTTATGTATGTAAGCTTACACTTTCTTAAAGATATGTTCAAGTTTGTTATATGTTGTGGATCAAAAGGAAGTGATATACCATGTAAGATGTGGCTAAATGTTGTGGATAAATGTGTGACAAAGAGTAACATTAATAGTTTTAATAATAAAAAGCATGTATGACTCGGTGTATGGTGTTGTTGAAGAGAAGGGAGTATACAAGGATAGGGAAGTGTGTATGTATGTATGTATATATGTATGTATGTATATATATATGTATATATATATGTATATATGTGTTTATTTATTTGTATGTGTGTGTATGTGTGTGTCTATGTGGGTGAATGTGTGTGTGTGGGTGAATATGTGTGTATGTGTGGCAGGTGTGTATGCATATGTGTGTTATATGTGGATGTATGTTAAATGGTGATTGATAGTTTAGTAAGTAAACAAACGCTAAGTTTTCTACTTATAAAACACTAGATAGCTGTTGCCCGCGGCTTTGCTCGCGTGGAAGTTGATTATATACAAATACGAAAATATACATATGTATTTACAGATTAATTTAAAATATTACGTTACGTTGATGACCATAACTTGACCTCAGATCAAAAATAATGCAAGTCCGATACAAACTTTCACCCCCCTTTTCATCCCTTATTAAATAAAATTTCCAAAATTCCTGAAACATGTATTTATTTGTTTTACGTCAATAACCGAAATACAAAATTTTGTTTATGTAACTTTCAAAATGACGGACTTTCATACATATTATCATACATTTATCCCCTTTTTGGACCCCTTTGGGGTGGAATTTTCTAAAATCCTTTCTTTGTGGGTGCCTACATAACAAAATGAATATACAGTCCGAATTTCATGCTTGTAGCCCTTGATAGTTTGCGCCCGGCGATGATGATGTAGTCAGTCAGTCAGGGACATGTTATTTTATAAGTATAGATGACGTGAAACACAGGTTGGTATAATTGTGGTTGTTTTTACATTGTAAGATTTCTTTTGGTAGAATTAGCCTGCTCTTTGAATTTAAAGTTAAAACATCTAAATATATAAACTCTAGGTTGTATGTATAACACTTCCCAATACGTTAGATAATTAAAATTTGGTATGGACGCTATTAGAAATATCTAAGTTGGCGGAAATAAAGCACAAATTTAACGGACACCAAACCAGATTATATTAAAGTGGGTTCATTAGCGTTACGTAGCCAAAAATAAAGGGTGAAAATAGCACTTATATCGGAGCGACAGAACTACTTCTGGTGATATAGCTCATCATGCTATTTGACAAACCATAATGCTCCTTTTTAATCTTGTTTCTGTAACAATATATAATATTTCATTTATAATCCTTGGTGGGCTGTGATTATTTTTTATGTCACTATGTTGTGTTAGGGTCTATTATGTCTGGTAGTTAAGGCTATAGCCACATTTATATATATTATATTCTCTAAATTTAAAATTGACACCTGGGCCCTGGAATCGAACCCGGGACCTCTTGATTTAGTACACCACTGAGCTATCCAGAGGTTGTCCTGTGTCCAATGTCACTCTTTACTAATATTTTAAGGCAGAGTCTGTTATGGACGTGTGTGAAACGTTAGCCACACATGAGTGCGCAATTAATATCACGAGCTATCAGATAACGCAACCCCCTGCGACTCGGGAGTTATGCTACCAACATTACAAGTGTGGCAGATTTCACTTCTCACTTTTGTATTGGTAAATCTGTGTTAGAAACATTAAATCTCTCAAAGTTTATTTAATCGATAAATCAACATTAATTTTTTTAAATATTTACAGTTTACTGCATAGATGGTCTGACGTTTTAAGGCTTCAAGTTCATTATTGAGGGGGGTTGGAAACAAAGTCCAAGCTCATATCTCACTCTTGTTTACTGCATTAGGGGTGGTTTTCCAAAAATTATTTACCACTGGTATCTACCTGTCCCAACTCAATGATTATTCAAGTACACTTCATCCAAGACTAACCTCCTCATCTTGGCTTTCTAGAATCAAACGTCAAATAATTCTCGAGCTAAGACATATCAACTAAAATACTCGTCACGTGTACTAAATACAGCTTAAGGGTGGCTCTTAACGACTGTTGTAGATGATTAGCCCTTTTTAAAAATTTAATTGGATTTTTTTCTAAACGTAGGCCTAAATTTAAAAAAGTAACAAAGCTCTTCAGTAGAATACAATCGACCATGTTTTTATAAAGTGAAATTGAACCAATTCTTTTACGTTAATGAAATATTAACTAAACTAAGTATTTTCTTACGAAACATGACTCGCGGTATTTTCTTTAAATTTAAAATGTTCTGTTTACATTTTACAGTCTTTTATTTACAGGTAGAACCACTCCAAGCCAGTTTGTATTCTAAATTTCCTTTATCTTTGCAATGAATCCAACTATCTAAATAGACATTGAAAATGACAACTTTGGCGCTGAAATGGTTCGCAAAGAGAGAAGAAAGAACAGTCATAAATGCTACACAAAATGAATGTTGCAACATTCATCGTGCTAAGGTGATATAACATTTATATAGCATATAACAAGCAACAAATCGTACATAAAATGTAAACTTTGTCGGTACGGTATTTGCTTCTTGGAACTCGTTTTGTTTTTTATTCACCGCGAATAATTAAGTTGTAAAACAATTTCGACGATGAAGCTATTGGAGTCATCACCTCCCCCCCTAACCCTTCTCTGACCAGATATATTGGAGGTGTTATGGCTGGCGAGATTAGTTTATTGGTAGACATGATGAGGGAAGATTGAACTTGATGTAGATCTGAAACATTTTTATAAATCTTTATAGCGCCCTGTGTTCACGGAAAAAAAAGAAAAGGAAAATAATATTCTAACCTGACCGCATTGAACCTGGTGCCATTGCAACAGGGCCCCGGACCCCAAGGGGCCCTCTGTCTCAATAGGGCCCGATCTCCATATTTTTAACCGTATTTAAGAAGTCATCGCTATTATTAACGTTTTGTTGTTAGATGATAATTTTAGACAGATAATTATTAGATCATTATAGAACCGCTAATAACTTTAATCATACTGTATTTGTTATGATAATAGTTTAAGATAACTTTTTTTTGTTAAATCACCGCGTATTACTACCCACTCAGGTTAAATGCGTGATAACTACTCAAATAGGGTAGCCATGAGGAAGGAAGCATTTTAGAGGTAGCCTATCCGCATTTGCTTGGAAGGAGAGTGGGAAACCATTGAGGAAAAAACATCCTCAATAGCTCCGATCGGGGTTTGAACAGCTATTTCTTCCACATCAGCAGGCCAGTCTAACACGAGAGTGATGCCTTAGACGGTTTGGACATTGAAGCGGGTGTTAACTTGTTAACATCACTCATGTAAAAGGAAGGATATTAATGATAATGTGTTCGCTTAAAATTACATCCTAACAATAGAATTAATATTCCCTAAATTGAAAAACTACACCTAGACACGGGAATTGAACCAGAGACCTTTGGCTTGGTACACCAATGTTCTAGCCACTGAGCTATCCAGGAATCTGGAGGCGGCTGCGTTATATGATAGCTCATGATCTTAATTGATCACTCACATGTGGCTGAATATTACACACGTCTATCACAGACTCTGCCTCAAAACATGAGTGAAGAATGACCCTGGGTACGGGATGATTCCTGGATAGCCCAGTGGCTAGAGCATTGGTGTATTAAGTCAAGAGGTCCCGGTTCTATTCCTATGTCTAGGTGTCATTTTTCAATTGAAAAATAATATTCTCTCTTTTTTTTATATTAAAATAGATATTTACTAACCACTCGTAAAATGTGTGAAACAAAATAATAGGTGTATACATTGTTGTAGTAATATTACAGCAAAGATGATAAATGTAATAATATACACTGCTACTTTCTCTATGGCATTAGGAACTACGAACATTGTTACAGAAACATCTTTGTCCACCAAATAGTAAAGAATCAAATTCATATTTAAATACCAAGTTAATATGTATATATATATGCTTTTAGCTAAGAAACTATTGGTTTTATAGAAATATATTTCAAGTAAAAGAGGTTTGTATTTAATAGTACTACAATTTTGCATTGATAAGTTATTTAGTATCTCAAATAGTTGCGGAGAAATTCATAAAATTCGAAAAGCTACCTCATTTAAAGTACCCTTAGTACCATTATAATGAGAAAATGAGAGTCGACATATTTCTAATAATGATAAACAGTGTTTGTATATCAAATATAATCAATATCATCAGAGCGAATTTTGATAAAATCGATTTTTTTTTGTTCCTTCGGTAAACTACCCTTAATTTTAGGGTTAGATATCCAATTCCAAAAACCCCTTGGGGGGAACCTTATGAAACTCCAGATACAAATTGAAATGTACCTACCAATCATGGGTAAAATATTCTAAGCATCATTTATACAATGTCCTTTTAGTTATCATTTTCAACACCAGGGTCGTTATCGACTTAATCAAACGAGTTGGGTCTACGAGTTGAATGAATAGACCAAACCTATCGTCTAGTAGGGTTGATTAAGTCAGCCATGTGAGCAACACCACGGCACCCCTACACCCCACCCCCATGTGCACCCATCCGAGATTTGAGGCTCTACCTCAATCAGTAGGACAGTTGTTTACTAGCCACGCGTCATACCACCCGTTCGGGTTATACGAATATGTACTAACCACGTTAGTGTGTCAGGGATGGGAAAGGTTGAATTTAGAGGAAGTGTACCCGGATTGGTATATTGTAGAGTGTAAAACCGTCATAAGTACACACGACCGGGATTCAAACCAAAATTTGAAACCCTCATTTTAATGTTTAATATATTACGAGAAGGATGCTTTAAGAGAATTCTACCACCGTACAGAATAATGTGAGTCTGACGCTCTATACAGTAGAGCCAGCGGTGAGCATTTTAGGGTTTTAAAAATGTACAGACCCACTTCGGTGGCTGCGTGGTCTAACGCGCTACTCTCGCAGTATACTAGACTTCCGAAACCGGGCTATCGGGGTTCGATTCTGGTCGGATGCACTGAGGGTGGTTTTCCCTAGACTGTTTTACACTCTCCTTCTACGCAAATTAGGGCGCACTTCTTCTTAACTAAGCTTTCCTAATCTCTGAGACACTAGTGTAATAAGTACATAGGCGTATAAACCGAACGGGTAGTAAGGCATGGTGCTTAAAAACAAGCTCTGTAGCCAGACAAGTGCTATCAAATATCTACTATTTCCGGCGCTAAATACAAATGCAGAAGGAGTTAGATAATTTGTCATTGGTTAGCTCTAAAAATTGGATAATTCGAGCAAACCATGGTTTCCATGAAGATACTATAAAAATCAATGATAAAAAATTAGATTTAATTCTACTTTTAGAAGTAAGTATTTGGATAGTTTCAAACCTAACTCGACGACGGTGGAACGCTGACAAATGAGGATATTTGCTAAGAAGTAAAGAACAAGAATCCTCTGAAGAAGACAGCACAGACATCCAAACAGAAGAACCAATACCATTCGTTTCTGATGGAAAACCTGGGACGATTTCACTGAATCACAACAGGACGTGAAAGACACCAACAATGAACTTTAAGATTTTATTTTTGTCTCAAGATGAGCGAATTAAAACAAACCAAGATAACTAATTTTTTCAAACGTAATTGCAAAAACCGATTTAAGACTGCAATTTTTATTTTGTTTTTTTACAAGTTTTTAATATGTTGTGTTTAAATTTTTATTGTTTTTTCAAGTAGTTGTAGGTTTTATATAGCATAAATACATGTTGTAGATGAATGTGTGAAAAAGAGAAACATTAATCGGTGTACGGATGTTGTTGAAACATGTAAGACTCGGTGTACGGATGTTGTTGAAACATGTAAGACTCGGTGTATGGATGTTGTTGAAACATGTAAGACTCGGTGTATGGATGTTGTTGAAACATGTAAGACTCGGTGTATGGATGTTGTTGAAACATGTAAGACTCGGTGTATGGATGTTGTTGAAACATGTAAGACTCGGTGTGTGGATGTTGTTGAAACATGTATGACTCGGTGTATGGATGTTGTTGAAACATGTATGACTCGGTGTATGGATGTTGTTGAAACATGTAAGACTCGGTGTATGGATGTTGTTGAAACATATATGACTCGGTGTATGGATGTTGTTGAAACATATATGACTCGGTGTATGGATGTTGTTGAAACATATATGACTCGGTGTATGGATGTTGTTGAAGAGAAGGTAGTATGTAAGGATAGGGAAGTGTGGAGAAAGTTAGTGAGGATGGATTAAGTACGGAGTTGTTTTATGAGATATGTACACAGTTTCTTGCCTACATCGTCAGGGAATGGCATGATTAGGCAGCTCTAAATATATATATGTAATGTATGTATAAATTATAAAAGATGTGTGTGGCTATATGTAGCATATTTTGAGGTTATTGATTTATTGTGTACCAGCTGTATAGATAACCATAAAAATAGTTAATTCAAATTTGGGATGTTTGGAATTTTTTTATATCTCTTGGACTTCAAATTAATTAAGTTCTACTGTATTTCAAAATAAATACAATCTATGTATTAAGTATTAAAATGCCGAGGGTAAAAAAAGTACTTGTCTTTGGTGGGACTGTAAACTTCCCCTCCCCTGCCCCCCTCCCGCCAAGGAAGTGAATTTCCGCCATGTGTGTCTCCCTGGCCACCCGACTTTTAGCCACCCGGTTTTTGAAAACGCCCATCGTTTGTGCTACGTTAGTGCTGGTTAGTGCCCGATTTTCATCGTTAGTGCTGTAAATTTACAGAAATTATTCACGATTCTTTATGGGTGGCTAGGAAGATATCTCCCTGGCCACCCACTATAAGAAATAATAGAGATAATCAATTTTTGAAAACGCCTATCGTTTGTGCTACGTTAGTGCTGGTTAGTGCCCGATTTTCATCGTTAGTGCTGTAAATTTACAGAAATTATTCACGATTCTTTATGGGTGGCTAGGAAGATATCTCCCTGGCCAGCCACTATAAGAAATCATAGAGATAGTCAATTTTTGAAAACGCCCATCGTTTGTGCTACGTTAGTGCTGGTTAGTGCCCGATTTTCATCGTTAGTGCTGTAAATTTACAGAAATTATTCACGATTCTTTATGGGTGGCTAGGGAGATATCTCCCTGGCCACCCACTATAAGAAATAATAGAGATAATCAATTTTTGAAAACGCCCATCGTTTGTGCTACGTTAGTGCTGGTTAGTGCCCGATTTTCATCTTTAGTGTTGTAAATTTACATAAATTATTCACGATTCTTTATGGGTGGCTAGGGAGATATCTCCCTGGCCACCCACTATAAGAAATAATAGAGATAATCAATTTTTGAAAACGCCCATCGTTTGTGCTACGTTAGTGCTGGTTAGTGCCCGATTTTCATCGTTAATGCTGTAAATTTACAGAAATTATTCACGATTCTTTATGGGTGGCTAGGGAGATATCTCCCTGGCCACCCAATATAAGAAATAATAGAGATAATCAATTTTTGAAAACGCCCATCGTTTGTGCTACGTTAGTGCTGGTTAGTGCCCGATTTTCATTGTTAGTGCTGTAAATTTACAGAAATTATTCACGATTCTTTATGGGTGGCTAGGGAGACAACTCCCTGGCCACCCACTATAAGAAATAATAGAGATAATCAATTTTTGAAAACGCCGATCGTTTGTGCTACGTTAGTGCTGGTTAGTACCCGATTTTTATCGTTAGTGTTGTAAATTTACAGAAATTATTCACGATTCTTTATGGGTGGCTAGGGAGATATCTCCCTGTACACCCACTATAAGAAATAATAGATATAATCAATTTTTGAAAACGCCTATCGTTTGTGCTACGTTAGTGCTGGTTAGTGGCCGATTTTCATCGTTAATGCTGTAAATTTACAGAAATTATTCACGATTCTTTATGGGTGGCTAGGGAGATATCTCCCTTGCCACCCACTATAAGAAATAATAGAGATAATCAATTTTTGAAAACGCCCATCGTTTGTGCTACGTTAGTGCTGGTTAGTGCCCGATTTTCATCGTTAGTGCTGTAAATTTACAGAAATTATTCACGATTCTTTATGGGTGGCTAGGGAGATATCTCCCTGGCCACCCACTATAAGAAATAATAGAGATAATCAATTTTTGAAAACGCCCATCGTTTGTGCTACGTTAGTGCTGGTTAGTGCCCGATTTTCATCGTTAGTGCTGTAAATTTACAGAAATTATTCACGATTCTTTATGGGTGGCTAGGGAGATATCTCCCTGGCCACCCACTATAAGAAATAATAGAGATAATCAATTTTTGAAAACGCCCATCGTTTGTGCTACGTTAGTCCTGGTTAGTGCCCGATTGTATCAATAACATATATTATTTACATCGATAGTATAGTAGCTATAGTTATTTGTTAAATACGTTTAAGTAAGATATAATCCATGCCATAGCAAAAATATAATAATACAATTTGTCCAGTATAATGGATAGCGATAATATTTTACTGTCAATAATATACTTATGATAGTTGACCACATTTAATAACTATAGCCTAATGTTGCGTTAATAAGATAGTATATTAGCGTTATTTAGCAACAACCACTTGTGCGCCCGGATAAAAATAATAGCTGCACAATTTTTTAACACTCATTCTTTGCGTTTTTGGTAAATTTCATCCCGTTTTCATTTTAAGTTCACAAGACCCGAAAAGATAGGAGATTAGATGGTCTCTTATGCACTTCAATATTACAAGATTGGTGGAAAAATCACGAATATTCAAAATAACTCTAAAACTATTGATTTTTCATATAAAAATTCTCCAACTATAAGGAAGGCCCTGGAATTACCCACTTAAAGAAAGCTTAAATTTTTTGATGGAATAAAAAACTAAGTTGTTACCGGCTCTTCTGTAGCCAACATATATGGTAAACATAAACATTTAAAAAAATCACAAATCATGATCCGATAGAAAAGTGTAATTTAAATGTTGTCTCGTGCACTTCAATACTACCAAATTGCCGGACACACTACACAAACATTCAAAATAACTCTAAAAATATCGATTTTTCATATAAAAATTCCTTATGTAAAACGAAGTCCCTGGAATAACGTACTTAAAAAGAGATTACATGTTACGATCAGATAAAAAATTTAGCTTCACTGGTTTTCCGTATGTCAACATACATGGTAAAATGAAGGGCTCGGATTTACGTACATAAAAAAATTCACAAGACTCGATAATATAAAAGATTATATGGTGTCTTGTGCAGTCCCACAAAATTGCCAGACACATCACAAATATTCAAAATAACTCTAAAAAATATCAATTTTTCATATAAAAATTTCCCAAGTAATGGGAAGGCCTTAGAATTACCCACTAAATGAGATTTCACATGTTACGATCGGATAAAAAATTTAGCTTTTATGGGTGTTTATGTAATCCACATATATAATAAAAGGAAGAGCTCGGATTTACATACATTAAAAAAGTTCACAAGACCCGAAAAGATAGGAGATTAGATGGTCTCTTATGCACTTCAATATTACAAGATTGGTGGAAAAAATCACGAATATTCAAAAAAACTCTAAAACTATTGATTTTTCATATAAAAATTCCCCAACTATAAGGTAAGGCCCTGGAATTACCTACTTAAAGAAAGCTTAAATGTTTTGATCGAATAAAAAACTAAGTTGTTACCGGCTCTTCTGTAGCCAACATATATGGTAAACATAAACATTTAAAAAAATCACAAAACATGATCAGATAGAAAAGTGTAATTTAAATGTTGTCTCGTGCACTTCAATACTACCAAATTGCCGGACACACTACACAAACATTCAAAATAACTCTAAAAATATCGATTTTTCATATAAAAATTCCTTATGTAAAACGAAGTCCCTGGAATAACCTACTTAAAAAGAGATTACATGTTACGATCGGATAAAAAATTTAGCTTCACTGGCTCTTCCGTTGTCAACATACATGGTAAAATGAAGGGCTCGGATTTACGTACATAAAAAAATTCACTAGACTCGATAATATAAAAGATTATATGGTGTCTTGTGCAGTCCCACAAAATTGCCAGACACATCACAAATATTCAAAATAACTCAAAAAATATCAATTTTTCATATAAATATTTCCCAAGTAATGGGAAGGCCTTAGAATTACCCACTAAATGAGATTTCACATGTTACGATCGGATAAAAAATTTAGCTTTTATGGGATTTTATGTAATCCACATATATAATAAAAGGAAGGGCTCGGATTTACATACATTAAAAAAGTTCACAAGACCCAAAAGATAGGAGATTAGATGGTCTCTTATGCACTTCAATATTACAAGATTGGTGGAAAAATCACGAATATTCAAAATAACTCTAAAAACTATTGATTTTTCATATAAAAAATTCCCCAACTATAAGGAAGGCCCTGGAATTACCTACTTAAAGAAAGCTTAAATGTTTTGATCGAATAAAAAACTAAGTTTGTTACCGGCTCTTCTGTAGCCAACATAATGGTAAACATAAACATTAAAAAAATCACAAAACATGATCCGATAGAAAAGTGTAATTTAAATGTTGTCTCGTGCACTTCAATATACTACCAAATTGCCGGACACACTACACAAACATTCAAAATAACTCTAAAAATATCGATTTTTCATATAAAAATTCCTTATCTAAAACGAAGTCCCTGGAATAACCTACTTAAAAAGAGATTACATGTTACGATCGGATAAAAAATTTAGCTTCACTGGCTCTTCCGTTGTCAACATACATGGTAAAATGAAGGGCTCGGATTTACGTACATAAAAAATTCACTAGACTCGATAATATAAAAGATTATATGGTGTCTTGTGCAGTCCCACAAAATTGCCAGACACATCACAAATATTCAAAATAACTCAAAAAATATCAATTTTTCATATAAATATTTCCCAAGTAATGGGAAGGCCTGAGAATTACCCACTAAATGAGATTTCACATGTTACGATCGGATAAAAAAATTTAGCTTTTATGGGATTTTATGTAATCCACATATATAATAAAGGAAGGGCTCGGATTTACATACATTAAAAAAGTTCACAAGACCCGAAAAGATAGGAGATTAGATGGTCTCTTATGCACTTCAATATTACAAGATTGGTTGGAAAAAATCACGAATATTCAAAATAACCTTAAACACTATTGATTTTTCATATAAAAATTCCCCAACTATAAGGAAGGCCCTGGAATTACCTACTTAAAGAAAGCTTAAATGTTTTGATCGAATAAAAAACTAAGTTGTTACCGGCTCTTCTGTAGCCAACATAAATTGTAAATATAAACATTAAAAAAATCACAAAACATGATCCGAAGAAAAGTGTAATTTAAATTGTCTCGTGCACTTCAATACTACCAAATTGCCGGACACACTACACAAACATTCAAAATAACTCTAAAAATATCGATTTTTCATATAAAAATTCCTTATCTAAAACGAAGTCCCTGGAATAACCTACTTAAAAAGAGATTACATGTTACGATCGGATAAAAAATTTAGCTTCACTGGCTCTTCCGTTGTCAACATACATGGTAAAATGAAGGGCTCGGATTTACGTACATAAAAAAATTCAAAAGACTCAATAATATAAAAGATTTTATGGTGACTTGTGCAGTCCCACAAAATTGCCAGACACATCACAAATATTCAAAATAACTCAAAAAATATCAATTTTTCATATAAAAATTTCCCAAGTAATGGGAAGGCCTTAGAATTACCCACTAAATGAAATTTCACATGTTACGATCGGATAAAAAATTTAGCTTTTTGGGTTTTTATGTAATCCACATATATAATAAAAGGAAGGGCTCGGATTTACATACATTAAAAAAGTTCACAAGACCCGAAAAGATAGGAGATTAGATGGTCTCTTATGCACTTCAATATTACAAGATTGGTGGAAAAATCACGAATATTCAAAATAACTTAAAACTATTGATTTTTCATATAAAAATTCCCAACTATAAGGAAGCCTGGAATTACCTACTTAAAGAAAGCTTAAATGTTTTTTCGAATAAAAAACTAAGTTGTTACCGGCTCTTCTGTAGCCAACATATATGGTAAACATAAACATTAAAAAAAATCTAAAAACATGATCCGATAGAAAAGTGTAATTTAAATGTTGTCTCGTGCACTTCAATACTACCAAATTGCCGGACACACTACACAAACATTCAAAATAACTCTAAAAATATCGATTTTTCATATAAAAATTCTTATCTAAAACGAAGTCCCTGGAATAACCTACTTAAAAAGAGATTACATGTTACGATCGGATAAAAAATTTAGCTTCACTGGCTCTTCCGTTGTCAACATACATGGTAAAATGAAGGGCTCGGATTTACGTACATAAAAAATTCACAGACTCGATAATATAAAAGATTATATGGTGTCTTGTGCAGTCCCACAAAATTGCCAGACACATCACAAATATTCAAAATAACTCAAAAAAATATCAATTTTTCATATAAATAATTTCCCAAGTAATGGGAAGGCCTTAGAATTACCCACTAAATGAGATTTCACATGTTACGATCGGATAAAAAATTTAGCTTTTATGGGTTTTATGTAATCCACATATATAATAAAAGGAAGGGCTCGGATTTACATACATTAAAAAAGTTCACAAGACCCTAAAAGATAGGAGATTAGATGGTCTCTTATGCACTTCAATATTACAAGATTGGTGGAAAAATCACGAATATTCAAAATAACTCTAAAACTATTGATTTTTTCATAAAAAAATTCCCCAACTATAAGGAAGGCCCTGGAATTACCTACTTAAAGAAAGCTTAAATGTTTTGATCGAATAAAAAACTAAGTTGTTACCGGCTCTTCTGTAGCCAACATATATGGTAAACATAAACATTAAAAAAAATTACAAAACATGATCCGATAGAAAAGTGTAATTTAAATGTTGTCTCGTGCACTTCAATACTACCAAATTGCCGGACACACTACACAAACATTCAAAATAACTCTAAAATATCGATTTTTCATATAAAAATTCCTTATGTAAAACGAAGTCCCTGGAATAACCTACTTAAAAAGAGATTACATGTTACGATCGGATAAAAAATTTAGCTTCACTGGCTCTTCCGTTGTCAACATACATGGTAAAATGAAGGCTCGATTTACGTACATAAAAAAATTCACAAGACTCGATAATATAAAAGATTATATGGTGTCTTGTGCAGTCCCACAAAATTGCCAGACACATCACAAATATTCAAAATAACTCAAAAAATATCAATTTTTCATATAAAAATTTCCCAAGTAATGGGAAGGCCTTAGAATTACCACTAAATGAGATTTCACATGTTACGATCGGATAAAAAATTTAGCTTTTATGGGTTTTTATGTAATCCACATATATAATAAAAGGAAGGGCTCGGATTTACATACATTAAAAAAGTTCACAAGACCCGAAAAGATAGGAGATTAGATGGTCTCTTATGCACTTCAATATTACAAGATTGGTGGAAAAAATCACGAATATTCAAAATAACTCTAAAACTATTGATTTTTCATAAAAAAATTCCCCAACTATAAGGAAGGCCCTGGAATTACCTACTTAAAGAAAGCTTAAATGTTTTGATCGAATAAAAACTAAGTTTTTACCGGCTCTTCTGTAGCCAACATATATGGTAAACATAAACATTAAAAAAAATCACAAAACATGATCCGATAGAGAAGTGTAATTTAAATGTTGTCTCGTGCACTTCAATACTACCAAATTGCCGGACACACTACACAAACATTCAAAATAACTCTAAAAATATCGATTTTTCATATAAAAATTCCTTATTAAAACGAAGTCCCTGGAATAACCTACTTAAAAAGAGATTACATGTTACGATCGGATAAAAAATTTAGCTTCACTGGCTCTTCCGTTGTCAACATACATGGTAAATGAAGGGCTCTGATTTACGTACATAAAAGAATTCACAAGACTCAGATAATATAAAAGATTATATGGTGTCTTGTGCAGTCCCACAAAATTGCCAGACACATCACAAATATTCAAAATAACTCAAAA
This sequence comes from Timema cristinae, assembly GCA_039000515.1. Lineage (NCBI taxonomy): Eukaryota > Metazoa > Arthropoda > Insecta > Phasmatodea > Timematidae > Timema > Timema cristinae. Next base: position 48,450,748 of record JBCFYV010003508.1, on the reverse strand, counting down.
AATATCAATTTTTTAATTTTTCATATAAAAATTTCCCAAGTAATGGAAGGCCTTAGAATTACCCACTAAATGAGATTTCACATGTTACGATCGGATAAAAAATTTAGCTTTTATGGGTTTTTATGTAATCCACATATATAATAAAAAGGAAAGGGCTTGGATTTACATACATTAAAAAAGTTCACAAGACCCGAAAGATAGGAGATTAGATGGTCTCTTATGCACTTCAATATTACAAGATTGGTGGAAAAAATCACGAATATTCAAAATAACTCTAAAAACTATTGATTTTTCATATAAAAATTCCCCAAACTATAAGGAAGGCCCTGGAATTACCTACTTAAAGAAAGCTTAAATGTTTTGATCGAAATAAAAAAACTAAGTTGTTACCGGCTCTTCTGTAGCCAACATAAATGGTAAACATAAACATTTAAAAAAATCACAAAACATGATCCGATAGAAAGTGAATTTAAATAATGTCTCGTGCACTTCAATATACCAAATTGCCGGGACACACTACACAAACATTCAAAATAACTCTAAAAATATCGATTTTTCATATAACAATTCCTTATGTAAAACGAAAGTCCCTGGAATAACCTACTTAAAAAGAGATTACATGTTACGATCGAAAAAAAATTTAGCTTCACTGGCTCTTCCTGTCAACATACATGGTAAAATGAAGTGCTCTGATTTACGTACATAAAAGAATTCACAAGACTCGATAATATAAAAGATTAATTGGTGTCTTGTGCAGTCCCACAAAATTGCCAGACACATCACAAATATTCAAAATAACTCAAAAAATATCAATTTTTCATATAAAAATTTCCCATAATGGGAAAGGCCTTGAATACCCAAATGAGATTTCACATGTTACGATCGGAAAAAAAATTTAGCTTTATGGGTTTTTATGTAATCCACATATATAATAAAAGGAAGGGCTCGGATTTACATACATTAAAAAAGTTCACAAGACCCGAAAAGATAGGAGATTAGATGGTCTCTTATGGACTTTAATATTACAAGATTGGTGGAAAAATCACAATATTCAAAATAACTCTAAAACTATTGATTTTTTCATATAAAAATTCCCAACTATAAGGAAGGCCCTGGAATTACCTACATAAAGAAAGCTTAAATGTTTTGATCGAATAAAAACTAAGTTGTTACCGGCTCTTCTGTAGCCAACATATTGGTAAACATAAACATTAAAAAAAGTCTAAAAACATGATCCGATAGAAAAGTGTAATTTAAATGTTGTCTCGTGCACTTCAATACTACCAAATTCCCGGACACACACACAAACTTTCAAATAACTCTAAAAATATCGATTTTTCATAAAATAAAAATTCCTTATCTAAAACAAAGTCCCTGAATAACCTATTTAAAAAGAGATTACATTTACGATCGGATAAAAAATTAGCTTCACTGGCTCTTCCGTTGTCAACATACATGGTAAAATGAAGGGCTTGGATTTACGTACATAAAAGAATTCAAAAGACTCAATAATATAAAAGATTTTATGGTGACTTTGTTCAGTCCCACAAAATGCCAGACACATCACAAATATTAAAAATAACTCAAAAAATATCAATTTTTCATATAAAAATTTCCCAAGTAATGGAAGGCCTTAGAATTACCCACTAAATGAGATTTCACATGTTACGATCGGATAAAAAATTTAGCTTTTATGGTTTTTATGTAATCCACATATATAATAAAAGGAAGGGCTCAGATTTACATACTTTAAAAAAAGTTCACAAGACCCGAAAAGATAGGAGATTAGATGGTCTCTTATGCACTTCAATATTACAAGTTTGGTGGAAAAAATCACGAATATTAAAAATAACTCTAAAATATTGATTTTTCATAAAAAAATTCCCCAACTATAGGAAGGCCCTGGAATTACCTACTTAAAGAAAGCTTAAATGTTTTAATCGAATAAACACTAAGTTGTTACCGGCTCTTCTGTAGCCAACATATATGGTAAACATAAACATTTAAAAAAAATCACAAAACATGATCCGATAGAAAAGTGTAATTTAAATAATGTCTCGTGCACTTCAATACTACCAAATTGCCGGACACACTACACAAACATTAAAAATAACTCAAAAAAATATCGATTTTTTCATATAACAATTCCTTATGTAAAACGAAGTCCCTGGAATAACTACTTAAAAAGAGATTACATGTTACGATCGGATAAAAAATTTAGCTTCACTGGCTCTTCGTAATCAACATTCATGGTAAAATGAATTTGCTCTGATTTAGTAATAAAAGAATTCCCCAAAACTCGATAAAAATAAAAGATTATATGGTTTTCTTGTGCAGTCCCACAAATTGCCAGAAATCACAAAATATTCAAAATAACTCAAAAAATATCAATTTTTCATATAAAAATTTCCCAAGTAATGGGAAGGCCTTAGAATTACCCCTAAATGAGATTTCACATGTTACGATCGGATAAAAAATTTAGCTTTTATGGGTTTTTATGTAATCCACATATATAAAAAAAGGAAGGGCTCGGATTTACATACATTAAAAAAGTTCACAAGACCGAAAAGATAGGAGATTAGATGGTCTCTTATGCACTTCAATATTACAAGATTGGTGGAAAAAATCACGATATTCAAAATAACTCTAAAACTATTGATTTTTCATATAAAAATTCCCCAACTATAAGGAAGGCCCTGGATTACTACTTAAAGAAAGCTTAAATGTTTTGATCGAATAAAAAACTAAGTTGTTACCGGCTCTTCTGTAGCCAACATATATGGTAAACATAAACATTTTAAAAAATCACAAAACATGATCCGATAGAAAAGTGTAATTTAAATAATGTCTCGTGGACTTCAATACTACCAAATTGCCGACACACTACACAAACATTCAAATAACTCTAAAAATATCGATTTTTCATATAACAATTCCTTATGTAAAACGAAGTCCCTGGAATAACCTACTAAAAAGAGATTACATGTTACGATCGGAAAAAAAATTTAGCTTCACTGGCTCTTCCGTTGTCAACATACATGGTAAAATGAAGTGCTTGATTTACGTACATAAAAGAATTCACAAGACTCGATAATATAAAAGATTATATGGTGTCTTGTGCAGTCCCACAAAATTGCC